>CAXAMN010016668.1:1166929-1349755 GCA_963970005.1 Durusdinium trenchii | reverse complement strand
AAGTCTTTTAAAATATTTTATTATATTTTTATATTTGTTGTTAGTTTTGCGAAAGACAATTAGAGACTAATTTCAGGCAGACTCCTGGCCGGATTCGACTGCACATACTTGTTCCAGAGCACCTCGCAACACATTCGTGCTGACAAAAGTGCAGTTCTGGTGGGCGGCGCGTGGAGTCCAAACACACCTGACAATGCCGCTTACCCAATCACAGACACCTTAGACATCACCAAAATCAAGAAGGCCACGGACATGTTCCTTGGACTTCTTCATCATGCTTTGTCAACCCTGTTTGATCCTTTTTGCATCGGATTCAGTAAAGACGCATGAAAACAAACGAGAGCTACAGTATTGTATCTGATTTTTGACTCAGGATGAGCATCTTGCTGTGGGACCCTTCATCACCGGTCCTCTTTCCTTTGCCAGCGGTGGAGTTGCCGATCCACTGTGCAGATCTTGATGGTGCTTTCGCATTGAGAGTTCTGGATGCATTCATGCGCGTGGCCGGTGATTTTGTCACTGGATTGGTGTTTGACGCCGCAACACCGCACAACGTGATCAGAAGACTTCTTCATGGAAACCCTACAGATGAAGATTTGGCCATGTTGGAGAATCCTAGCCTTGACCTTCGCTGGTTCAACCGCATCAGGTATGTTGATCTACCTCACCACAGGCTCCCACGTTTCCCAGTGAAAGCAGCGATGGTAGACGGTCAAGTATACCATGCCTTGGGCGGAGTATGCAGCCCGATTGTTCTTGTTGTAAGATTTTGATAGATTTTTATAGATTTTGTATGTTTTTTTGTTGATCTATCTGGATGACCATGGATTCCTTCATGTTCTCTTGGAGATTGATCTGAGGCCACGCGGTCAAGAACACCGGAGCTCAGGTTGTTTCTTCTTGCAGAACCGTCCATCTAGGACGATTCTACGTGGACCTGGCAGGAGCTTACGTTCACGGACTGCCTGCAACTGCCTATACAAGGGCAGACGCGCAGTCAGACCTTCTCCACGCCCTGTGCTGCTGCCCATACTATTTCACCAGCTCGTCCAACTTTGACGTACTGGAGCTGGTAACTGTGGCATGGTCTTGCAGAGGGGCACTTCTGTGGAGCCTCAGCACTGCTCTTTGCGGGGCACCGTACCACCACAAATCCATGAGTGTTATGGAACGGTGTGAAGCTGCAGTGACTGGATACATTTTGCAAGACCTTTGGCAAATCCTTGCAGCAAAGTCAGAGTCGGATGCTGGAGTGCGAGTGGGAAGCATGAGCATGTCTCCGGTGACCGTAGCAAACATTCAATCGCTGTCCCTGAGCATGGTGGTGCTGCTGTTGCACAAGCAGGAGTCTAGCCCAAAGATCTCTATTTTAAGAGTTTTCAAGTCACATGTGAAAGGATCTAAGATGATCCAAGGATATACAAGGTATGGAAAGATAAAGACAAGTTTATGCTGTCCTTGATAGGTGATGTTTGCTGAATTTATAGAGCGTGCAAAGTATGTGTATGTATATGTTAATGTTGATGTAGAAGATAGATGGTCATGAACGTATAAAGTAACATAAAACAAATGAAAATGTTAACCTTGGGAGGGTAAGGGCTTGCCTTTCTATAGAAGTAGATGTTTTATGAAATATTAGAGTAACATAAAACAAATGAAAATATTAACCTTGGGAGGGTAAGGGCTTGCCTTTTTATAGAAGTAGATGTTTGTTGACAGAGGGTTTGGATGCAGTTGAGGAGACTTTTACGCCTTGGACCCATGGCAAAGCCAGGCTCTCCGAATTGCCTGTCGAGTACAACTTTGGTGTGCTTCGCCGGACGCAGCCCAATGCGGAGCTCAGTGTGGAAACCTACATTAGATCAAGTGCCATTCACTCCCTCAGAATGGCCGTCAAGAAGCCCGCAACTGAGCCAACTTCCAAGCCTCAAAGGGAAGCGCCTCTCAGTGACACACGTTTTGTGGAATGCTGTGGTCGGGCATACACTGCTGCTCTGGAACTGGCATCGTGGGCGGCCGGTTGCGAGACTGCCTCACTTCAGCAGTACTATGAAGACTCTGTTTCGGTTGGGTGGTTCAAAACGCAGCAACAGCCAGTTCCCCTGTTTGTGAATGAGGACGATAGCGATGAAGAAGCAGAAGCCGCTGAGCAGAGGACCAAAGTGCCGCCACTTTGACATTGTTTAAAGAAGTTGTTCCTGGAGACTGGCTTTGCGATGGTTTGTGTATGCCTTTGTTGAGATCTTTTGTTACGTTTGTCTAGATTTGTTCAACTTTGTTCCTGTTCCTATGTTATATAATTCACGAAACCAAGGACTGCGCAGGAAACGTGTGACCATCTTCTGGGACAGATTCGTGACCTTGCAGATGAGAAGGGCATTGATGAGGCCATGTCAGAGCCAATCCCGACGGAGGAGGCTGTAGACTTGCAACGTCTAGACTCATGTGACCAGAAGGAGATTGCGCAGGAGCTCTTATCAGAGAAGAAGCAGCCGAGCAGGTCTGTCTCCACATTGCCAAGAACCTTGGGAGCAGCTATGCGCTTCGCCTGAATTATGATCATTGTTTTACTGCAGGAGTTTTTGTTTTAAATTTGGTAGTGTGGACTGGCTATATAAGACAGTGTTATGTTCACCAGATTTCATTTAAGAGGGCTAAAAAAAGACTGTAAGCAAAGTTAAGGCACGCCGGTGGTGATCGGTGGAACGCCCTTTGGCGTTTTACGATATTCCTGCGGAGCATTCCTGGCGGATGTGATTCCAAGTGGATTAAGAATGTGCCCAACAAGGGTAGGGCCAGGAACTGGCACCAGGAGAACGATCGCAGGATTGCCATGGCGGCAAAGACGCAGAACCCGACTGTGCGGGCAGGTGTTCGCAGCAGTAGGTATGAGAGGTGGATCCAGCAAGGACAGACGCTACGGCAAAAGATCTCTCCGGAATTGGAGCATCCAGATGCTTTGCAGCGCCTTGCATGTTGAGTTTTTGTTTTGATCTTTTATGATCTTTTTATATCGTTTTTGTTTCATACATTTCAATTACAATCAATTGCATGTTCACATATGTTTTGTCATATTATTGTTTGTCATACTGACAGGGTTTGAAAACATCTTGAAATATCATGGTTTGCGTGTTGCACCATGTTTCGCAAGTTCCCTACATTGGAGGCATGGGAACGTGGTCATCCTTGTCAATGGCGATGGCTCCATATCGACGGCATTGGTTTTGTCCGTTTGGAAAGGCTCTCGCAAGAAGAAGCTTACCGTAGTGCCTTGCATACCGGAGAACTGTTATGGCTTTCGCGCTGTTGACCTGACGCCAACGAAGGACTGGTTTTGGAATATTGTTTTGTGACAGAGCGCGCGCGTGTGTTAAATTAACAAACATTTGGCACGGGGTGGGGTTGGGTATGTATTTGACGGGTGAGGTTTGGTATAATGTGGTTATCGGACCACGTTTCTTGGCAAGGAGAGATCGGGAGAATTCTATTGCACGGCCACAAGCCGGTGCCGCGTGCATCCCTTTGACTCCCTGGTGTCCGTTCTGGACTGCGAGCCTGCTGGTGCCTGGAAGGAAGTCTAATTCATGTTTTTCTGTCTGTACGTGTCCGTGTTTTTTGATGTTTTTTGTTTTTAGATGTTTTAAAAATTTTGTTTCGAATTTTCAATATATACTTGATGATATTACATTATATTATATTTGATTATATAATATTATATAATATTATATATATTTGTTTCAAATGTTTGATGATATTTATATTCACCCCAGCGCAAAGATGACCATGGACCATTTTCATCAAGCTTCTCTATAAAATCAGGTTTCCCTCCCATTGTAAATCAATACTATGGGAAGCTGGCTGGTGTCCACTGCTACTCATGCAAGAACCCCTGAGAATGTCCAATCAAGAGCGTACCAGGAAGACCAAAAATATGCTAGGCTTAGGGGTCCACCCCCTGGTTTTATAGAGCAAACGTTCTGCCAGGAAAGCGGATGGACCATGAGAGGATTGATGCCTTTTATGTGGAATTGACAGCAACTTCTGTCAGCCATGCGGTTGTTGCTATGAAGATGGTTGCAGGCTTTTGGTCCTTGGGACCCAGTTCGGCAGCGCCCAGGATCCGTCGGAGGAAACGGATTTTCAGATTTGCATCTCGTGTGGCCAAACGGGGCACGGCCACTGCGGGCCCGAAGAAGACAGCAGGTCCGGGCTCAAAACCAAAGGTCTCGAAGAAGAATTTGAAGAAATCAAAGCCAGCCATTGAACCCACGGCATCAAATTACTCACGCAGCTCCCGTGGGTACCAATTGATTCGTCAGCAATTGGAGTCCCTCCATGAGCTCGACAAGGTGTTTCATCCGAAGAAGCCTGCATTTTCACCTACCGGAGAATGCCGCCTTCAGCCACTGGAATTGCGCTGTTAACAATTTAGACACTTTTAGGATCTTTTAAGATCTTTTAAGTATCCTTGCCTGTAGTGTATTCAGCCGTGCTTGGCGTGTTGTATAACCCGTTTGGGCACATTCTTGGCCTCCACCTGTTCCTTTTCAGTTTTGTTTCTAGTCAATAGTTAATTTATGTTAGTTTTCTGTGTTAGCTATGATTCTTAGCAGAATTTCTTTTCCCTCAATATTGCCGCCTAGCTTTGGCATTCTTTGTCCATTTCTCGTGGTAACCACATTTCACCCACTTGCTTCAGGCACCCTGCAGCTTCCGGTCAGACTTGGGAACAGCTCCTAGAGAAATCAACGACCTTTTTCAATGGGAGTATCTCGGCACGTGGCGCTCAATGGGGACTACTTGTTCACAGGCGCATGGAAACCATCCGAACGCAACTGGTCAGCGAGGACCACGTGAGAACGGGATGGCTGAAGCTCTTGCGTGAGCTCTTAGAGAGTCCGTAGTGTTTCAAGATCATACATGAATTTGAAGATCTTTGAAGATTCTTGTGTGTACGAAGACAGAACCCGCACGGTTCTGACGCGTTCTTATTCTTGCTTTCTGTTCCTAGTGTTGCTGTGTAATTCAAAGAAATACGGGTCCCTGCTCATGGGGTCAAGCGAAGGTGGACTGGCAACTTGCCTACAAAGTAGATAGTGGATGTTTGATGATTTTTCTTTTAAGCTGCTAGTGTTTGAGAGGTAGCGCGTGCTAGAGAGGCTACATTTGTTCATATCTGTTCTGTTTCTTTTTGTATCTTTGCGGTTGCAGTTCTCCTGAGCTGGAGCTTTTGGGACATTGGGGTGGCCTCATGGCCAATGAATGCGCATGAATCCTGACAACAACCTCGGGATTGTAGAAACTTCTGTGAACCAAAGCTGATGAGTGCGAGCAGACAAGGCAGCTGATCATTTTGCATCTGAAGCTTTAATGCTGAAACAAAGAGTTCTGTTAGTGGTCTCCTAAATCATGCTAGCGTTCCGTGCCTTGTGTTTATGGGCTTTTTTGGTCACTGCTCAGGCATATGGTGACGTGAGGTTGAATGATTTTATAGAGACCCATCTGGGGTAGGGCCTGATCACTTTATACACCCTAGTGGGTGACCACCACCATTTCATATCTATAAACTCACTGTCCAGACCCCCCCCCCCTGTATTACCAGGGAGATCGTTTAACCATGGTTAAGCTTGATTTCCCGACAAGAACTGAGGGAGTGAAGTTCAGTTCAGCCATTTTTCGCCGACATCGTGCTCGGTCTGACCGGGTCTGATGTTCGGCCTTCAGCCTTCAGCGGGACAGCAGACGGACAGACCGGACAGACGACGAAGGAATCATTTATAGCAATGTGATTTATATATTAATATATGTACAATTGATATACCCAGACCATCCATGGGAGTGGAATAGCTACATATGGTTTGACCCTAATGGAAAGTACATACTCCATACATGGATGGTTTGGGATAGTGCTGCAGGTGAAGGCATTGTTTCTTTCCAGTTCGTGCGTTTTGAAAGGTACGGGTCATCGACAGCTTGGAGCTCGACTGGGAGCAACCAGCGGAGGCCTTGGCTCAACGGCGCCCACTCGGGTTCTTAAGCTACCAGATGTTACCATGGGAGATTGATTCAATGTCTTCCTTGGGGTGGTTTTCTGGACTTCACGGGCTCTTGGACTTTAAGCGCAGTGATGTCGCCAGTAGTAGTGACTTTGTTCAATTGCCTTCGTTCTCAGCTGCGCGGATTGTCTGCAACGATCTGGTTTGTCTCCCGTCTTTCTTTTTTGCAACGATTTCTCATGGTTTCTGGGTCGATCACTTACAGTAGGAGTTTCCAGTTCTACCAAAAAAAGGATCTGTCTATACCTATAAAGTCTAAGAGGATTGGACAGAATCCATTGGACCCGTGAGTCTGACCCCTTGGAACCCCCTGGAGTCGGCTTTGGTTTTCGGGTTCACCCAGGGGCCTCCAAGAGGTGAAGCACAACCCCTACAATTGAACTTTTCTGTGTAGGTTAGTAGCGATGCACTTGTTTCTAATAGCTTCTTGTTACAGTCTAGTCTAAGTGCTTGTAAATTATCTTATGTTCATATCATTGAATCATTGAATCATTGATATATCTCATATACCTATATACCTCCCCAGTCAGTGGACAACCTTCAACCAGTTGCTCCAGTATCTGAAAACTGTGCACGACGTATATATATATATATCTTCATGATGATATCTCCTTATGTCTCATATGCGATATGATACTACCGGATTATGATATCTACCTTATAAATTCATCATTTGATCCCATTCACCTCGGCACCCAAGGCCTCGAGCCCGGCGTTGTCCACCTCACCCGTGCTCCGGGCCTCCGATCCGCCGCGGGGGGCTCCGGCCGAACGGCCCATCTGCGGGCTGCTGGTCTCTGGGAAGAACAAGACGACAACAACGCAGAGACCCTGGCAAACCTTGGAACATCATGGAACATGGGCTGTTGTTTCAGTGAAAAAGAGAGTGATCCCTTCTCGAGGTCGGAGAAGTAGGTGTGATGAATAAACCCTCCAACACCACACTTGAGGTACTTGGAGTCCTATAGCGATGTGCATCTTGCACCAGCTTATTTCAATCTTTAAAGGATCATATTTTAATATTGCCAAAATGGTTTGGACAGCACTGACGGCACAAGTGGATGGCATTTGAACATCCTTAAAACACGTCTTCTTCCATCCCAAAGCTCCATCCTCCCATTTCTTGGAGGAAAGAACCGCTCATCAGCCCCTGATCCTTGGGGCACTGCCCTGGCAGAAAACGCCGTTGGCGATAGCTTCGCCGGTTGCGAACCGTTTGGATCGAGACGGTTCCGACTCGAGTCGCATGAAAAATGACCGAACCGAACATGTTCCGGTTCCTACAATAGAATGTCTGCAAATGTCATGGAGGATTCAATCATGGAACGTCAGACATTTCCAGTTGTTCACTATTTTTCGACAAAAGCGCCGAGGTCATCGACTCCAAAGATGTCTCGGGCGTCCACAGGCGGTCGCCTGGTGGCAAGCCGAGGATTCTTTTTATCTCTCCCACGTGGCTAGAAAGGAGTCTGAGCCGGGTGGATGATGCCAGCCATCGCTTGAACGAAGCACCAAAGGTGGGTCGGCCCTGATTGGCGTTCTTGATCTGATGATCTGGATTTGGAGAAAGCCATACCCAGACACTCCATTGTATATTAATCATATGCGGCATACATTGGGCGGTTTCAGGGGTCAATGTATGTAAATAAGCCATACATGGAGTATCATGGAGTGTTTGGTTGGGGTGAACACCCACCAGCGTTTTCCAAGAAATCCCTTCAACCCATCCATGTGACCACCCCCATCCATGTCTTGGGACCAGAAGCCCTGTCAACCCTTTCAATCCTCCATACTTCCGTGATCCGGCGATCGCCCGCGGGCGAGTGGAGGTCCCAGTCAACGTGGTCAGGTGCCGGAGTTTCAGCTCCACGAATTGTGCCTCGGTCATGTCGCGCAAGCTGGTGAACTTGGGAGAATGATGGAAGAGTGCCTCAGAGTGCGCCAGAAGTTTGGTTGGTGACACACCATGTACACCCAATGACATTTGGATCAATACGCACAATGGGCTTGGGGTCATTGGGTGAGATTGGGGATGCCAGACCAAGAGAGCGGCAACCTCTTCCAGTTTCGAAGAATCTCGTCCAGGTTTGGAAGGGTTTGGGATCTCATGGCGACTCATTTTTGACGATGTATACATTATGAACACTAAACAGCTTAGTTGGCAAGAATTATTGTTGTTGTGGGTCGTGGGCGGCCGCAGCCCCAGCCCCTGCCTCGGGAAGCCACGTAAACACACGATCGCAGCAGCACGAGGACAACAGAGGACAAAAGGATGAGGGGAGGAAAACAACACAACACACCAAGAGGACAAAAGAAGCACAAGCTGTGACCGGACAACGCCAAAAGGACAGGCATGCCAAGAGGAGAACAAGATGAGAAGAGGAAGAGAGGACAAGAGAAAGATAAGACGAGGATGGGAGGAGCACGACCGGAGATAGGCTGGCAGCCGCAGCCAATGAAGACTCGAAGAAGGCAATAGAAGAACATGCGGAGGACTGGGCCGAAAAGATTGCGATCGGCTTAGCTTTGTAGTGCGCGCTCGCGTGTTGTCATGTTGACACGCTGACAGGCTGCCACGTGGCCATGCTGCGATATTCCAACTAGGTGTGCTGGATCCTTTGAGTACGCTTGGCGGTGTCAAGTCTGAAGGACAACAAGGGGACAACAGGAGGACAAAACAAGAGGACAAGCAGAGGACAACAAGAGAAGAAGAGGACAAGAGGAGGAAAAGACAGATGACAAAGTGATGACAACAGGAGGACAAGGTCTGGAGACTGGCTGGCAGCCGTGGCCAAGGTGGTGTCAACAAGAGGACAACGAGGACAGCAGGAGGACAAGAAGAGGTCAGGAAAGCCGCGGCCAAGCTACACACCAGAAGAGGGACAAGAAGAGGACAACAGGAGGACAACACCCGGACACTGCGTTCACCAGCGCGGCCAGAGACTGTGGCCAGCTTTTTGTTTTCCTAGGAGCAGTAAACTGTTTGGGGAGCAAGAGGAGGACAAAGCGAGGACACAGGGTCACAGGGTTGATCAGCGCGGCCAGAGGACAACAGCAGGACAACTACCAGCACCAGGAGGAGGACACAGCCAGCGCAGCCAGTGGACAATGGCAGGACAAGAGGAGGACACGGGGCCAGAGGACTGCAGCAGGACAACTGCAAGCACCAAGAGGACAAGAGGAGGACACAGCGCGCGAGAGGACAACTGCAAGCACCAGGAGGACAAGAGGAGGACAAGACCTGGACACAGCGTTCAGGGGCGTGGCAAGCGACCATGGCCAGCTGTTTTTCCACAGAGAAAGAGAACCCAATTGGGGAAACATGCTACAAGTATACTAAGCTACTTGTCCAGCAAGCAGTAATACAGCAATTGTAGCACACATGCTACATAGAAAAGCACAAGTTCAAAGCTACTTGTTGAGAGTATGTTTTAAAAGGTCCGAGTATTGAACGTAAAATGCTGGCGCGGGCGGCAGGGTCCCAAACCATTGGGTCGTAACATCCTCCAGTGCAAGGGTGGAGATTGTAAATCTCCGAAGGCTACAAGGGTTTAAGGAGCTGGGTCTGAGAGAATTTCAACCATTGTGGTGGTGATGGCGGCGGTGGTGGTGGTCTGGCTGCTTGGTGCATGTTGGTACAGTTTAACTGATGGTCATGTTTGTGGCGGAAGAGAACGATGATATTTTAGGGTACGGTTTTTGCTGGCCCTAAGTCAGACCACAAACTTGGTCAGGCTTGGCAAAAACACTCTTCAAAGTGGCCTTTGTGGAGTGTCATGCAGTGACCTATTGCAAGGTGGCCACGTTGAATCACCTCCGGACCCTACCCCAACTAGATCTCGCCTCGCGCGATGATTTTTTTTTGCAGCGTTTTTTGGTAAATCTATGGAATTGTTCTCTCCTAAGCCTCACTTGGTGGAACTGGAGGCCCATTGGAATCCTGCACAGTGCCATCAGAATCAGTGCAGTTCCCTTAAGACTTAACCTGTGCACCCGAGCTTCAGGCTACTGACTTGTTCCCCTTCCTCACCTCCTTCTTAGCTCCGAAATCAACCAATGCCGTCTTCCAAGACCGTTAATTATCCATCGATTATTAGTATTATATAACAACATTTTCTTCACCTCGATTCGATAATTTTGTTGTCGGATGATGCTTGGTATTTTTGAGAGAGAGACTCCCAGCATTTGGGACCTAAAAACCCGCCAAGTCCTGTCGTTTCTTGGAATCCGTCCTTGACATCATGAAGAGTTCTCCTGCACCTCCGGAGATTCCGTCATATTTTGTAATTTCATGTTGTTCCTTCCAATCTTTCTGCCATCTCCAAGAGTGTCGGTCTGGGTGAACGCCCGGGTGGAAAACGAAAGAAACCATAAGAAACCAAACAACCAGGAGTTCCAGCATCTCTGTGCCTACTTCACGGAGTGCCCCTGTCAGATCCACTCACTGCGGACTCCAAACATCTCAGAACCATTCAAACACCTCTTCCGGCATGGAGCTAGACCACCGGTCTTCTTTGGTTCGACAGCTCTTTCCACAGCACCAAACCGACCTGGCACGGCGTTTCCTCGGCCATCGCTGCCGTCTCGTCTCCACCGCTGCTCTCAGGAGCTCAGAGCCCTGAAAGCGACGGCAAGCAGTCCGCCCCCAGCTACCACTGGACGCCAAGCAAGCGTCAAGCGGAGAGCGCTCTCGTGCAGAAGCAATGAATCAGCCAAGAGGCAATGGAGCGTTTGGAAGATTCACGGAATGAAAGACAGCCTTTGGTTCCAGATCCTCTGGTTTGGTTTGTTCTAGCATGTTTTAGTGGTGTTGTCGTGTTCTTTGGCTAAGAAAGAGCCCTTCGAAACAGATTTGCCACAGCACTGGGCCCCACATCGAACGTTTTGCACATCGAATCCCCAAACTGGTCGAGGCCTCCGTCGTCCTCGGCCTCACTGAACTGGTTCCCCGAACTGTGCGACGCCTGGTGGTTCGTTTTGGTTTCAGGACCTGGCTTTGCTTAGGGTGATGTTTGTCAAAAGAGGAACGTAAAAAGAACCTTCTGGGGAGTATAGGATGTTTTGGTTCATTAATGAAGTACATCCAAGAGGACCGGTGAGGACAGGGTTCAAAGACAGAAAGCAGGTTCGTGTCCAAACAGGTCTTCTTGGTCCTGAAAACCATGATGAACGATCGTGAGATCATGTGAGGTTTAATGGGCGACATATTTAGAACATGTTGGAACCTGAAGGTGACCTTGGAACATTTGGAAGTACTGGTGACTTCCGTTTGTTGGCGTTTTGAACATATAATATTGCAACCACGCGTAGATTTCACTACCACAGAATGGATCAAGTTGTGTCATGTTGTCTAGGTCTAAGGTGCTTCCCACTGCTTCAACATTGCTTATTGTTTTGTACCAGTGACCGTTGGCTATACTGTTATACTTGGATGATATCAACATGTGTTGCTTTTCGGTGGCACAAGAAACTGAAGTCAATAAACTCGGTCACGCGGGGATCTCCCACAGATCATTCAAAAGGTTTGATCCCCCAACCGCTCTTTGTTCTGTACTATATACGAGTCTTGCAAAAGATCCTGCATCGAAGAGACTTGGCGCTTGCAGCTTGCAGCCCCGCTCAACATTTTGCGCGGACCAGACGCTGCCGACGCTGGCATGACAATTCTTTAAGTCGGGGCCGAAGAAAAGTGGCCACCACCGGTGGTCGTGAGGAAGAACCTAGGCACAGCCTGGCACATTCATTTTGCAGTTGAGCGCGTGCTCAACTGGATCTATTTAGGAGTTTTTTTGAGAAGAAGCGTCCCAATGCCTGACACAGTACGGAAGGTTTTCTGTATGTAAGCTGAGTTATTGAGGAGCTCCTTGTTCTTCGACATGGCACAACAACAGCAGTTCCTGGCTGTCAGATCAATTCTATGAAGCATGTTGGGAACCCAGTGTTTTGCCACACGTAGTGTGTAGCTGCATGCGTTTAGACACCCTTTGCAAACGCGTACGGTACGGGGGAGAATTGAATTGCAATAGAGTTTCCGAGTGCAGACACGGATCATGGCAGCCATGCATGTTTTGACATGTGCACAAACTACCAATGGGCTTCATTCTTCATGTTTCATGCCAGACTTGCAGACTGAACCGTCCAGAGTTGAACTTCTTCGGGGCTGTCCAAAAGAGGTCCCAACACCTGCAAACATGGTCGTTCTGAAAGGCATCGGGATGAGCACTCCATGGGCGCCTTCATTCGTTCGTGCAATGAGAAATAGTGCATGAAAGCAGTTGAACCGAAGTGCAGAAACCGTTCTGCGAATGGCAACTGCAACCTTGCCAGGGCCTGGAGGATGGTGCAACAATGTGCAACATATGTTGTTGTTGGCTCGCGAAAGGAGCCGTGTTTTTACATCCAGCCCACAGAAAAAGGACATCTGAACTTTGGATGGATGAATGTTTTGGGGGTAACAGACAAAAAGGATTGATAAGGAGCGTATTTGCAGCAGTTCCAAAGCTGTTCTAGTACCAAGCGGAGAATGGTTCCTCTTCTCCAAGCGGGTTCCATACAAAATCACGAAACTCTTGGGACAGAGGCCAAGTTCAGTAGGTCACAAGAAAAGCTTTGACTTCTACTCGGGTGGGATCCAACGTAAGAACAACGTTAAGTTGAGGTGCCTGGCACGGGACCTCCCGTCATCAGCACTACCTTTAACACAATTGTCAAGAAACCAAAAAGTATGGCACCGAAAGACCTGGAATAAGCAGAAGGTACGCATCATTGGGCTGACTGTTAATCGACTTGGATTTCATTTATGGTCCTTTTGAATCTTTAGAAGTGGACTTGGATTTCTTTGTCAAAGAAAACTCAAAGTTGAGCATCTTCTTACGTGCATGACACGGCATCTGATATGATGCTCTACATGACACGGTTCATGTTTGACCCTGCAGGTCGTCATGTCGATGTGACCTTCCCATACCTTCCGTGTGGGGCAATTGGGGCACACCCTTGGGGCGCCTTCATGAACACACCGGGTGTTGCTTGCTTTGGAACCTGAGCCCTGAGCCTAGATCTTGGTGCCTCCGAAGGGTAGTTCTAATCTACAGGATACTTTTCAGGACATCCTTCACTTGAGCACACAAAGCCCACCTGTTCTGAGTTTTGCTTTATAGAACTGACTTACCCCACCCCCAAAACCGGCTTGAAGTAGACTGGGCAGTCCCATGTTATTTGGACTTCAAGCCTGAAGCAGGTTTATTCGAGGGTGGGTGAGATCTATTTGTTTGGTGGATTTACAGACTTCACAGATGAGAGGTACAACCCTGAATTTGTCACATCTACTTATATATACTTATAACTCAAAACCTATAGTAAAGTCCACCCTCCATGGTACCTGTCCCTACCATGTGTTCTATCAAAGACTTGAAATGCACCACTCCCTCCTGTCGAGATTTTCCAGACCTGGAGAGCGGGAGTTGCAGTCCCCAGTCCGCACGGCAGCCTCCATTCCCCACAGTCGCCTTTGCCCAACGCTTGGCCGACACCCAGCGAACTCTCAAGCTTTCCCAGGAACTCCCAGCGCTGGACTCTGCGGGTTTTGCCGCCACGTCTCTCGCCTCTCTCGCCCCGAATCCAACGACCTTGCGCCCCTGCCGCGGCGCCTTCCTTACGCCGCAGGCGGGGAGCCCAGAGCGACGGCCGAGCCTTTCACAGGGGTTCACGGGTGAACCGTTTTGGGGGAAGATGGCGTTTCCTCTCAACATGAGACCGGGTGGCCAAAAGCTGAAGGGTTTGATCGACATGTTCTACTATGCCATCATGCAATAATCAACCATGAACATCAGAATTCTTAGGCCTCCCCAGCAAACACAACCTTTGCTTGACGTGAAACAGCTGCGCAACTCGCGATAGACCCAACATGCGCAGCTCCGATAGACACGGCCCTGCGACCTGGGAGTCGGATTTTGCATGCTGATCCACTCATTTTGGGTCCAGGAGGCTACAGTCCCTAATGTCATTCTATGACTATAACACATTCTACAACTATGACATAGGATCCCATTCTTCTTCTAGACCATGGGAGATGAGAGAAAAGCTTGCCGTAGCTCTTTCTCTCAACCTTATTCCGAGCTTTCCGCACCGGGGCCATCCCCAATTGGTGATGCCTCTGATTTTTTGTTAAATCACGACAGCTCGTCGGAGAAGGGAAAAGGGTGGCTTGCGGGGGGGGTTGCAGAGGTGCTGGGAATGGGTGCCAGTGTCTGAACCATCAAACACATCAGCACATTTCACTGACAGAATTGATTGAGCGGAGCCCAGAGGTTGTTCCTGAAAATCGTTCCTCCCAAACAAAGTTATAGTGCCCTAATAGCACTTCCCCCTTCCAAGGCGGGGTTCCAAAGGCTTTGCAGGTGGTACAGAAAGAGATGTGTGGGTACCGATGCATGCTCCAAAAATTGTCAGGATTGCTATGACAGGGTGAGTTCTTAGAGCCACAGTGGGTGCAAGATGGCACATGTTCCATTTCACAGAGAGATGGTTTCAGGTGACGCTTGAGGGATTTCAGCAGGCTGGTGTTTGTACCTTGACCTTTGGTATGAATGATTATATACAGGGAATTGGATCGAGATTCGTCGAGACTTCTGACATTTGATGTTGATGAATGGACCTGGACAGAGAACTGTGGAGGTGCCAGACCTTGTAAAGAATACTTAACTTATTTTAACCTGTTTTATCACTCCATGAAGGTAAGACCAGCTAAGAATATCTAAGAATGGCCACCAGGAAGACCATCCAAATGTAATCAAATGTAAACCATTATATAATCATTTAGGATTGTCCTAATAAGGAACTGTATGCACACAGCTGACTAGTATTTCTTCGGATCGTTCACATGACCAGATTTTGCATCACTTTCCATCACATATGAAAACTTGCCATGCTTGCATTTTTTGAGTTTCAATATTTCTACCGATCACCCAAACTACCCCTACCTCCTGACACCCAAATCACAATTGATAATCCCTACCACCCTGCAGTTCAGGTGGTGTGCTCATCCTTTCTTCGTCCGTTTCTTCGTCTACCGGCAGTTCTCGTGACCGGCACTTCGCACTTCGAACCACGTCCTCATGCCTTTTGGGCTCCACGGTCCAAGCGACGTCCTCGTGTCGGTGGCACTCAGCCGGTGGGTCGTTGTGCGGCGAGCGATGCTGTGGCAGATCCAGAGGTGCGGAGTACGACGGTTTTGGGGGGCGGAAACAACGCCTGGTTTGGACAGGTTGGCAGCTGCCCGGGCGACCCAAGCTGTGAGCTGTTTACAGCGCCTGGAGCCATTGCAGCGCCTTTCGCAGCGCGTGCCGGCTTGGCCCTGAGGTTTGCTATGGAAACAGGCTCGGAGAGTAGTACACGTTGGAGATTCCCTAGTAATGCATCCTGGCTCCCTACGTCTAGTGACGGCCACCGGTACTGTGTCCACTAGTATCAAAAAAGTCCCTACCCTACGGCATCATCGGACTCTCCAAACTCGGAAGCGTTGGACCCCTGCAAGTTTGCGACTCCTTTTGGGGCGTGAGCCGACTCCCAAAACCTCAACCTGACTTGAGGGTGGGTCGTCGGTGTGTTTGGAAACCCATTGGATCGGTACAGTATTGAAATGATTTCGAAGCTTCAAAGGAAGCAGAGCTTCCGGAGCTCTCTTTGAGGACGGGTTCACTCTGGAGACCGGGACCAGTTCAGAAGCTTGTGGCCACAGGTTCATTTGGTTCATTTGAAGCATATATGACGTGAGACCAGTTCAGAACAAAGTCTGTAAAACTGCAATGGTTTGTGCATTACAAAATTGCATCACACGATTCATCTATCCCGTCATTGATAGCTGCACGGGGCATGTGCTATATATATATATCATATAGGTTAATACTGATTCATCATTTCTTTCAATCGCTTGCCGATTTAGTGCTCATGCTCGTCAAGCCAAATTACGAGTACTCAGCCGATTTATCATTATGCTGTACAAGCAAAAAATGAACGAGCTGAGTGTCCCAACATGTCCCAACCATTTACCCAACCATTTCAATTTGTGCAGTACTGCCACTGATCGACGTGGACCACGAAGGCCATGGATGGCCATGTTGATGGTCTGTGTTAGTTTTCAGACCTCATGATTGAGTGACCCTGTCAATTCAACCACTCCAAATCATCTAGCCCAAGCTTGGATAGATCGCTATCAAACCAAGTTGATGGATTCCTCCAGGAATGGTACCCTCCAACAATGAACCCGGAAAGGGAGTTTGCACTCCGTTTCCCATAAATCAAACCTGCAGTGGGACCCGAGAACATGCAGAAACATAGACCGACTGCCCGCTGCATCAGGGCCACTCACTGATCGAATGCTAGAATGCTTTACCTGTTGAGTTCCCGTTCCCCTAGAAGTCCTGTTTCACTTCTCTTGGGCACCACCGAAGGACGCTACTAAGGGGAGGCCATCGCGGTCGTAGGTTGGAGGCCATTGCTAACAAGGACGCTACTTTCACGTAGCTCCTGGCGTAACCGGAACAAAAGAAACGTCCGAACGTCACCGGCATCGCGGCATCGCGGCATCGCTACGCATCGCGGTCACGGGTCGGTCAGACCGACTCCAGGGACCTCCTCGCTACTTCCGAAGCGTTTCGACCGCGGTCCGAGGTCCGGTCCTTCTCGGCGCTTCCAAGCCCTGAGGAGCGAACGTCACGTTCGTGCATCGCGAGCCTAACAAACGGCCTGTAGGCTACGAACGTGGCAAAGAGCTACTTTCGTAGCTTCTATATGCTAAGCTAGTAATAAGGCCCTTTGTTACTAGTAGCGATGCCGGGGAGCCATGAGGAGCCGAAAACGAGCCGAAACGCGGAAAACGAGGCGAAACGACCTCGGAGGAGCTCGCACCTCGCCATGGTGGCCAGACACGGGGCCACGGGCCGGAACTCGGGGTCGCCGGTAACGCCGGTAACGCTGCATGTCCAGCTAGGACATTCTGTTGGAAGGTCCACCCTTTGAAGAGAATTCGCAATTCAAATAAAGGAGTCTATTAATCAAGAGTTCTATATACATTTATAATTGTTTCCAATTAAACTTCCGTAATTAAGATTGGTATAGACATTGTCCGCGAGACTAAAATTGTGCACAGCCAATCACAGTTAGCCCACAATTTACTATTTGAGATCAGTCCTTTTCAGTTGGTGACTTTATTTGCGTCTTTGATTTTGTGAGCCGCTGGTCTTTGAGTCTTCCGTTGGTCCAGCTTGGTTCAGCTTGGAGTGTCCGTTGCGGATAACCGCAGTCGTCCGCATGCGTTCGCCCATGGTCCAGCTCTTTGTGGTGTCTTTTTGTAAGGAATGTATACGGGGCTTCCGAAGACCCCAAATCTGACCTACTCATTACAGCTCGTGTTTGGTCTTTGTTTCTCTTTGTTTCCATTTTTGAACAAAATCATCACAGCCATACTGAAGTTTGGTCAAGTCCCCAAACCGTTTAAGCGCCGAACTTTGCGAATCCCTAACCTCCAAGCCAATGGCACAGGATTGTTGCAAGTTCTTGATCTTTAGCCCTTTCCGACTCCAGCGTCGGTGATTTTAAGATAGCTTGCTTTCTCGGTGCCTTGCTCACAGCCAGGACCCATGGACCTTCAAAAATGTTGCCAAGGCATTCTTGATCGGACGTGGTGGGGACCTAGTGCCATTGGGGGCCTCCCACTGCTTTTGTGACCTTTTTGCACATCTGGATGCTGGTCCATGCTGCATGAGTGAATGGCCTGCTCCCAAACAGGATGCCTTAGGTGAGCATTTCGTAGCATTCCTGCTCACCTATCGGTGGAGCTGGCGGTTTACGAAACAGGGTTCTTTGGGTGAACACACGTGAACAGGCCTATATACCCAGACACGATCCATTGAACTTGCATATTTACCGATCAGTTGGAGTGGTTTAAAAGGGGTTACATTGTTCGATTACAAATTCCATGCATTTCAATGTTTCTGATAGATTGTATGGACGCTGTTTCTGATAGATTGATTGTATGGACGCTTCCATGATGTTCCTTCTCGGAACTTCTATTATTGTGATTTTCTCGCAAGGTACATACTATATAAAGACCTCTGAAGCCCTATGCAAATACCCCAAATGAGGAGGTAGCTCGTTGGAGCGCTCCATGTTCTTTCCCCCAGTGAGTTTGGTCCGCCACCATCGTCAGAACTTCGAAAGTGGATGTAAGACAGCCGATGATGGCACAATGTTTTTCTTTTTTTTCTTCTGCTTATTAATGACAAATCAAAAAGCATTTGCCCCACTGTTGTTGGAATCGACCGAACGAAACCCGCTGGGAGACCCTTGAAGTTCGTGCTGCGAGACCCTTGAAGCCTTCTTCACAAAAGGAAGTGTTCAAGCTGGAGACAGAATGATAGGAGATGAAGAGGCCCAGGGTTGGACCGAAGAGGTCCAGGGTTGGACCCTATCCCCTTGCTATCACCGTTCTATCCCTTTCTCCTATGGACGACCCCTTTTGCCTTTGGTGAACCGGTCAAAGTCAAAGCTGGGATTTCAGTGCTGTGCTTTGTGCCTTCGGTCGTAAGTAAGGAGTGACTTCAGCACGGAGCCACCCGCAAGGAACGTGAATCCGGACTTGCACAGAAAAAGCGAGACAACGGCGAGACAACCGGAAAGATCCACTCCAGGATTCCAGGTTCAATCGCCCATCAAAGCCTCCTGGACCTCCCTGGACCGGCGTGTGCTGGAAATCCACAGGCTTCCAGCTTCCGGTGACCCCGAGTTCCGGAAGGCGGTGGAAAGAAGTACCTGCTCCCCCACCTCCTAGGAACCAGAAGCTCCAAACGGAGCAAAGGGCATCGCTACTAGGAGCGTTCGGACTCTACTAGCACCTCCTGGCCTTACTACTATAGTAACAATACAGCTACTATATATTTGTTGTTTCTCTTTAGAAGTCAAAAACGCAGTGGTGGAAACATCGCGTCGTCGCCCGTCGGGTCTTTGTTCGCAGTCGGCGGACCGTCCGGTCCGAACCTTCAGGGGCCGCTGCCACCCATTCTGCTTTTGCTTGGCATGGCGGTATGGATGAATGGAAACAAGTTCCTTGGCCCGTCGGGTTGAGCGTCGGATTGGACTCCCAGTCAAAGGCCCAGGACGTACAACAGTGAACCTGCATTGGTCGCATCCGCAAGGGCGCGCAGCAGTTTCACCGTGAGATCCCTCTAAAGGTCCCGAATTTCATCGAATTTCGATGGTTCGATTTCTCCACTTGTCATCTCCATTCTGCATACAAGTATTCGGCCAACCGTTTCCATGGGACTCCCATGGAAACCGCGAGCAGACTCTGGACTCTGGTTGCCATCTCGTTGGGTGATACAGAGCACACGTGGCCCAGCCTGGCGTTTCTGTCCAAAAGGCTGAGCAAAGCAACGGACCAATGGAGACGGTGTCACTATGGGTCCTGGAATCGAGAAGAGGGCAATGGGCCATGGGTATTCTTTTTGTGGGGCAGGATCAACAGTACGATGTAGTATATAGTCTACGTATAGTCATCTTATAGTCATAGTCAGTTTGAAACTTTTTCCAAGCTTGAGAATGAACGTGTCCGGCAAGACTCACATTGACCGACACCATCTCGGACTCGTCTTCTTGCCAGCCCAACATCACTCGAGACAAAACCTCGCCCGAGGGGTTGGGATGGCACCCCAAAGATGAACTCGGTGTCGATCAAGATCTTCGGCCCGGGGGCCTGGCGGAGCCTTGCCGAGGACATGACTTGTACCATGCTGTCCCAGCCCAAAGCTGGGTATTTTTTGGGGGGTTGGGAGGTTTTAAACCCGGGTGGTTGAGGGTCGCAAAAGGACAGAGTAGGTGGTGGAGGGTCGCAAGACACGAACTGAAGATGAGAACATGTGTGAAGATGTGTGAACAGATGGTGGAGGACTTTTCTGCATGAAGGATCCAATCCTTCCAACCAATATGATTGAGTCAGTGATTGAGTCATATCAGATGGATTCAGAGATGGTCAGAGTTGAAACAGAGTGAAACACTATTCACCAGACTCACTCGCAATCAGCATTGCGGCAAACTAAACAAATTGATCAGTGAAATTCAGTGAACACTGCGGTTTCTACAGTTTTACTGATATCTTACTGAGTATTTCCATACTAAGAGATCCACATGCTATTTTTGTTTGGAACGAGTGCATACCATACCGGATAATCAGAGTAGGATTTCAAATGATCTGGTGCTGGCAACCACGGAGTACTGAGTCAGGCGGCCAGATGTGAGTGAAATCCCAACGGGATTGGAAAAGGGGCACCAGAAGACCATCAAGCTGTCTACACGTTTGAGCTGTCACCTTTATCATCAAACAACACGACGACGCCGGCGGCGACGACGACGCCGCTGGCGACGACAACGACGACGATGATGACGAGGAGGACGAGGATGAGGACGAGGACGAGGACGAGGACGACGACCACGGAAAGGTTTCTTCATTAATTTTTCTTTGCGCTGTAGGTTATTGTATTTTGTTGTAACGCCGTAACGCCCCATGTTGAGCGAATATATGGTGACCTCACCATCATCCGCTCATCAACAGGTCAAGCATATACTTACTCCAACGGTGCGTTGGCGATTTCATCGAAACTGCATGCCATGAAGAGCATGTTGAGGAAACAGGCGTTGATCGCTGTGATATATTCAGGGAAGCCCGAATAGAAAGGGTGGAGTTTTGTTTGTTCACATGTAGTGAATCAACACACTACCAGACAGACACGGAAATGGAACATGTATTAAACAACTCTGACTTCTTGTGTTGGTCTTTGGGACCAACTAGTCTTTCAAGATACCCGCAACACTGAGGTCCGAATATGCCCTTTTGAGCGCCGGAATCGCGCGGTCGGGTCGCGCGGTCTTTCCGTGCGGAGCCGCTCGGCCGCTCGGTAGCGGGGCCGGGCCCCGTGGCGAGGAAGGCCTGGAAGAAGTCAAAGACGACCCGTTCTTCGCTGCAGTATACGTTTTGGAGCGAAGGTATCGTAGGTTGGTTTGCGTATAGGTTTGGGCACAGTCACGGTGTGTGTGTGTGTGTGTGTGTCACACTCCGTTTCTAGGAGTTTCGTTTTGACGCAGGGGGACTGGAGCTGATTTGCCTATCCAGTCCAACGAAGCTATGGCATTTCGGTGGATGAGTGGTCTGATCAACCACTTGTACCTGCATCGAACACACTGACACCAATGGTCCGCCCTCCGCTGCTCGTTGTTTCCATGATGGTTCTTCATGATACTCTCCCTTAAACAGGTTTCCCTCAGCCGCTTTCAGCTGCCGCGCTCTGCAGACAAGTGAACATTCTGTTAAACTTTTCAACTGCGCTGACCACTTCACCTTGCGTTTCCCTCATCCATTTCACTGTGGATAAATTATGATTAACTGCAAACCCTGTGACTAAGTGTGTATCGCTGTGTCCTCCCACTGGGTACACAGTGTGAACCTCTCGCAAGAGAGGTGCAGAAGCCACTCCGGACGACCGTTTTTCTGAATCGAAGTGCTGCCATCGTGGATTCTGGTTTGATAAATTTTGTTTCACCCATGAATCAACGGATTTCTCGCCGCCGGGCATACGGGCTGGACTCCGCTGGGCATACGGTTTACACACACACATGTACATACACCTCCTCCCCCGCTCCCCTGCTTTCTCTCTTGCGCTTTCTTCGTTTTTTAGGTGTTCTGCTCGTTAGGTGGTTCTTGAGGCTCGTTTCCCTGCCCCTCGGCTTTTGGTTCTTTCTCTCCTGCCTGTTCGTTTCTCTCTCTAGGTCTGCCTTTTCGCTAAAGGCTTTTTAGGTTTGTAATGAGTCCTTTTCCTTTCAGTCAAGGGCTAAGTATTCAAGTGTAGTCACCTTTTTTCGCTACTCCTTTCTTTCTTGCCCTTTTCGTTTTGCTCTTTCTGTGTTTCTATCTTTTCTAAGGCAATTTTAGGTACCTACTCAGGTTCTAACCCGCAATTTGCCGCTCGTGCGGCAGACCTGCATGCCACTACGCCTACGTTTTTTCCTTTTCCTTTCTTTCTCTAAGGTTTGTTAGGTGACTGTTGCCAAAGGGCACCCTGCAGCGGTGCGCCGCCGAGTGGCCTTTTGTTTGTGACGCAGGGGGACTGGAGCCGATTTGCCTATCCAGTCCAACGAAGCTATGGCATTTCGGTGGAATAGTGGTCTGATCAACCACTTGTACCTGCATCGAACACACTGACACCAGTGGTCCGCCCTCCGCTGCTCGTTGTTTCCATGATGGTCCTTCATGATACCCTATACACATCCAACGACGCAGTTTTCCTTGGATGTACGAAATGCGACGCAGTTTAACGGCATCATATTTTATTCGTCGCTCAAAAACTTCGTTAAGACAGTTTCGTTAAAACGTGTTAAAAAATTATAGATATATGTGTTAATAAAGTCCTGGCAGCACATGTTTCAACAAAAAACAAGTTCAATAGCGCCTTTTTACCTGCACCATGCGTTGTAAACATCCACACGTGCCAATCTCTTCTTGGCAATCGCAAGCTTCACGCGTGCAATTTAAACCGCATATCGCTCAGTATGCTGCCCTCCAGAGTTGACGATCCCTGGACACACACATGTGCATTGCAGGGGCTAGAGTCACAGTTTTTTATATACAAAACTTGTTTCTTTAAAGTTTTTGTTAAACAAAGCTTCGAGCAAGGGCGGAGTCATGCTAGAGTCACGGTAGAGTCACGCCACAGTCACGCTAGAGTCACGGTAGAGTCACAGTTTTTAATACAAAACTTGTTTCTTTAAAGTTTTTGTTAAACAAAACTTCGAGCAAGGGGGGAGTCACGCTAGAGCCACGGTAGAGTCACAGTTTTATATATATTAACCTTGTTTCTTTAACGTTTTTGTTAAACAAAACTTCGAGCAAGGGGGGGAGTCACGCTAGAGTCACGGTAGAGTCACGCTACAGTCACACTAGAGTCACGGTAAACGGGTGAACGTGTAGACTGGCACCTGCTCACTAATTTAGGTACGAATTAGCAAGGCTCCTCCAAACGCATGAGGGGTTTGTAGGTACCACCTAGCTCTTTTGCCTTTTGCCTTCAAAAAGGGATAGACCTCTTTATATATACAACACCAACGAGTTAAATATAGAAAAAACTTAGGAAGATACGATAAAACTTTCGAGCAACAAAAGTTTTTGGTAGTCACATTTTCTTGCAACTTTCGTGGAAAATGCGACGCAGTAAAACGGAGTCATTGATCCGTAGGGATACTCTCCCTTTTACAGGCAAGTGAACATTCTGTTAAACTCTTCAACTGCGCTGACCACTTCACCTTGCGTTTCCCTAGTTTCCCTCATCCATTGCACTGTGGATTATGCTTAACTGCAAACCCTGTGACTAAGTGTGTACTGTGTGACAGCTCCTGTTTTCCAAGGAGCTCTCGCATTATACAGTTCAGCAGCGGGCATGGCAGCTGATTCCCTAGCCATGCCAACGAATCTTCCTTCTTTTTGAACTGTTGACAAAGCTGTGACTCCTATCTGCGCGTAAAGTGCAAGTGAATCCTTGTTGAAACCTTCTGTTGCGTCGACTCTTCACGTTTGCAGTTCTGCAAGTCAAGCGCTAAGTATTCACCTAAAGGCTTAATGCACTGGAGTTCGAAACCGACACAGCCCTTGCGAGCATGGATCTAAGTGTGTTTTGCAACAGGGTCCCACTGCGGTCTGTTGTGTGATCTCAGTTTTTAGCACAGGCAAAGGGAGATACTTCACAGGTTCCTCCACCTTTCTTGAAATCCTACTGTTACGCCGTTTGCTCGAGATAACTGACATTATGCCGCAGGGCGTACTGATTTCCAATCAGAATGTCATGACGTGCTGCTAGTGTAATCACATGCGTTCCAAGTTTTAGCCAACTGAGTAATTCATTCGCGGTCTTTCTCTCCTTCCTAGGTTTTCTCTTTCTAGGTCTTCTGTTCGTTGGTAGAGGCTTGTTAGGTTTCAGGTTAAGTTTTAGTCAAGGGAACGCCGATTTCGGCTTTTTGGGTGTCTGGCTATGTGCCTTTCAACCACCCCCACACGCACCCCCTTTCTCTCTTGGCTTTCTTCCGTTTGTTAGGTCTTTTCTTGAGGCTTGTTAGGTTGCTGTTTAGGCTCGTTTAGTCGATCCACACCATCCCGACCCCGCCCCCCACCCCCCCGGCTTTCGTTCTTTCCTGCTTTCGTTTCTCTTTCTTTGCTTTTCTTCGTTCTAGAGGCGTTTTAGGTTTGTAACCAGGTTTTTTCAGTCAAGTGCCTTCCATTTTTACAATGGTGCACCGAATACAGCATTGTGTGTGTGTCAACTTCAGTTTCCAAGGAGCTCTGTCACATTTTGTACAGTTCGGCAGGGGGCATGGCAGCTGTTTCCCTAGCCATGCCAACGAAGCTATGGGATTCAGCCAGAGGGGTATGTGTACGGACATTCCGGTACCTGCGAATTTTAATCCTGTCTTCCTTCTTTGTGAACTGTTGACAAAGCTGTGACTCCTATCTTCGCGTAAAGTGCAAATGAGTCCTTGTTGAAACCTTCTGTTGCACCGACTCTTCACGTTTGCAGTTCTGCAAGTCAAACGCAAAGTATTAACTCACTGGAGTTCCAAACTGACACAGCTCTTGCGAGCATGGATCTAAGTGTGTGTGTGTGTGTCCGTTTCAGTGTGGCTGTCGGCACGACATGTTTCACCTAAAAGTGCTGCCCAGGTGGGTGGCTGTTCAATGTTTTGACTGAAGGCCTGAGCACCCACCTGCTTGTTTCGGAGTTCAATGGAATTCAGAGGCCACCCTGCATCCTGTCGGAAAATTCGAATGGGATCTATATACATCCATGTCAAATCTCAGTAGAATGAGTTGCAAGATAGATTGTTGAAAAACAATCTCCTGGCATCTCCTGGCAGGAATCCGAATACGTTCTGAACAACATTGGACAACTCTTTGAACCCCAAACATAACCCAACCACTTTCTCGGTATCCGCATTGCATGGAGACAGGAAAGACCCAAATAACAGATGTTCCAGTATGTACAGTTTTCGGCGTGCCGAACTTGGAGGAAGTCGGGGTGCCCCTGTCACATCCACTCACTTAGCGGACTTCCTTGGGCCTGGTATATGAACAATATGCAATGGCCTCCAACCTAGAAGCGATGGCCTCCAACCTACCAGCAATGGCCAACATCATTGAACAATCCTTTGAGAATCTTTGAGATCTTCCAGGCAGGAGCAGGAACCCGATTCTCGGTTCGACAGCATACAACAGCACGCGCTTTGCCGAAAAAAGGAGTCAGAAGATCTGAAAGGAGGTCAGGGTTGATGCTTCTAGGACGGCTCCGAATTAGAGCAACTCCAGGACAAGATCCTTTTTTTTGTTTGGCATGCTTGTGAGATGGCTTTGATGGTCCAGATCAAGTGCATCGAGCCCTGTCGTCAGAATTTGAGGTTTGGGACCACCAAAAGCGCTTGAAGGCCTGTTCAAGCGATTGGATGTGGATTTTGGAGAAGTGCAGACCTAGGTATTTCATTGTACTTCAGTTTATTTCAGCCATGGTTTCCACCAGCATCCTCAGAAGATGCTTGAACGAAGGGAAAGCATAATTAATTGCAAGAACTGGGTTGGTGCCTTCCCAAGAAAGTCGTGCCTTCATTAAGGTGCTGCTGGGTTTTGCAAACCTAGATTAGTGTATTTATTGACTCAAGTCTCAGCTTCCTTGTAATTAGTCATTCCCCATTTGATGGCCATGGATGAGTTGCAGGCATCCTTTCCAATCGTTTTCCCAAGCTTGGGAGAAACACAGAAACAGACCCAAATGCATGTAGAATTCGGAGTTGAACTGCAGCTCTTTCACAGCACTTCCACTCGCCCAAACCGTGTTTGCAGGATATTATTGGGCAACATGTCCACTCTTTGTTACAGGCCTGAGCTGGAAAAATCTGAGAATGTGGCTTCGGCCATTTGAAATGATAGTGTAGATCCTGGGAAAGCCAGCTCTAACATGATGTTAGAGCTACACTCACTCCGAATAAACAGCCTATAACAGGTCCTGCCAAGTGGCCCTCGAACTGGTACAAGAAGTGTGAACAGAAATCCCTGCAAAACTAGTTAACTAACTAGCTCCTCCTCTAATTTTTTTATTGGGGAGTCATAAGAATTAGTTGATCCAGCCTTTGCTGAGCCCAGTCACACCAGAGCCAACCCTTCACGGGCCGCGTTGTTGCGGGGCCGCCTGAGACTCCTGAGCCATGATTCTGCGCAAAGAGCTGCGACCCTTCCAGTGGCTTTGGCATTTTCTGCTGCACGATGGTGTTGGGCGCCTACTGCTGGGCACATCGATGCTGGTGCCACACTCAGACATGGCCAATGACCAGCCTAGCTTAAATGGAGGTGAAGTGGCAATTGTATACAATAGTTGAAGTGGCTTAGTCAACGGGGCGATGGTGGATATTGCATCAGTGTTTCGTATGTGTTGCTTAAACATAGGGACGGACCACTTCGTCACCAACCCAGTTCACGTCGCCAATCCCGTTCATACTCCGAATGTATTATATACCATTATATAGCTACCAGGCAAACCGCAAACAAGCAAAAAGATATCTTTTTGAACAAAAGATTTCTTTTTGTTTTCGCGGTTGTGAAGGAAGAGGGAAAGAAAAGAAAACCCGGACTAAGAAAAGAAAACCCGGACTCGGACGAGAATCCTGACATGAGTGGATGCGCTGCCATTTTTGTTCAAGCGTGGGCAATGCTGCGCGTGCATGCTTCCGTCATCCTGGCTTGTTTCGCGGGGGAGTGCGCAAGTGCAGCGTTTGACGCAGCCGTCTTGATGCAGCTTGAAGCAGCTGTGTTTGAAGCAGCTATATGTTTGCGCAGCTATGTTTCATGCACCGTGCGCTATGCAGCCACGCTTGCTCCAGTCTAGGCGCTGCTCTCTTGCCCCTCATGGTTCCAGCAGATGAAGGGGTCTTTGCTGCCTTCGAAGGCCTGCGGGAGGAGTGGGACAACCACCGTAAAAACTATCCTTTCAGTGACTGTGGAGCAAACCCGCGCTGGGCCCGCACAGAAGGCAGCGCGGCGGCTTCTGCACCATGGGATTCTCTGCAGCCTTTTACTGCCTTGCTCCCGGCTCCACATGGCTCACCAGAGAAACTGTACCGCCCCGACATCTGGCATAATTGGCATCTCGGCCACGGCCGGTATTTCTTGTCTTCAGCGTTCATCATACTTGGTGGTTCGTTTCATTGTGGCACTTGCAACTTAGTTAAGACACTTATAGGACTTAAGCAACTTGTAAGTAGTACTTAGGGAACTTAGGTTTTATTAGTTTCTTAATTATAACCGTAAGTTGTATAAATTACTTGTAACTAACTTATAAGTTCTGTAAGTTCCTGGACGACCAAAAGTATAGTCTCAGACAAGTTTTTTAAAAAATTAGAAAACCTAAATGTTCTTCTTGAGATGGGCAGGCAGCTGTGAGAAAAACTAAGTGTTCGTTTGCAGATCCACGTGCCTTCGTGTCAGACCGCATGAAGCGCAGCCATAGCAAACACTCCCTCAACACCTCAAGCTGGAAGTCTGCATCTTTCTCAAACCAAGGCATGACAACCATGATGTTGGCCACGCTCATCCGAACATGTTCTGCGCACAGGCTGGTCATGTCTACCAAAACTGCTCTTGTTCTTTGAACTTCAATGGCAACTGATGTTCAATGATTGTTTCTTCAGCTGGATTCAGCTCAACCCTTTGAAAAATATACAGGGGTTACATATAGGTTGGCTGGTGGTCAATTGATGGGCTAGATCTAGGTTGGCTGGCGGCCCATTGGGCCGCCCAGATGTGTTGGTCAATTGATGGGCTAGATCTAGGTTGGCTGGCGGCCCATTGGGCCGCCCAGATGTGTTGGCTGGCGGCCCCAGTGGAAAAATACCATATACTCTGGACCTTATGCAAAGGGTCCTGTACCAAAAGTACTAGTCCTTGAAAAGCAGTGCATCAAACATAAACCTTGATTCATTTGCCATTGAACCATTCAAAACAGAACTACCATAGCTTCACCTGATATATCTAAATATTCGGGTTGCTGACCAACAACTTTCACACACATAAAATTTGACTAGCCGATTGTTTTCACATATCACGGAATCACAAATGTATAAAAATGTATAAAAATGTATAAAAATGTATGAATCAAAGCGGACCTAAATTTATACATGTATAAATCAAAAAAATATCAATTTATACATGTATAAATCACCCCATTTTCAATTTATACATGTATAAATTGATAACGAAATCGATTTATACATGTATAAAAATGTATAAAAATGTATAAATTCAATTTCTGACTTTTAAGCATTTTGCTTGTCATGCGAGTAGCTTTTATCAAATAGAATTCATCTCAGAGTTGCCAACCCCACCACCTCATGAGTTTAGACATTTCCTGACTCCCTGATTTTTTTAAAAAAATCCAGGAGTCAGGATTTAAGTTTTGCTGATTGAGAGCTTTGCTGATTGAGTGCAACAATGCTTTTTGTTTGCTGGCGTTTGCTGGCTCCAAGTGTGTGCTGCTCATGCGACGCGTCCTCAGCTGCCGGTACTGCTGAAGATGGAGCCTGTGCAGCCTAGGAGGATGACGTATGCGGAGCAGCTGGAGGCAATGCGGCCACCTTGCGGGTTTTGCATCCTGGCGGACGGGACCATCCTGCTGTCCAATCGGCCGGAGACCTACACGGCGGAGATGGTGGTTGATGCCTATGAGGCATGGCGAAAGATGAAGGCAAATGGCTTAGTGCGTGAGACCCGACCTGCGGCTCAATGAGTCTATTATTGAAACAAGAGCGACATCCATCATCTGCTCAAGATGGCACGCGGTTCAATGTATATTTTTTTGCAAGAGACACAACCTGCGGCTCAATGAGCCGCATGTTTTTTATACCGGAGCAACATCCATCATGAGTCAGCCATGACCATGACAAGACGGCATACGGCTCAGTGAGCTGCGTGATGAACATGCGATCGGAGCATGAACTCGATTTCAAGTTTAAGAATCAAAGTGCGAAAAAAAGCACGATTTGATCAGTTTTGGTGTAAATTAGAAAAACTTGAAATTTTATATCTCAAAAAAGTTAAGTTCCCTAAGTTAGTTATAACTTATTTTTGACTAGTTTTTGATAATCTAGATATAGAACTTAGAAATTTCTAACTTTTGCTAACTAACTTGCAAGTGCCACATCTTAACATAAAAACTTGTGCTAGTTACAGAACTTGTAACCCCTTCGTAACTAAGTTACCAACCACTTACAAGATACTTACAAGTTCCCTAGCCAAAAATGAACCACCAAGTAGTCCGCAGCCTTTGGAATGAAGAATCTTTGCACGATGGCTTTGCTGGCATGACGTGTTCGTGGAGAGCCTTTTGCCGCCTCAAGAAAGTCAAGCCTCCTTTGAGCAAACCGACAAAGGAGATCTGTGGCTACACAGCGTTTTTGGATTGGCCTGAGGGAGGTTGGCAGAAGGGTTCAACGACAACTTTGCTGTGCGACGCTTGTTCTTTGATCTCGTATCCATGCATGTTCTTTGTTCCGCGGTTTTGGTTGGTAAGTGCGTCCCGAGTTCAATTGCTGAGGAATTCCTTGAAAGTGCTTTGATGCAGCCTGATCGCGCGGAGCTGGTGCTGCTTGACAGGCGCCTTGCCTTGATATTGCTTGTGGCAAAAAGCATAAACTCTCTTGCATGCGCAAGCTGTATGGCGCTGGCGCTTGGCTCCGAGATGATGAAGCCGCTGGCATTGCTGCTGATGGGCTGTGTGCCTGCAGAGGCTACAGGGCGTTGGCGACAGAATCTCTTGAACGTGGTGAGCCCCGCTTCCCTCTACATTCGAAATTCCACATGCTTGTGCACACCTTCCGTAACATGGAGCTGGATGCAAAGAAGTTGACCTGGCAGGAGTCGCCGATGTGTGACAACTGCCAGATGGATGAGGGCTTTGTGGGGCAACTTGCCCGATACAGCCGACGTGTTTCACCAAAGTCAACCATCCACAGGATGTTGGATGTATACTTGACGTCTCTATGGCGGTTGTGGCGGACTTGACCACAGTGAACCTGGTGGAAAAACATGCACGAGGGCCAGGGTTGCCATGGGAGTGTTTCAACATCCGGTAGGGGTCAGACACCACCTACTAATAGAAAACAGTGAAAAGAAAAGAAAAACCGGACCAAGAAAAAAAAACCGGACTAAGAAAGGAATACCCGGACTAACCCGGAGAACCCGGAGAAAGAAAACTATTTCCGGAAAAGATTTCTTTTTTTCAAAAAGATTTCTTTTCGTGGTTTTCAGGTTTGACTGGTATTTAAAACATGCCAATTGTATACATTACACAGTATATATATTATGCCAATGCATATTTATCATTTTGGGTCCACCATTTGGGTTCAACTCTTGCATGCACCTTCAACCCAACAACTTAACATATACCTTATTAACTCACCCGACTCACCCTCCCGAAACGAACGTGAAGCATTTCCCTGAGGTCATGGTGAACATGTTGGGCCACTTCCTCCTATCCCTCTTCCCTGGCATCTTGGTTTGAAGCATCCATTGGGGCATGTTGGGGCCAGACCGAGGACCTTCCTGTCGGGGTGTCCTAGCTGTAGATCCACGTAGGTAGTGTGTGTGTTTTTTGGGCAGGTGACCCCGAGTTCCGGTGTCGGTGCTTGCACTCAACCTTGGCTTTTGAAAAAGCTTGATGACCTGTGAGCACTGTGAGCCTGTTGAATTTGGGGTGCCCGTTGCCTGGGGGTATTCCATTGGAAACAATCAAATTTAACGCTCCGTTTGGAAACGGCGGGCTTTTCCCTGGGGGAAGAAGAAACTGGTTTGGACTGTCGACACTTTGGAGGATTCACAAAGAAGCCTTGAACTGCATCGAAGAACTGTCCAGTAAGCAAGCACGGTTCAATTCAAGGACCTGCGTTCTTGGTAAAGGAATTCTTGCGACAGCGAGGAGATCCCTCCACTTTAGAGTTTATGTGGCAAACGAATCATGCTTAGATCAACAGTATCGGTAATACGGAGAAAGTCCACCAATTGTCATTGCCCATACTTGGCCCCTCCTGGGAACCCTCACAGGGACATCTAGAGCTTGATACTAGGGACATCTAAGGACATCTAGCTTTGCAAGAACCTGATCACTCAGACCATGTGCCTACCCCAAGGCCATCCAACGCCTGCGTCGCGCCAGGAGGTGTGGCAAATTTGCTGGGAAGAACTGGGTGGATCGCCGCACTTGGAGACCTGGCGGAGATGTGACCCCTGCCACTGTTCAGTCAAAAGCAAACGATGCTGGTAGACTAGTCGAGTCGGATGCTGGTAGATATCCGGATTCCCACAACAAGAATGGTATTTGCAGGACAACAAGTTCTTCGGATCCTTCAGGTATAGATTGTATATATATATATTCTTCACATGTGGCATGCGTGACCGTGGCATGTTCTTGGCTGCGTCTCAACATGATTTCTCGTTTGGAGGGCTTCTTCAAAGTTCATAGCCCCTCGTGTCCTGTCTTCAACATCGCCGAGGCCTTGGCCTATTCCTCTACGTCTCCCTGCGGCGCGAGCAGGTGAAGGCCTATGTTGGCACCGGGGAAGCCTTGCTTCTTGGAATCAACTGGAGCAGATGGCGAACAGGGGGAGCTGTGGACACACTCACTACTAGCACAACTGATGTGGTAATTACAAGTGCCCACACCAAAAACAAGGAAGTGGGACCTCCATTGTTGCAAGCGCGTGCAAAGAGCTTTTTGAATAGCTCAATGTGAGGCTTTGGGGTGAGTACATGGCCTCGTAAGGAAGTACACAGCTCTGGGCTGTTGTGAACCACCATTTGCACGGACGCGTTGCGAGAGGGTGACAGGTTGGTAGAGGGTCGGCCGGTCGGCCAATCTTTTCGGGCTTTGCAATCTGTTCCTACTTGCTCATGGCTTGGGAACAATCACAAGATCATGATCTCCATTAAACAGGCAAGAATGTGATTCCCAGCTATCGGTCGTGTAAAATCGGGAGATCTCCGAAGCTTGGAGACCAGTCCACCCAGCCATGGTGTGGGAAAATCTCCCTATTCAAATACACACCCAAATTCTTCTGGACATCAATGGTTATTTTGACTTCAGTCAATTCTATGGATATTCCACGGCTAAGTTCAAATTCGATATATTATTGTTAGTTTGAGTTCAATTCGATATGTTGAAGTTCTGTGGATATGTGGCATTATCGAGGTCACCGAAGCAATCAAACAGGTCACGGCCCAGGCCGGTGTGTTCTTTCGTCCAGGCGTCGGGTCTATTCGAAGATGCCTTCGGCTCAGCGGCCGCCGAAGCCACCAGTCTGGGCCTATGGCGGGAATTGGCAGTTTATGCCATGGATGCTCTACAATCTGCCTGGGATCCCAGCAACTTCTGAACTGAGACTAAGTGGATGCAACTTCTTGAGCTTAATCTGTCTGGTTTTCGCGTTGGAACCTTGGACGTGTGCGGGATCGGAGCGTGGCTTGATCTGAGCCCCTGTCCGGTGCGTCGGACACGGTCTCGCTTTTGGGGTCACAGGTTGGGTGTGCGGAGGCTGGCTGTTCTGCCTGGGAGCTGCGTGGGCTTGCATGGCAAAGAAAGGAGACCGACTGGACATCCATGGAAGTTCAATGAAAGCCCACTGATCGAAGAAGTTTTGTTTGATCCTTAAGCCTATTCGTCTCGTTCTTTACTCTCATTGAAATCTAATTAAAGTTTAATTGAGGTCTAAGTGAAGTCTAATGCTAATTGATTACCATTGAAACTCTAAGTTACGTTTACTTAACACTCAAAGTGAACTGGATTTAAGATGGTTTAAGTAATAAAAAACGTAAAACATCTATTTCAGTTCCGTCTCTGGGAACGATCACGTCGTTTTAAAGAGGATTTCTCAAAGCTTTCACTTCAGCTTTTCGGATCTCTGGATATAAGGTCTCTGGATAAAGGTCGAGTACAGGTCCCAAAACATTGGAAGTCAGCTATAAAACCTTGTTCCTCTACAGCATCTACAGTGGGTCACTTCATTCTTAGTGCATGCCTTCTAAAGTCTCCTTGCATCCAGTGCAAGTTTGCTTCCATATATGCAAGTGCACGTCAGTACGCTGGCAAAGTTTGCTTGCCAACTTTGCACACTTAAACTCACTGCATACTTCCTTGAAGTATGCAGTGAGTTTGACCATGCATGTCTTAGGACCTTAGGAAGAACATCAAAAGTGGATCTCAGGGGGGTAACATATATATATATATAGATAGATAGAGAGATAGGATCTTGATGTTGACGGATTACACATTTCACAGATGGACGATGCCACAAATCCCTCGGATGTTCACCTACCTACAATACCAACCTTTTTCAGTACTGTTTGCCTCAAACATTTGCTTTCTTTAGTAGTTAGTAGGTCGTCGGGCAGGATGACGACATAGTATGGTGATTCACAGCCCGCCATCGCTGGTACCCCCCCAGGTTCTCCGCCAAGTTCCAACCTTTGGACTTTGAGAAGAGTTACCTGACCGTGCGCGGTCTCAAGGACACGAGAAGAAGGGTAGGCGGGAAGAAGCGGTTTTTGGGCTTTCCGGCCACAGCAAAGCGGGAATTATACCCACGGACTCACTCACATGAAAGTGGCAAATGTGACAATGGACCCTTGCACGGTTTCTTTTCCTTCAAGTGACAGGGTGGTTTCCACTTCCACTTCTGACGTGGGAACGTCGGACTGTTGACAGATGTTTGGCAACCCCTCGTCTGAGACCTACCGCCATCGGTGAAGGGGCAGTTCGGAGCAGCATTCCACGCCCTTGCCGGGTGCAGTTCGGCGGCCCGACTCGAAGGCCATAGCTAGGCTATAGGCGTGTATAGCGATTGGCACACCACTCGAGTGGGGGTTTTGATTTGGAGCCTAGCTAGGCGCTATGGTCTTGTGGATCGGGTGAATGGTCTTTGGTGAATGGTAGCTGCGCCGGGGAATCCGTTTTGGGATGAGTTTGGAACCGCAAGGCTCCAAGCCTCCAAGCTTTGCCTCTTGGTCCGTGGACGGATCGATCCGGGAGGGTGAAACGTCAGCTGAAACATCGAATGTCTGGATTCCCGGAGGTTTGAGATGGGTGATCATGTGAGTATGTTCCCCAGGGCTCCAACCACCTGAGGATGTGGTTGGAGCCCTAGGGTTTAATAGGGAGACCTCCGACATTTTTGCAAGGAGCTCGGCAAGTATGTCAATAGTACGGTGATTTGAGGCTGGGTAGAGTCCTACATGGCTCAACACAAGTGTGATGTGCCCCAAATGCGACACGACGGCCATCCAACACCTATAGCCTCATGCATCCCTAATTTCATTTGGTTTGTAGTCTTCGGCGAGGGCATCCTGTGTCCAATCCTTATTGCACTTGTTCCCTTTTTGCTACTAAATCATACCCTTCCCTTTTGTGTTGAGCCTGGAGGACAAGACAAAAGATGAGAGTGAGACAAATCCGTGACTTGGCGTGGTCGCCACCGCCCTGAGCAAATAGACTATAGACTATACACGAGAGATGAACTTCAACCACATGCGTTCTTTTTGTTCCACTTGCTGCATGATTTCTTGTTGTTCACTCCCTTTCCTTGGCCCAATCAGTCAATGCACAACGTAGATTTCGCGGTCCATTGTCGTCCTTTGCCCAAGGCGTTGTATGGAAGATGAGGTGATCTTGAACTTTTTTCCTTCCACGATTCTTGGAAGCATTAGATAATCATATCATTATCTCTTTATTACGTTATACCTTTTGTTGCTTCACTGTTCACCCACAACATGTTTTTGGACCCCGTGGCGGCCCATGGGGACCCGCCTCAAGGAACAGTGCTGTGTGAATCCCTCACCGGCGTTAGAGATGAGTATTGATGCGGTTTGATGTTGCTTTTTGTGCGGATCGATGTGTCAAGCAGGTCAGAGTAAAGGCCAAAGAAGAAATGTATGTTTCTCTCAGACTGAGTCGTAAACTAGACTATGCCCAGAAGAAAGCGAAGGCATCCAAACCCCAGTGGGACTAGCAGATTTTTCCCGATCAGTTCAGGGCTGGTTCGGTCCTGATCTCTTGCGTCGACGGCAGCGTGTCCCGCCAGCGACCGACCGGACCAGTGACCGACCGCTCCGTGCGTCGACGTGTTGATGCGAAGACCACCGAGCGCTTCGCCAGGTCCTCGAAGCTTCGATTGGATGCCCCAACAATCCTGGTGGAGCCGGGCTTGATGCTTGGTCGAGGATACTCGATGCCTCTGAAGGGACCATAAGGGACCCTTTTCGGCCTCTTGAGGTGTCCATGCTTCCAAAAGCTAGTCCTGGTCACGACCGACCCGCACTATGTTGCCGGTTGTTTGGGTTTCTTCGGGTGGGGGCCGAAGCTCAGCGTTGGACCACTCAAGGAAACCGAGCGTTGGAAGGTGGCCAGGCCATGGACGAGGCCTTTACAGACCCCGTGTTTGGCTCGTGGTCCATGTGTACAGCGTGAGAACAGAAAAGACATACAATCGATGCCAAAATGCAGGTTTCTATAGATGTTCGAGATGATTTGCGGGGCTGGAGATGCCTTGAGGATCTAGGCCTACAAACTCCTTGGTGGGCGGGTCTCTACCCTTCTTGCACCAAATTTCAGGACCTGCACTGCGCAAGACGTGCCGGGCTCTTCCTTTCTGCGACGGGCCGTGGACAGAGGCTTCCGCGTGGTGGCTGCTGGGAAGAACACCATGCTGGGGGTGGAAGTGTTTCACCGTTACTTACTTTCTCCCACAATTCATAAGAGGCGAAGACTTGGGAGCCCTGGTTTGAAGCACCTACAGGCTCTTTACCTCATTTCGTGTTCTTTGTTGTATGCCAAGAATCTAGTTATCATCACGATGTCTAACGATGTCTAAATCCGTAACCCGCCGCATTTGGCACTTGGCCACTCCCGTCGCACTGGCACTCCGTTCGGCTCCACTGGCACAGCCTCTTCGGCTCAGGTCATCGAGCGCCGGGGCCACGCACAGCCTTTGAAGAGCCCTCGCTGGAACCTCTTCGGCGATTCGGACCGACCGGGCGAGTGGACCTTTCCGGTGGAAGCCGGTGGAAGCCGGCCCGGAAACACGTGGCGTTTCCGGTGTAGGTTGGGATGGTTTTTCTGGAGAGGTTGGCAGTAACAAGACAGGGGAACAAGACAGACTCAGGGGAGCAGTATCAGTATAATGCAGGATGGAGCAGGTTCATGGAGTTGTGGTCCATGCAGGATTCTTCACTATGCAGCAGTTTGGATGCCTTTCTGCATCAACTGCGGATAGTTGAAGTCAAACGAAAAACAGTAGCAATCGTCAACTTGCCATAGGTTGAAACAAGACCAAGCATCTAAGGTGGATAATCAAGAATCATAGTCAACAAATCTTTACCATTCTGCATGCTACGATGTTTAAGCTTTAAACTGCAGCAACCTTCTGAAGTAGGCAAACTGCCTTTTCAAAGCGTTGATGCGGGCGTGATTTGAACCCATGACGAAACAAGAAAGACTTGTCACACATATATTGAGCGAAGACAAACAACACACTCCAAGCGATTAGTCAGTGATGCCATTGCATCAAGTTTTTGATTTGCAGCTTCCAGGTTGATTCCACTCAGGGTGAACGTCCCTTTCGAGTGCAGAAAATCCATGAAGATCCATGAGGGCTTGCGTCGCGCAGGACGACAGCGAGCAGATCCTTCTGGCGGTTCAGGCCATTTGGGATACCATGTGGTGGATACAGGTAGACTCTTTATTAAACAACTAATGACATGGATTATAAAGCCATCTAAAACCTCTTCAGGCATTGGGGGGTGAGATATCATATCATATCCAGAGTTTGCATTGGACGACCCAACAACAAATGAACACGAGATAGATGTGTCTCATAGGAGCATTCATCCAAAAAATCCACCACACCATGCAGGTGAAGAATACCACCTTCTGCCTTATGCAAATTTCAGAGCTTGACCCAACTAGTGCACATCTACCATGATTCACAATGCAGTCTTCACTCAAGAACAGGTCGAACAGCACAGAAGAACTGACTGCAACGCCCCGGCCACAGGAGACGTTGCCAAAGGCAGCTCTTTTCTGGATTGGCTTCTCTTCTGGCAGTTCTTTGGGCGGCACGAACACATCACACAGCTGGAGGCGGATAATACGGGATCACACAGACACGTGGTTCACACTGGGTGGCTGGGTGGCTCAATCGGCTCAGTCTGTTATGCTTCAAACATGTTCAACACATGCGGGGCCAAAATTTCAGAGTGCTATACATATATATATATATATAGGAATTATATAGGATCCACCTTGAAGAGGAACTCAAGGCCCATAATATTCATGAATCCAAGATTTGGGTGATACCAGACTTCATCTTGCTTCGCCGCATCTGGCCCATGCCACATCGACTTAGCCCAGATTGGCCTTGACCAAGGTAAGCTCCCCATCGAAGGCCAAGGCAAGTTCGACCGCCGCAGAGCGCAGGGCGACGAGACTGCACCGTGGCTTGGTGATGGAACTTCGGGGCATAAACATGATGGCAGAAAGACCAGTGAAATACTCACTTGTCTAGCTACCTATATATATATATATGTATACATGTTGTAGTTGTTTGTGTAGAACATTTATTTGGGCAACATCTGAGACCTGGGACCTTTTTTGCCTGATGCAAGCACTGGTCACCAAAGAGAAGACCAAGTCCCAGAAACCTTGAATGACGTCAAGGGTACCAGAAGTGATCATTTCTATGAAGTCAGGGGAGTTTGAAGTCAATTGTGTTGTGCCTACATCGTAGCTACCAATCCCAATCCGCTACCTACCAAGTGACTCATGCAGTAGTTGAATGTACTGTTTTTCAAGTCGTCCCCGAAAAGAACCCAGCAAAAGCAATACCCACAGTTACTCCTCAAAATAGGTGTACGAAACATCGGTCCGACCCAGAAAGATCGTCGACAGCATCGGTCGTCCGAACGAAGCGCGTTCCGCAGCGGAACGCAGCGGAACCACAATTGACCAGATGGTTGGAGGCCCCGTGTTGGTGTGTCAGGCCCTGCCCCTCCTCCCACTCCTTTGGAGGAATGGTACTGTATTAAGGATTATGGCTCTACACGAGGTCACACGAAGGTCATGGAGGGAAAGAAGAACACAAAGGGCAGCAGTTGTTTCTGCCTTTGAGTTCTGAAGTAGAGTTCAAGTCTTCAAAGTGTGGAGAGACTTTCAGAAGAAAGTGAAGACCATCCATGATCCAGACCATCAAGAAAGCAAAAACAAATCAACTGATCCCAGACCATCCATGTATGGAATAGTTACTTACATTGGGTTCATAAATGGGGTGAATATAGTAAGTATTCCACACATGGCTGGTTCGTGGATGATATATAGACTCAGATTCTATAGATCAGAATAGTATAAGCAACCTTTGCGGATTGCATGCAAGGAGTGGTGGAGGCCCTTGCAACAAAGGACATGTTCTTGATGCTTTTACCTTGACCCCGGGACCCAGGGTTTCATAACACACTCTTGTTGGAACCAGAATTGAATTGATGCACCAATGAGATACTTGAACTGTTTGGTTCCGTACCTTTGTGTACCCTCATCTGACTATTGGGATGTGGATCCGTTTGCACCGACCGAACCTGTTTCGGGACACAGCAATGTCCCAGCTCTATCAGACACAGCAATTCAGTCACCTTTCTTGCAGCAGCACGTTTGTTGAGCTCAGGAGCTTCAAGGCAATGGCATGCATTTGCCCTGGATACAACTTGGAGACCTGCTTCCTGGGCTTCAAGTTCCCTTATCGCCAGATGCTTGCAAAGAAAGACGACCACAACACAACGCACACACTTGAGAAGGTTGCTCCGTGGAGCTTGCCTTCAGGCTATTCGCGGTGAGCATTAGCACTTTAGGTGAATACGTAGCACTTGACTCCACCGTATGAAGTGAAGAGTCCGCTCACTTGAATGTGTCAACAAGATGCATTAGCTCTTTAATGTATATTAAAAATTGCAGGTACACAAGAAGGCGTCCCTTCTCGCTTCACAATCTCAAACCACCGTCTTCTTTGGGCAGTGGATGGAATGAGATTCACTGCCCCCCTGCTGAGTTGCTGTACAGTGCTTCAGGTCAGCGAGCGTAAGTAGCTAGATTAGTGCCCTTGGAAACAGGGGTTGACACACACACACACACACCAAAGTACTCGTTAAACTTGTTCGTTTGCAATTCATTCATATGAACGTACTTGACTTTAAAAGATCGTACTTTACTTGTCTATAAGCACCTCTAAGTAGACCATGATATGTCAACCATTTGGTTCACAGGGATTCAGGGTTGGGATCACCTGAAAACCATGCCCGGAAACGTCGGATCGGTCCTTCGTTGCAGTGGAGGGGTTCAGGTGGGCGTGCATGGCACAGGTGCCATACAGGTATGATCAACATTATGCACCTGTAAAAGTACTCATTTGTCATGATACCATGCCCGGAAGAGATCTTGTCTAGACACTTCCCTCCCTATGGATCCAAAATTCCCGCTCAGGAGGTATGTGGGGGACAGAACCATCCTCCCAAAAAGTTGCGACCCACACCATTCTGAGCAAGTGTTGGGGAACCTTTCGACAGGGTGTGGATGCTTCCATCGTGGAAACCTTACAAAAGCTCAACCAACTTTCGAAGACACCAACCAGCAAATTGCACAGGAAACCAACCATCTAGGGGCACAGGATCAGGACATCTGGATCCAACACAGCATCTAAAAGCCACTAGCGTACATCCACAGGGACATGCATGATCCCTTTTTTCCTCACCACGGTCGTCGCTCGATGGACACGGCGATTGGATCTGGAGATGAAGCACTATGAAGCGTGCTCTTCGAAAGAGTTTCTAGTGCCCATGGGTCGTCGCCGCCGAATCTAACATGACGTCGATGTCGACCGTATACACATACATGCCATGAGCCAGGTCTCAGACACGTTTCGGGCCAGCAGTGCGAGAGCTACTTGATGAAAGCGGCGCGCTTGAGGCTGAAGGTGGCAAAGAAGCGCATGCGGAGGACCGAGTTTTTTGAGACAAGCTCCACGCAAAATATGTTAACGATATTGGAAGACAAAGTTTGCGTTTCTGAAAAGCACGTTAACAGTGTCATATACGTTGCAGGATCGACATGGAGGCGGCGTGGAAGCGGTGATCGGAGCAATGCTTAGAAAAAGTGCTCGGAGAGCGGGTGAGCAGGGTTAGGCAGTTTAAGCCGTCCATGTCGGCGTGTACTAGTTAAACCAGTCTCCCGGGTCAGCAGGGATATGTTATACATAACTCTATACAATATAAAGCACTTGGATGAAACGGCGGCCACTGAGCGGAAACATTTCCTTGGTGCAAAGTTGATGTGTGTGTGTGGGTGCAATATCGTATAAAAATGGTGTGGATTAACTACAGTAACATGTGCAGTAGGTTTGTTGGATAGATACGGTTCTTTGTCGGAAGAAATTTGGATGTATATACTAGACGACTGCTGCTTTGAACTGGTCGGCTTACTGGCATTTGGGCCTCTTCACGGTCTTGGCACGAACAAAATTGTGGACTCATGAGTCTGAGCGTAGGTTTCTGGTTCAACCGGCGGGCGAACATGCCAAGTCCTTTTCAGAGAACTACACCCGGGCTCCGGGACCCACATGGAACCTGATGGCATGGACCAGGCTGGAAGACGATTTTACCTCTCCGGCCTGACATGGTGAACTCAGGTCTCGGTGGCCCAGGGCGTCGGTTCTTAAGTGGGTGCTTCGGATCCCCGAAGAGACCCGAGCCGCCCACTTGAGACTCTGACCGATGTTGGTCCTGTTCGTGCATGCCATCCACAAGCGCCCTCGGAAGAGGGAAGAGGGCGCCCTCTTGACGTTCCCCGAGTTCGGAACCATCTCAGAAAACACGAGTCAAACATGTGTTTGTCAAGCACGAGTCAACATCTAAGGATGTGTTTGTCAAGCACGAGTCTCGGCGGATCATGGCGGGCATCTGCAAGACTGAGGTTGATGGACCTCGTACAATGTGAAGATGTGGATGGAAATTCCCTAGCTTTGGGTCCAAACAAAGCCCTGCTTCTCAAGAGACCCGTGAAGAGCCCACGAGACTACGACGGCTGTTCTGGAATCTAAACTGACATATGTCACAGCCCATGGAAGTGGAAAATGAATGAACATGGTTATTCTATAAGCTGTCCCAAGACCACATTCCTTTGCGAATACAAGTTTTTCCACTTTCATGTGATTGATGTGCTTCAAAGCTTTCCAAGATAGCACAAACAAAGATAACAACAAACTGTACCATCTACAATTGGTTCATTCAGTCCGATCTAGATGAGGTATCTCAAGTGAGATCAAACTCGAAGTGAAAAGGTCTTGACCAAGAGCCATTTCAGATGGAGGAAGTCGCCGACTTGCGGGTTGTTTATTGACGAACCAGGTCACTTCAAGTCACGTCGACCTATTTGGTGGTAACTGCCGTATTTGTAGGTGTGGTGAATTCGTACATTTTTTCTCCAGACTTCACCATTGAAACCATTCCCACAGGGCACCCTTCATTGGCATGCGGCATGTGTCTAAATGATGGTTGTCAATTATAGGGAGGCATCCCAATCCCAGTCCGAAAAGCACTCCTTGTCAGCTTTAGATGGTGTCACTCATGAACACTGAGTGAACCCACCAATACCGTGGAACCCACCGCGGAACGGGTGCGTCGAACGTGAGTGGTTGGTCAAGGAAGAGCAAGTTCCTCTTGGAGAACGAAACCATTTTGCGCGTCTTGGATTGACTTGGAAGAACAGCTGAGCTGAGACATGGAAGACGTGGGTGTATTAACATGTCAACAACAGGTAGATGCCATGGACAAAGCCCCATCTACTAAGTGTTTGCAAGCCCAATGTTAGTAACCGTCGAAACCCAAGGTTCCTTGCGCGCCGAACGGGTTCGAGCGGGTCGACCGGCACCTATAGCTGGCACGTCTGCGTCAGGTTCCTTCAACGCTGAGGCTTTCGAGCAGGCCTACAACGCCCCAGACGCCTGGACACGTGAATAGCTTCTTGTTACGTCCGTAGCGATGCAAGGAGCCCTGGTTTGTAGCGTCCGATCGCTCCGTTCGTAGTAAGGCCAGGAGCCCCGGTTCGTAGCTTCTTGCATCTTCTTGCTACTAGTAGCGATGCCCTTGTTACCCAAAGAAATGCCTGGAGGGTGGCCATGGGTGGTTTTTTCGAGGTAGGAACCACCATGATTTATTCCGCCCGATGTTTGGGGCAGGTGCTTGGGAATGTAAGCTAGATAATATGATTGTTTTCGGAGGGGATGCAGGGAAACCTCTAATTCTGAATGACCTGAGACAGACAGTCATCAGTTCATCAGTTTGGAGAAGTGATTCCTGCTAGAAGGGTCGATTGTGCTTGCTCAGGATCAGTGCGATCCACAACCAAGGGCATCTGTATAAATCTAGCATGTACAAAACCCAGACTGTGTACAAACAATCATATTCTTGAACTGACCTTGAAACCGCCCTGCTTGCGACCGTTGCATACAGAAAGCTGCAGTGTAAGCATCACTGAATCCACGTCCTGAAGCGCCGTAGAAGGGCAGCAGCCCATGCGGCTCCCAACCACATTGCACTACGCAACTGCAACTCATTGAAGTCGCAAGAGGCTGCTTCGGATTCTCCAACATGAGCGGCGCAGTACAGCAGCTTGTGCTGTTCTAGATTCAGTTTGCCTAGCCTTTTGTACTCCACAAACCTTCATGACAATCACACAAACAATCAAATTGTCACCGTTCTGGGTAAGTCATCATCATCATCATCACCACCACCATCATCGTAATCATTTCATCATCAATGCGACTTTGTGGGATGTCCTGTTTTTTGGAAAGGACACAGCCAGATGTAATTAGGGAAAACGTCGCTCAATCGTGAATGCCGTGAAAGCAAATGATTCAGTTCAAAACACAACAGTCATGAGTCATGAGATCTGAAAATCACATCAGCCATTTGTAGTCTTCAATTTGCCGGATGATTTTGGAGGAATAAAGCAACGATGCGATGAATTTTGCGTAGCAGGCTCAAGGACGCAGCCAAACAAGCAGAGAGCAACAAGAGCCACGGCGACAGCAGGGTCCTGGCGACTCGACTGAAGCCAGCAAACCACAAGGCTTCCTCTCCTCATTTTCGAAGGCGTTCGGGTCAAATGATGACGGAGCTTGGATGAGGTCACACTGAATGGACCAGCTGAATGGCTCATGCCAAGGGAAAATCAACCTTGAGCTAATGGGTTACACTGATGCTGGCGGGGAAACCGAGAACGTGTTGGAAGCGGTATCTCATTGAGGTAACAGAAGCAAGTTGTGAATGTAAGTCAATGACCACTCTGATACTATCTGATACTCATCCTCATCCTCATCTTCATTGATCTTCATTGTCACATCACGAAAGGTAGCTTGAGCTACCTGAGTTCTCCTTGCTTTAGCAAAAATGTATTACAATCAGGAGTTGGGATTGTGCATTGAATTTGGTCCTGTAAGAGTTGATTCTGTTCGTCGGGGGGGGGGGCCCCTCCCTGGATCAAATCCTCCCTGCGCCGGTTCACGCCGTCATGGACTTCTACCAGCTCTAGGGTTACTTGTGATTGCCTGCTACCTTTCGTTCACCCCCTCCTCTCTCAAGCTGTCATATCGACATCATGAACTGTCGGTCAGATAGGACCAAGATACAAAACAATGTTGAAATGTTTCAACAAAAGTTACCTTCCACACTTCTTTTGTAACTCCGAGAGAAAGCACATCTTTTATCATGTCATCACTTGTTCTTCTCCAGCGCTCTCCAGCACACTCCGAGGACTTGCAGGAGCTGCTTTCCCATGTGGCGCCCTTCGCCGGCTACGACTCGGCCAAGAGCTACTTCGAGCATGAGAACCCGGTGCGCGCTTAAAAAGTGAAACAGTGAACGAGAAAGCGTTGAAACGACAGAACTTGGTGGGAATCAGTATGTGAGATCTCCTGCATAACATTCTTGACGGGATCAAATAATAATTAATTAGATATAATTAGATGATGACATCGATGGGTCGCTCTTAATCGATGAGTTCCTTCCCATAGATCCGAAGATCTAGTAAATTGTTTCGTTGCCTGTCCCAGTATCCACAGGTTATGTGATCAGATCAGATGTGTGTATAATAGTTATATACCTAGAGCCTGCAAAAGACACGTGTGTTCTATTCCCAGTGGGGGCTCTCTCCCTTCAGGCGAAGCATCGACCCCAAACAGCTGCAGATTTGTCCCCCAGTGCCCAAGTAAAAAAATTCATGGGCGACAACGCGGAATCATCTCAGCCCAGGATCCGGAATTTCAGCCCGACCATGTGGGAGACAGAGGGAAACAACGAAAAATCATCACAACCCAGCATCCAGAAACCATCTTGTCCCAGGATCGTTTCTATGCAGGAATTCAGAACCCCTCTCAGCAAAGCTGTTTGGGGAAGAAGACTTCACAAACATTAATTTTGGATAATATTGGTGTCAATTTAGTTTACTTCTGTGTTTTTTTATTGTAATCTTTGCATCACTTTGGTGTCATGTTATTTGTCGCGAACTTGCATTTTTCTGCGTCATGTTTTCCGTTATATATATTTATATATATATATATAGAGCCCCTACAACGCGCAGCGCCGCGCTTTCGCACCACTAACGCTTTCCACCAGTGAAATGACACCACCGCTTCTTCGTGGCCCCGTTCGCCGGAAGAGAAGTCGGTCGTAACTGGGAGCGACTTTTGGGTGGTCACTTCGAACCCCGAGTCGCACAGGCTGGTGCGACTCGTAGAGACCTTTGGGTAGTTTTGATGCAGCGGAAAAGAAACACAATCCCCATCAAGGGGCAGCTTGAGGTATCCTGGCAGCAGGATCAGTAATAAATATATATATATATATACAGCATGGCCTTGTGAAAACTGTAGGGGCTTGTCGGTTTCAAGAGGAGTTCACTCACGCTCAGGGTGTGCAGTAGGTCCAAAGATATCCAACGATGTCAAAAACAAATCCCAGGACGGAGTGTTCAATGACACCCACTTCAGACAGAGTTGGACTGCTTGAATAAAGAATATCCTTTTTCATGTAGACTCAAGACGGAGTTTGGGGTTTGAGCAGCACTTAACCAAGGTGCGAAGGTGCGTGATGATTCATGAGAACCATTTGCAGCGCCATCAGTGTGGGAGAATTTCCAGTTGCTTGACCCTGTAATTCCAAGAGTGGATCCTCAGAAAGTAAGGTTCTTCCAAAGTAATTCCTTTCGTTTTCAGGTGAACTATTTGATATCCCTTGGAGGTATCTAGTGGAATCCTCCGAGAGAACAAGTCCACGGACGTGAAGTTTTTCTTCCGGGTTTTGCTGAGCGGGAACTTGTGATGTCCCCGCTTGTGAATCCCCTACGGAATATGGGAATGAAATGATTCATGCTTGCGTTAGATATTGATTTCATCCCGCAGCGACCGTGTCTCGGAGGTGCTCTTTGCACCCCACGTCCGGACGCCTTGCTTGATCATCAATGCCTTGGATGACCCCCTGACGGTACCGACGTCGCCCGGCGGCGAGTGGAGAGGGAACAAGTTGTGGAGATCTCTTGGTGGAGCGAAGTTGTTTGTTTGTTCGTTTGCTTTGTTTGTTGTTTTGTTTTGTTTGTCTTTCTTTGTTTGTGTGTTATTGTTATTGTTATTGTTTCTTTGTATATTAATGCTCCAGACTCCAGCCCTGTGAAATGTTTGGATGCACACCCAGCCAAACAAGTAGGGGGGTACTAGTGGTGTTTGTGTTCAAAAAGAGACCGATGTTTGTCTTCTTGTTTATCTGATGGGGTCGGACGATCTCCATTCCCAAGCAGAATGCCACATCTATTTTGGGGGGCAATCAAAGATGACCCTTCGCCAATCGGTGGAATCTCACCTTCGCCAATCGCAATCGCTTCGTCTCGGGGCCCGCAGATCCAGATACCAGGTTTCAATCCAGAAACTTCCTGGAAGTATTGGATCAAGGCTTCATTGTTTGGGGGGGGCCCTGGCATCCCTTGGCATCCCTTACACTACGAGATCTATGACTTCAACGAACAGCTGGGTTGCTAGTGGCTTGAATCTCGAACAGTTGCTGCAGGGGGTCGACAGCAGAGTTGATGGGTTGACAGCTTTGAGAGCTGCAGGGGCGGCTTGCAAATCGTTGAACTGGAGCACCTTCTAGAAGGGTTAAAGGTTTCTGAACATGCAGCAAACATATATTATTGCAATTAGTATTGCAATTACTGTGGGAAATTAATCTTATCATCATTTTGTCCGAGTCTTGCGCCTATGCAGCAGTCGAGGAATGCCTTTGGCAAGATGCCAGGAGAGGTGGCACTTGCAAAGCAGTTGACGAAACAATTGTTCAGTACCAGACCTCCAAACACAACAGCCGCTTCGCTTGAGGTACTGCGGCAAGACTCATTCTTGCTTTGCTTGTGGAGTACCAAAGACACGCCCCCCCCTGCATCATGCATCTCTACAGAACTTAAACGATCAGATTATATCATATATCAACGATATATTTGTGCAGTTTCTTTGGTTGTCTTTGCAGGGTCCAACTACCTTCGAAAGGAGCTTTCCAACAGGAGCCGTAGAAAAATTGAGCAACAATATCGTTCCACTTTCAAGACTAGACCAATATTTGCTTCTTCCAGAAAATTTTACACTCAAACTCAGGGATATTCAGGGACCCTTACTCAGTAAGTAGAGCCGTCAATTGGATAGAAGAAGGATGCAGAACGTGTGCATTTGTGCCACGAACATGCCAGGTTCTGTATCTCCAGTGACTGCTTGTGATTGACTCAGACCTGGTCAACCCATCGAACGTCCGTCTCACATCGACTTCCATCCATGTGCGGCTCAAACGAACAAAACCTGTCTCCAATTCCAGGAATCACCTGTCGGGATGCCGAACTTACGAAGGTGCCCGGGGTGCATAGGTGCCCCTGTGACTGTCGGGACGAGGCGTTTCTCATCCAGTCCTCGGAGCGAGCCAAACCACTCGGCGACCGGAGGACAGGAGGATGGGCCCAGCTTCGCGGAGATGGTGGAGGCCTCGGACTGCGGACTGCTCCTGATGACGCCCTCAGGCCGGGCTCCGTTTTTGGGCAAATTGATGTGGCAGAAGTGGAGAAGTGGCTGAGAGGAGGGCGACTCCAAGGGGCCTGAATGGAGAGCTTTCAGGAGCAATCAGTCTGAAACCTGAGATTCCAACCGATTCCGACTTGTGAAAAAGACTAAGCGAATGCACGAGTCAACCTGAGTCCTGGTTCCGCCAGAAGACTGGGATGTGAGTTCGGGGATCCATTGAGTTCGGTGTCCGCGGGATTCTGTCTTGAGAGTAGGTGGCACAATCCTCAAAGGGTAGTTTGATGTAGTTTATATGGACCCCCAGCTGAAAGACATTTTGGGGTGTTGTATGGACCATGCCATACTGAAACCAATGTAAAAGGTGATGGTGATGACGCGAATTTGGCTGGCAATTTGGCACATGGGTAGAAAAGTCTTTTTATATTCTTCGATCCTTATATGAAGGATATGTGTTTTCAAGTGTGAGAGTTTGGCGATGTTTGACAGGAAAATAATACAAACATTATCAAACATTATTCCAGATCCTCAGTTCTGATCCTCGTGTTTCGGAACCTCTCCACGAACCTCTCCACGAAGAAAGGGTCACAGGTCGTGGGACGCTTGGTAAGCCAAACGCAGCTCCAAAGGAGTGCCGAACGTGGAGGAAGTCGGGGTGTCCCTGTCACATCCACTCAGCACATGGGACTTTAACAGCATGCCTTTGGAACTGCTGGTCAATTGTATGTTCTTCCACTGTTGTTCCACTTGTTCTTTTCCGGTTTTTTGCCTGGTTCTTCAAAGTGACCATTTAATATCCTTAGATTCTCAAAGGTCACTTGGAATTCCTTTGGGACTCCAAAAAGGTCACTTTGAAGAAGCTGGTTGAGAGTTTTGAATTTTCTTTCACTTCACTTCTCTCTTTTCAGAGGCGACTCTACTACAGGCTTCCAGTCTCTTTGGCTGATCGAGCGGATCTTCTTTTGGTGACATGTGCACAAAGGTCATCGATGTGCATGGATCCGGCCTTCCAACAGGCTGGCATTTGTACGGTAACAGTAGCAGGTAATGGCAGGTATACCGATAGGTTGTGAGTATATATACATCTTGGGATTAGCTGGTGACATGTGCAGATGTCTTTGGTAGGGGTTCCATGAATTTCCATGACAGGTGTTGTCTTTTTTGATAAAAATGTGCAAATTAATGTGAAAGAAACCAGACTATGTCCCGGACGTCTTCTCACACGAGGATTTGTGTCTATGTAACATAGGTAGGGATTCGGGTTTTATACATTTTTGGTTCTGGCCAGGTTAGTTCCCAACTTTGTGTTGCTGCGCCACTGATTGGTCACCGTAGCTAGGAAAACAGCAGCTCAGCATACAGTGGAATGGGGGATGGTGATGAAGCAAAATCCTTCAAGATGAACCTGAAGCCTACTGGTTTGTACACGAGACCCTGGTCCAGTTGGGTCTACTTTCAGGTTCCATGGGCGGAAGTGTCCTGTGTCCTCCCTTTAATCCTGCCCGGTGCTGTTGCCGTTTGCTGTTCTATTGGGCTGCGAACGGCGCTGGTGGCCCCCCATGCGATCCCAGCGAGTGTTGCCGCTGTGCAACCCTGGAGCACGGCAATGGCCACTGAACTCAAGTTGGCTTGTGTATTTTTAAGAGGGAGACCCCCCCAACGGATGGGTTTTGGTCTATTTTCCAGGGGTCGAACTGGGAGGTCTCCCTATTTTGACACATTTGTCCTCCTGCAGGGGGATTGAGCGACAGGTCTACTCTTACTCATCCTCCAAATCTATTCGAGACCAGATCCCTTGCAAGAAAGAGCTGTATATTCAGAAGGTGTTTTGGGATAGCTATATTCATTGTAAGATGTCGCAAGCGGAAGAAGTGGTGATAGGGTGTGCAGGGATGGGTTTGGAACATTGATCCCAGCAAGACGATATCTACAAGTTGACTTTGTCACACCATGTCCATGTTTCTCGGACATGGGGTGCATCTATGTGTATCTTGATTCGATTTTCTCTTGTGGGTGTTGGGGCTTTGGTCGCAGTCAAGAGCAGGGGCCTCAGATCAAGAAGGGGCCCAGAGAAGCATGTCAAAATTCTGTCTCTATAGGTATGTTTAACCGGTATGTTTTTTTTGTTTTTCTCTTTCTCTCTCTCTCTCTCATGCCTTGCAGGTAGTCAATAGCTGCATTGGTTTACCCTTCAAGTGCAGTCATGTTCGATTGGTCAGGCAGCTGTTGCTTGCAAGAATGAGTGCCATGCTTGATTCTTCGTGCCAGACTCCAGGTGGGATGGCACAGGGTTGTCCAGTTATATGTGTTTTCTGTTCCGCCATGCCTAACACCTGATAACTTGACAACCAATGTCGAACATGGTGGGAGCCATCATTCATCATTGCCTGTTTTCTGGTCTGGAGACCTCATACTGTATGTCGGATACCTTCCAATGACCTAAAGTCTCCGAGACGTTGTACTCACCTTTTGCCGGCAGCTGCCTCAGCACAACCGAAGCAACCTCCCGGACCTCACTGACCTCACTCCTTCCGGACAGCTTGCTGCTTCCCCAAGCAGCTTCAATATCAGTCCAAGGCTGAGGCCTTGGTGGACTTGCACTGGGTTCTCTTTTTTGTTTTCTTTTCCAGGTCCTTCATAGTTTGTGTGCAGTCGATCTAATTCTAGCAGGGTATCCACTTTCGAGTGACTCTGCAGCTTCAAGCCAATGCCAACTCAACAAAAAGTAGAAATGCTAATGATGGGAGTCCTGCTGCACAGCCCTCCCATCAGAGTACTGTGGCTTAGCATCACCCTCCCCACTCCCACTCACTTTTAGGTGATAATCCATACCAGGCATCGTGGGTTTTGTGATCCTGAAGGCTCCAGCAGCAGCAGCGAGTGAAACATGTTTGCTCAAAGTTCAGGTCCGAAGCCTCTACACCAATCGACTAGCATTTGCTTCCCTCATCTTTGTTCATCGCCCTGAAGCTTGGCACCCTCAGCACTGGCCCTTTCTGCCAAGGACCGGCGTGACTTCTCCAAAGTGCTGGACGACAACTTGGTTCACTTCAGAAGGCCTGGAAGCCCACCAGGGCCCAGTGACTGGGTGCCCTGCGCCACCCCCAAATGATATCACCTGTGCGGGTTTCGTGGAGGTGCCGAGGATTTGTGAGGTGCAATCCAAAAAGATTTGCTTCACTGCCTCAGGGCTCGAGGTCCTTGAGGTCTTTGTGTGTGTTTCTTTTTTCAGCTACTTTGACAAAAATGAAAAATAGAGCTTCAACAGTCTTTTACTGTCTTCCCTGGGTGGTGCAACGTGGGGGTTGGCCCGACTGCAACATGCACAGGGCTAGAAAAACAAGCGTTTTACAGGGTCTTTTGCCTTTCGGGTCACTCAACTTATCGTCTTGGAGTTCATGAACTCCAAGACAATGACTTGAGTGGATTTTCAAGACACTCAAATAAGACAAGGTTTGCGGTCCAGTCTCTCAGACCTCCACAAGAAAAGGTGTTACTCGACCGTGTTGATGAAAGTGAGACCAACCAAACATCGACGAGACGATCAAAAAACGACGAGACGGGTGATCGACAGTTTAACAATGAAGCCTCCTGAACAAATTACACAGTCGGATCGGAGGTCCACGGGAGCAACCATCAATGGGGGCATTCATCCAAGGGTCAGGGGTCAGAGTTGTGAAAAAGGCCTCAGATGCTGATTGGGGGAAGGGCACTTCAAACCGGACAAACGCAACAAAAGAACTAACCACAAACACAACAAACAAACCTCAAACGTGGAGCCCGCCATGTGAAAGGGCAAAACGACAAGAGGATTGGGCCAAACCACCGTCGTGGTATACATGCCAATGTGGCCTGATGAAACATGTGAAATCAGCATGCAAAAGGATGATCATCTTCTTCACCCGTCACGAGACTTTCATGGGTCATTCGACCGTGTGCAGTTTCGCAATCTCTTAAATCTTCTACTAGAGTCGTTCCAGTAACACCATTGACTTCTTCGAAAGAAGTTGGAACCTGAGCACACCAACAACATCGTAACGCGAGTGTCGATTTACGCGAGTAGAACCACGAACGAAACGTCACGAAGCCGAAAGTACAACGCGAATGTCGATTTACACGAGTAGTAACACGAACGAAACTGTCCCCAGCCCCACCCCCAACCCCGCCCCGAAAACCATGTTGGGGTCGTCGGGAAGGTTTGCTTTCGGGGCAACCCCCCCCGTTGACCCAACATGTTGTATGAGTTCTCTTTCCAAGATTTAACACATCAACACGTAGTGGGAACAGAGGCGTCCCTGACATGTTGGCCACCCTTTAGAGAAAACAAGGGAGGTTGCTTGCTGGAAGAGTACCATCCCATAAAGATCCCAAACCATTTTGCAACCAACAGCCTCACAATCATATGAAGGTTTCAGCTGTGTCGTTTTGCAGAGAAAAGACGTGTTCCAGTGTTCCAGATAGGGATTGAATGGGCCATCCTGGATTCCCTGTCATATTATACTGTATATATATATATATATATACACCATATATATGTCCATCCTATACCAACCCCTGGGTCCCTGCTGGGGATCAACCTGCCATGAAACGATCGATGTTCAGGATAGACATCCTGCAGTCGTGCTTTCCTTAGCTCGCTTTGATATGTGCCACTCAGCTCACTCCGGCGGCACAGGCAGCTCTTGGCCGCCACCTTCCCCAGGGATGGAGCCAAAGGCCGGAGGGAGGGTGGAGAGAGGCGACAGCCCACTGGGACTTTTCGATAGAAAATTGATGAAAACATATTATGAAAACATCATGGAACCAACAAAAGCCAGTGGTTTGGAGTCTTTTTTTCAGACAACTCAGCGGCACAAGACGGGATTCAGATCAAATCATGTGTGGCTTCAAGTTGAAGGATTCTTTGGTCCAGAGTCTGGGTAAAGAAAGTGTGTAAGCCAGTCTAAGCATCAATATGCCTTCAGGGGTGGTGGCGGTGGTGGTGATGGTGGTGGTGGTGGTGGTCGTAGTGGTAGTAGTAGTAGTAGTAGTAGTAGTAGTCGTCGTCGTAGTTCACCGCTTGCGTGACTTAGCCACGAGTCCAAAGAAGTTGCCTTTTGGGTTCACATACAGTCAAAAAGTTGCTAGTTCCCACAAAAAGTTCCATTGGTATACACATGTTCGGAATGGCAACCAGTATTTGTGTTGCTCCTTAAATGTTGTATTCCCTCACACACATGCCATATTGTCCTTCACCGGCTCACCGGCTTCGAGTTCTGTGGTGACCTCGATCGACACTCCTCAGACGACGTAGGAACCGAGGACCGCTCGCCTGAGCGGCCCTCAACGCCCAAGCGGCCGCAGACGCCGAAACCAAATCTGAACCTAATGGAGAGCTGCTTGGAGTGAGAGCCGCGGTGAGTGCGGTGAGTGAAAGAGAGCGTTGGCATGTGTTTTTTTTCGGGTGTTTGTTGAAGACCTGAAGGCATCAAAGAGATTGTTATACATGTTTTTGTTTCCTGCAAAGTGCAGTCAAGCCACCCTAGACATCAAGTCTCCCCGTTGCTGGGGCAATAGTTATGTACCCGTATCATCAAACCTTTTGGTCGCCAATTCAATCGTTCAACCCGGGGATGCCCAGGCATGACCCCAAGCTTTCTTTGGCTCGAATCATTTTTTGGGGTTGAGTAGGTGCAGGATGTACGGTCCATAAAACCATGGGACTCGAGGCAAAGATTTGCCACTCAGTAAACCATTCTTTGGATATCAACTATTTATTTAGCTATATATATATTATGTATATCAGTACTGTTAATTCAACAAGAAACCATTACAAAACAATGACACAGGCTGTGCTCACTGCTCTACAAAGGCTTCTGCGGTAGGAGTGCCTGTCTTCTACCTGTTTGGTCCAAGCGGAAGAAACCAACTTGCAACGCCTGGCAAGTCCGTTCCAATTGGGCTCCAGACGGAGCGTTTGTCAACCAGCTGCTTCGGAAGTCTCATGGCCTGTGAAGGTGACACAAAATCAAGTTCGGTCACGAAGAACCAGGCCAAATCTGAAGGGGTTTGCCATGGGTTTACCTCTTGCCAATCGAGTCCTTGTATGGCTTACCTGGTTTCCGTGCAAAACGCCCGACGCAGCGCAGTGCCAACCAGGCGGGACTCGATCAACCCGGCTGCAGCCGGAGCTCGAAGTTCCCAAAGTGGCCCGGGAAGCGTCCAAGGGTCGGAACTCCGTCGGGGATCCCGGTGTGTCAGGAAGGGAAGAAGGCGAGAGCGGGGAAGTGGCTGGTGGCATTTAGCCATCCTTCTCAGTGAGTTCTTGATATGAACATAAGTTAACATATAAAAACCGTCTTGACATGAAACTGGGAGCCTGCGAGGTGAATTTGGACAGGAACGTTGAAGCATGCCCTCAAGCAGTCCTTCCTCCAACTAAACAATGACTTGTACAAAAGAAGGTTTCCCTTTTTTTTCGTTGCCCGGAACATCCACTCACCTACGGTCCAAATACCACCTGTTTGGAACTGCAGGACGGGACGTGTTTCTTTTCTTTTGTGCATGTGTGTGTCATGTTCTTTTTTGATCTTTTTTGGGGGGAGGAGCTGCTGATTTTGACCGCTTTGCTGCTGTTTTCTTGGGTGCTTTCCTTCCAACGGACGGCCGATTGCGGCCGCGCTCAGGTGACCTTCCGACAGCGGCCGAAGGTTCGACCCTTCGTCGACTCGCGGTGCGTTCCTTTCTTCGACTCACTGACGTTTGGTGAAGAAGAGAAGCAGTGTAGCCACTTTGGTCAATGATTTGAACACCGGAGGACCTTGTTTGAGCACCAAAAAATGAACAGAATAGACGACTATAAGGAGGTCAACTTACCAGAGATTAGGGGTCTGGGTTTTGACCCACAGCCATTTCTTGGCTGTTTGGGACGTCTCTCCACTCTTGTGCTGCGGCGCAACAAGCAGACAGGTGGAGTCAACAAAATACCAAGAGTTGTTCAGGGATTGTGTTTAGACCCCCAAGTGATTGGATGTTCGGGGCACCCCTAGATACACTCCAAGATGTGATATAGGCCCATAGGCATATGTCGGGTGTGTCCCATTGCCAGTATAGCCCAACGGCAAAAGGTTAGTTAGCACTCTTTTCCATCACCTTCCTGGTCCCTGGAAATGGGATATAACCAAGGCATATACAGGCATCCCGACCTGGAACTGCTGGCGATATGTATTGAAGTAGGGAGACCACCCTGGTCCTGACCTTCCAACGGATGGTTTTGGGACCCTCGCTTGGAGGGCGGGCAATTTCTTTTTTAAATAATAGCACGAGTTTTGTGTATCCCTTGACCGCGACAAAATGAGACGATTAATAACACATGCATTTAAACACAACAACTTTAAAGTTCGATCTATTCTGGTCCGGTTTTGGGATTGAAAGGATGCTGTTCCGGCCATGTTTTGTCAATGCAACTGAGCAATTCCCATTCTTCCTAATTACATATCATTGAGTTCTTGCTGATAAAGCCATTTCCATACACCCAGACAACCTGGCTGGCTGTGATTTTTTTGCCACAATCACTGGCACCTTGCTTCATTTGCTACACTGCTGAGCAAGCTCGAGCGCTTCATCGAACTGCTTCCGCGCGAACCGGTCCACAGGAGCTGGAAGATGCTTGTGTGGAGACCACCAATAGCCAATCCCTTCGCTCCTCAGTCCTCGATGCACCGCGGTGGATTGCGCCTGGCGCATCGGAGATGGTGCACCGTGGGTCGCGCAGTAGGGTGGGTCCCTGACCGGGTTGAGTCCGATCGATCGGGACCTTTGTTATAGCCCCAGAAGACACAACCCCAAATGTTAGCATATAGAGCTAACTTTCGATCCGGTAGGAAAAGACATGAAAAGACCCTATGTTTGGGTGGTCAGTGGGCAACAAGCTCAGGCTGCCATGTCGAGTTCGTTCTTGCGGACGACGTCCGTCGCTTTCTGTTTCGACCGGGGGAGAACGGGACATCCATCAACCGGAGGCTCGGAACCGGCGAAGAGCGCGACCACAGAACCCAGCGGGCACCATGGGGGTACTGAATTGACATGAAGGTGAAGTAAAGACATCGGGGAGTTGTGCGGAGGACGTAAGAGATTGAAGATCCGACTGCGCATAGGTCCGGTGGATGAAGGTGGTGGGAACTGCCAAAGATCCGACACTGTCAGGAGCAGATAGATCAGATAGGAGCAGACGTGTGTGAAGACGCGCCAAGCGCGGAGGCACCCCGGTCTTCGTTTGCAGGCACCTTCATCGGGAGAAGCTTGAGGGGAGTGCCACGCATCCCCAGAAGCCTCGGTCAGAGGCAGAGGGTACCTGGATTCCTAGATTCCTGGATGTCAACTGGGCGCGGTGGTTTCAAGTCTTGATGATCAACCTTCGGATGATCCCACTGGATCTCTACAAAGATTCAGAACCTTTTGGGCAGATCCTTCGCCACCAAGGTTTCGAGTGGCAAGATCCCACGCAGTCGGCGCATTCCGCCAACTCGGAGCGCCGGCCTTTTTGGGGGAGCGGAGGGACCGGACGGATCTACCTGGGGGGAGAAGCCATAAACGGAGCCAGCTTCTCCGGTAGTTATTGTGCAACAGGTGTGGATGCTTCAACATCGCACACGTGACATTTGAGGGAGGCCACCAGTCCAGCCATGCCGGAGCAGCACCCGAAATCGCAGGTCCCGGAGCGTCAACGTGAGTCGATGGAAGCCGAAAGCACTGGTCACAGCAAAGTGGCCGTTGATGCCACCCACAAGCGGGACAAAAGCTGGAGGTCCTGACCTTGGTGTGCGTTCGTTTCTTAATGATCCGTTCAGAATATGACTAAATCATCATCATCACTGGGCCCCGGTAATGTTCAGAATATGACTATTTTAGAGAAAGACTAACCATCATCATCACTGGGCCCCGGTAATGTTCAGAATATGACTATTTTTAGAGAAAGACCTGGAACCTAACCATCATCATCACTGTGCCCTGGTAATGGGATAGACCCTATATATATATATTATATAACGCTGGTTACCGTGCTTTTGGCTCATGTGCAGCTGCACAGCCCTCCATCATAGTGATTTGCTATATGCGCATCGGACATCGGACCTTTTCAGTAGAACGATCTTTCTCGGTCAACCGTGGAGGATGTGCCGTGGTGTTTTGACTTTTCCGAGTCTCAAGACATGTCAGGACACCTCCCTGAACTCTGACACCAGCCTGGGCATCCCTGCTGCTCGCCAGAGAACCGGCCGCAGGGACCAAACAAAAAGTACAAGGCGGTACAGATATCTATGGTAGCTTTTCCTCTATGAAATGGGGGGGGGACAACCCCCAATATAACACGTAATATGGTTTAGTGCTTGGGGGGATACACCCTGATTGTATAGAGAGTTTCGTGTGACCATGCAAATTTTGATATCATGCAGAGAGTTAGAGTTTGAAATATGTAACATGTACATGCTGCTGAGGGTTGGAAGTTGAATCCATTTTGGCTGAAATGAACAAAGAAGCTGGCGAGCAACAATGGAGATACAGAGTATCACCTGAAGAAAACGTTTTTCAGCGTGTTTCAGCATAATTAAATAATGTGTTCAAACATGTGAAAAATAAACATCATCCCGGCAAGATACCCCAAACAGTGTGAAGCTCGAAAAGGACGAATCCGAGGTAGAGCGCCCACGATCAAGCAGAGATTAAGAGAGATCTAGATACAAAGCTCCATGCCTAGATCCAGACAGTCCGTTGTAGAGGTCTCTAGGTCTGAGAGAGAAAGAGTGAGTCAGAGTGAGTGAGAGTGAGCGTGAGTGTGAGTCAGAGTGAGTAAGTGAGTGAGAGTGAGAGTGAGAGTGAGTGTGAGTGAGTGAGAGTGAGTGTGAGTGTGAGTGAGAGTGAGTGAGAGTGAGGGTGAGTGTGAGTGAGAGTGAGTGTGAGAGTGAGTGTGAGTGAGAGTCAGAGTGAGCGTGAGCGTGAGTGTGAATGAGTGAGAGTGAGTGTGAGTGCGAGTGAGAGTGAGAGTGAGCGTGAGAGTGAGCGTGAGAGTGAGTGTGAGCATGAGCGTGAGCGTGTGAGAGTGAGAGTGAGAGCCCGCCACGAAATCTGCACTTCGAGGTTCACAAAGCGCTGCGCCTGCCACGAAGTCTGCACTTCGAGGTTCACAAAGTGCAGTGTCTGCCACAAAATCTGCACTTCGAGGCTCACAAAGCGCTGGGCCTGCCACGAAGTCTGCACTTCGAGGTTCACGAAGTGCTGCGCCTGCCACACAACCTGCACTTCAAGGTTCACAAATGCAAAGTGCTGCGCAACCTGCACTTCGAGGTTCACAAAGTGCTGCACCTGCCACGAATTCTGCACTTCGACCTTCACACAGTGCTGCGCCTACCATCGAAATCTTCACTTCAACATACTTCAACGAAATCTGCACCCCAAGCTTCACAAACTGCTGCACCTGCCACGAACTCTGCACTGCACTTGAAGGTCCACAAAGTGCTGTGCCTGCCACGAAATCTACTTCACCTGCCGCGATTTATGAAAACGAGCCGCATGTAGAAAAGCCACGGTTCACTGCACCTGTCACGAAATTAGGGCACGCCCAATCTCACCACCATATCCAAAGTGCTGCCATGAAAACTGCATTTCCCTGCAAAACCGCTCCGATCCCTTACGCCTGTCACGACAAGTCAGACTTTGCACCACCAAAAAACGAGGTTTCCCGTGCGCCTGCCACGAAAAGTGACCACCATGTCCGAAAATGCGCACGGCGCCCCAACGAGAGCGCAGTCCCGACAAGCGCCCGCCGCGGCCACCCAGATTTTGGGAGCTCGCGCAGTCGAAATACACTTCGAGGATTTCGAGAGGCATGAATGTATAGTGCAAATAGCAACAAATTAGCTGGACGCCCCGATGCAACACCTCGACTAAACACCGGCCCTTTACACTTACCGTAAGAACCCCTGGTGTGACCACACTGTTTGGGGAACAAATAGAAAAACCAAAAAGATTATATTTATATCCAAGTTGCAGACATCTGAAATGCCTTAGATGCGTGAACCTTTCGGTAGCCAACTTCATACATTGAGGCCCAGGTCAGCAGACGCTGGCAGACACTGTCAGGCCCCACCTCTTCTCTATAAACTGGCATGCCGTGACCGCCTCACCATTGCATAAAAAGGTTCCAAGTGTCTGGCCTGATCGAACCAGGCCACCACAGGCTGTGGATTTACATCAATGAAGCAAGTATCATTGGTAGTAATCTATTTAGGATTATCTGAGTCTTTGATTTTTAACAGCTCTATTACAACGAAATCTAATGATTTATTACATGTTTATTTTGTATTCCAAATTCAATATTTTCGTCAATATTTGGTGATGCATTCGTTATGACCAAAAATAGATGGAATCACATTAAACTGAATGTCTATTCTTAATCCAGGTACGCGAGCTTTTGTGAACTGCCGTGAGAAAGAGTCAACAGTAATTCGCAAACATCCCGAAACCAGAGTGGATATATATATATATACATGTGATATCATAAATATACAGATATATTTTGGGAATGTCATGTTTAAACTAGTTTAGTTCTATTTTAAAAATCGACATACAACTTGTGCAATAACAGCAATATTCTAGATATACATATTCAAATATATATATATATACATGCATACATAAACATACATACATATATATATATATTATATAAAACTCTTTTGCTAAACATTAAGAACACGTTGATTATACGGAAAATGCAAATATCTTGCTGCATTTATCAAAAACGTAGATCTATTTTCGGATGATAAATCCATGTCGCACACATCTGACATGTTTTTAGTTCACAGCACTGAGGTTCAGCCCAGCAGACGTTGGCAGAGACTGGCGGGCCCCAGCCCCACCTCGTCTCTATACAAAATGGCATGCCTTGATCCCCTCAAAATTGCATAGAAAGGTCCGGGTGCCCACCTACTGCCCTGTTGGGCAAGGTGAAGTGTCTGGCCTAATCGGTCCAGGCCACGGCAGGCTGTGGATTCACATCTGAACTGTTTTAGATGTGTGCGCGGACCTTGGGCTACCAAAGCTCAAAGCATTGAGGCATATTGAGGCTCAGGCAGGCCCCAGCCCCACCTCTTCTCTGTATGCCTTGACCCCCTCACTCCTCACCTTAGCAAAAAAAAGTCAACATACCCACCTACTGCCCTGGAGAGGGCCAAGTGTCTGGCCTGATCGAACCAGGCCACCACAGGCCGTGGATTTACATCCATGTACGTTGGACACATCTGACATGTTTTAGATGTGTGAACCTTTGGCTAACCAAGTTCACTCTGACGCTCGTTCTAGCATCAAACCTGTTTTGTGCTATCACAATGGCTGGGAAACGCCCTGGACTGTATTCTGACATCTTCGTTGGTATATGGGACCCAGTTCAGTCCTGCTATGTGTTCTGACATGTATTTGGACATGTTCTGCCTTCAAAGATATCCTCGCATTCTATCTGGCATAAAATCATTCTGCTTGGTACTACTTGGCATATGCTCTGAACTCTATCTTGCAAAATTGCGTGGCATTCTATCTACCATAGCCGCTACCATAACTGCTTGCATATTATGTTGCATCCTTGCTGGCATTCTATCTGGCATATACTCTGGCATTGTAGTTGGCCAAAAGACTCTGGCATGTTATCTGGCGTACATTCTGACATTCTTTCTGGCATACATTCTGACCTTCTATTTGGCATATGTTCTGACATGCTATCTGGCACATTTCTAACATTCTATCTGGCGAGGTCCGGCGTGGTGCTTGCCGTTGAGGTCCGGTAGTGCCCACTGCGATCTGGCACTTGCAGTTGAGGCCAGGCAGTGCACACTGCAATCTGGCGCTTGCAGTTGCGGTTCGGGAGTGCTCACTCACTGCGATCATGCACGTTAGCCCGCTGGCAGTTGAGGTGCGGTAGTCAAGGAGAGGAGAGAGCTGTGATAAAACCTAACAACCCTTATCTGGCAGGTGGCAAACTCGAAGTCTACTTCCACCAAGTGTGTTTTGGGGGGAGCTGAGATGGATTGACCCACAGGGTATGGAAGCATCTTCGCGTGAAAAATTGTAGGACCTTGCATGCTTGTGATCATATTGCATTCGGATCCAGCTGAAATCTGTGCGGTCGAACTAATTTGGCGAAAAAGGTCACCAGGAGCACTCTTTTCTTCTGTGATTAAAAGGTGCTTTGATGAAACCAACAGAGGTCTTAACCCAAGAGCCCCATCCTGCTTTGAGGGTACGGAATGGTACAAACACCTGCGAAGGTGTCGGGAGGGTCAGACGCTATGGAGGGCCCAAGGATTCTCAGGGTAGCAACCAAGCAAGTTTGGCAGGCCAGTGGTCTAGGTACTCCTGATCTTGTCATACTTCGTCACCAGTGCAGTCCTTCCCAGCTCAGGTGCTTCCTGGGCAGGGCCCCATTAGTGCGGCACCCTACCTGCGGAGTCGGCTACAGGCGACTCCTGGGTGGTGTGCCAGGGTAGCAACGCCTCGGCCGTTGACTCTTGCCACCATGCTACTACTACCTCCTTTTTCACCAGCCGTTGCTGAAACACGTGGCTTGGAGGGTTTTGACCGCTCTGACGGCCGACTTTATTTTCCACTGAACGTCCGCAGGGGCTCAGCAATGAGGAGCAGAAGGCCATCCGACGGCGCTTGCGGCTGCGTTTGGGTGCGATCAGCTCAACCAAGTGGCTTTGGCGCATTGGGATCGGTTGGGATGGTCACGGCGCGTCTGGTGGGTGTGGATGGGTGGAGAAACCAGATGGGTGGAGATCCACTCGGGATCCCTCAGATCGGTGATGACGACGAATCACCACGTTTTTGGATCGAATGATATCGAATGAAAGGATTTATCGGTGGGATCGAATGAGAAGCTGATGAATTTCATTGGGGGAGATTGGAAAAGTAAATGGTAGTAGATGGATATCGCAGTGGGTCTGGACATCCTTTGATAAAGACGCCCTTTCAGAAAAGGAGGTTTGAGAGAGGAAAGATGTAGGCAAGGAAAGTGTTCGCATGAATTACAAAACACTTGGATAAATTTGCATGAACGAGGGGGCATCGTTTGACGGTGTTTTTACAACAACGTTGAAAAAGACACGTATACTCGAGCAAAAGAGCATGCTTAATGTTGATGAAAACTGATATTTTGAGAAGGACCAATCCTTAACTTATATAGACAAGGAGTATATATGTAATGTGGTTATTCCAATGGGGAAGATTTGAAGAAAATGATCCCTCAAAGAAGGACGTTTCAACCCAACATGTTGTGTATCTCTGCAAGAACTCTTGAACATAAGCAGTAATACGATAGCTTCTTGTGGGGGTGCATCATCTTTCATTCATGGTCTTCCAAATTATTTTCCGTTTCCAGGTTTATAGAGCGCGTATGACCACAATCTATCAATAAGCAAGTATACTGACAGGTACAAGGGTCACCACTGGACTGGTCACACAGCGATTCTCGACAACGATTCTCAATGAATTCGACGAACTCGACTGGTCACCCACCGACCTTTTTGAGGTTGGTCTCTGGGCGTTCGCTGCATGACGCAGTGTGCTCACTGGGCTTGACGAGGTATAGCCTTGAAGAGACACTGGGCAGACTGGCGTTTTTTTTGCGTTTTGGCCTGTGTGGGCTGTGTGTGGCCGTGTGGGGGATTTTTTCGTATCCCTACTACCCGGTTTGGAGGGTTAGGGCTTAGGAGGGTTGCAACTTAACACGCACTGTAAACACGAACTGTTTGATCCTGAAAAAAGAGGACACACAGGGGGGTTGGCCGAAACGCTCGAAGCAAACTCTCACGGAGATCGAAACTGTTGGTGACTTGCCTTTTCTGTCGCAAGATTCAACGTCTATTATTTTACTATAGGTTGGGTTTGGGCCTTGGGCTTGCCAGTGTGGAGCAGATATTCCTGGAAGACTGGAGAGAAACCAAAGTTTGCATCTAGTCATCTAATCTCACTTGAAGACAGACTGAATGCAGGATGCTGAAAGGAGATAGATGGTCATTTGACCAGGTGGTGCATGGAGCTGAGTACAAGAAAATCATGAGGAGACACAAGGAATGCAAACACATCAAGAAGGACATCGGCCGAACCAACAATGTACCCGAAGTACATACACTTGTACCCCCCCCCTAAATTGTACCTCCAAGGCTTGGGTTGTCCAATGGAGATCCACAAGCAGTGTGGGGGCTTCCATTGGTGAACCCTTGGAATGTGCTGGTACACACGCTACTAGGAACAAGAAGCTATGAGGGGCTCCTGGCATCGCTACTAGGAGCAAGGACGCTACGAGGGGCTCCTGGCCTTACTAGGAACAAGAAGCCACCAGTGACAAAGGGCATCACTACTAGGAGCAAGGACGCTACTAGGAACTTCCTTTGGGTTCGCGCCCCACAGTTTGGCCAGAGTTCGAGAGTCCCTCCCTTTGCGTCCTGTGGAGCTGGTTTCACAACGGAATCACCATGCGGGTTAGTTGGAGATTGATAATTTATAAGGAAATTCCAGTCCAAAAAAATTGATCTGATATCAGTAGGAGTGGTGGACATCTGATAGCATATGAATCAAGCATCGATGAGGTAATTCAGATCAATCGCAAAGAACAAAACGGTTGCTTATTCCTGAGCCTGTGTGGCCAATCCAAAACGGTTTTAACAACTCCCCTATAGCCCTACGGCCCTGCCCCTCGCAAAGGGTGTTTCTTAGCAGCTTTGCTTTACCGTGATCGTCGATGGTCTCCTGGCAAGCCAACCATAGGGCTAGGGAACGGTTCATGACCCAAAGTAGCGGAAGATGCCTCACTGTTTGTCATGTTTCTTCAGCGTTTTGTTGACCCTTCATCATCGATCCAACAATTCTGGAAGAGGACGAACGATCCAGTTTGTAGAGTGTGTTGTGAGGAGACACATGGTATCTTTCCCGTTTTCAGAAAAAACACGTGCTGAGGATGAACGATATCGTGAACCTGCTGGCAGCCTTTATCGGCCACTCGTTTTCGCGCCGTCTTCGATCGGAACGCTTCGGACCGGTGAACCGACCCGTGAGGTGCCGGAGAGTAGCGTGCTTCGTTCCCGTGGGAAAAGAAACCATGGGTCACTTTCAATTATGACCATCTACCAACCATAGCCGATGTTGTCGTTTGTCACTAGTTTTCCCCACAAGCCCTACTCGTTTTTTGTCGACTCACGAAAAAACGTCGGGGAGACCGTAGCACCACGGCCCACCATTGACACGGCGAAAGAAGGACCGGACCATGGCTCCCGGTGACGAGTTCTCGAACGAGTTCGAACCGCCCATGTCCTCAACAGTCGACGGTCAAACCGTGTGTTTCTCACGAGAATCCTTTTCGTGACGAGAGGGTCGGAAGGATGAAGAATCTTCTTCTCTGACTGGTCGAAATCTTTTCGGGAGACATTGTTGGCCAACGAATTCCAATGTGTGAGTATAACTGAGTGTATGTGAGTCGAGACACACGACCTGTGGATGGTTCTATCATGTTACATTCCAAACATATCCAAACATGGCAATAAGATGCAAGATGATGCAACAAGTATATTGTATACTGATGTATACTGTAGGCTATATAGGTGGTAGTATGATACACTGGAGAGGGTGCATGAAATCATCGCAAGCGAGGTCATTTGTGGCCCATGTTCAAATCTGTAATAATCATTGTGGGGAACCCCCTCCCAACCTGGTTCTGCCCCACTATGGGGATCAATTTTTGTTTTGTGGATTGAAGACCGGAATCGGAAGACTCCTTTCCCCCAGAATTGTCATGCAGGCTCTGAAACACCTTCGCAGTCTCTTCTGGTGTGAGGAGCAAGGTTTGAAATCAGCGTGAATCAGCATTGGAGAGTTGGTAGTGACTGAAGATCGTATAGGAATAGCCTTCCCATTTCTGGGCTCCAACTTAACCCTGGAACAATCGTGGAAGGCTTCTTGGATGACCATTCTCGTCTATTTTCACTTAACCACGACCATTTCAGGGAGTGTAGCTCTTGTGACACAACCCTCTTCTCGTAGTAACTCGTAGTCATCTGCTGGTTTCGGATATTTCTATTTTCAACCCTTACTTGGGGATGATTGGACCCTCTGACTCATATTTTTCTGTCGTGGGTTGAAAACACCAACCGGTCGTAGAAAATCTGCTGTTTTGGAACGTGAAACCGGAGCCGTGTGGATCTTTTTGAGGCCACCTTTTGGCCGCTCCTGACGTCACGTATGGCGCAGTCGGTCAGAAGACTTGTCGGCTCCTCTGCAGGTCTGCACTTCCATCAGAGTGAGAGTGCGAATCGTATCTCAGACAAGATCTTTGCCAGCTTGACAGAGGCAGATTTGGGCCGTTGGGCTTTTGACACCGTAAAACAGAAAACTGAAACTATCTGAAACTGGGTCGATGTGGATGTATCCCAGCAAAACGGTGCACAAGCAGCTTCAAAAGGAATTCGCAAGACTCGGTGGTGATAGATATTCGTACTCAGAATGTTTGATGCTCTTCCAGAAGTTTGAGATTGCATATATAATATATACTAGAGCTGGAGGCCACCAACCAGAGGGGCTCTGAGTGATCCCAACACCAATTCTGGAAGTGATATGGCACGCAGCATGTTCTCCTCAAAGTAGACTTGCCTCATTGGCAAAGGGTCAAACAACTTATGCACAGTCTCTCCAGCTATAGACCATGTTTCAAAGCTGTTTGGTGGCTTCAAATGCGGAGTCTCAGAGTGCACCTGTCACCTGCCCCAGATGTAATGCTGACGCTTTAGTGGTTGCTGGCCTGTGATGGGTTACACTTTGAGACACAACATCTTCTGTATCCCACACCATGGCCCCAAGTTGGTTCAACAGTATGATTGAAGGTTGGATGGGTGGGCACCTCGGGAAGCCCAGTGAAGTCCAGCAGTTTACCACCGGTGAAATCCATTCTTTTAGGCTTCTCGATGTTCTTTTTAGGTTTTTTTAGGGTTAAAACCTATGGAAAATCCGGTTAAATCCGTCTTTTAAGGGATAACACCTATGGAATCCGCTCCCTTCCACGGCCCGTCCTCTGGGGCTTTCTCGTCCGCCAGACGTGAACACCGAAAAACCATGCGTCGTCACGGACGAAGACATTCGCCCACTGCAACCAGTGTTCTGGCAAGATGAGAACACTAGTTGCACTGTGGTTTCAGCCTACCTCGACAGCACCTGTAAGATCCTGTAAGATGTTGTGAGGAACAGGTCAAGGTGCTTCATCACTTTTCCAAAACGGTTTTCTCACCTAGCGTGAAGGTTGGTCAGGACCTCCAGCTTCTTGAGCCGGACCATGTCAACCCGTCCTTCTCAAAAAGCGGTGACCATGTCAGGATCTGCAGAAGTTTGGTACGCCCGTTTGGGAATGGCCCCATTTGCGTGAGAGCACCTTGGAGACCGGTGGAGTTCGGGGAGCAACATGAAGGGGGGAGAGACGGTGCCATGGATTCAGGCGTCGTTTTTGGGTGGTCAGAGGCACAAACTGGTACTTGCTAACAGAACAAAGGCTAAACAGGCATACTTTAATGGCACAACTGATTCAACTGATATACTGGAGATAGACGTGTGGAAACTCATCACACTTGTTCGATGCTCACAACTTCAATTCCATACTACTTGGAGAACAGTTCGTGGGACCATCCCTATCCTTGATAGCCGTTGCCGAAGCCGGAGGGGGAGCGGCTAGTTCTAGTCAGTGTCGCACACTCCAGGTGATTCGAGACATGGAGTATAGTTGTCAATTCAATTACCTGATTGATTGTTTGCATTTACCACCTGGTGGTGCCTTGGGGTCCTTCTTGACGAGGTTTCGGCTGCCATCCCAAACATCCGTTGGGAGTGCTAAGCCCTTCAGTATCGTTTTACTTATTTATAAAAGAAAGCAACAGTCGCACCGTGCTTTTTTTTGCAAAACCACATTCTCCAGCGAACCCGGTTTTGGGGGGCCGAAGCTTGCGAGATCTCGATGTGTCAAATCTGTGACGCTTTGCCAGTCCTTTAAAATCACCAAGTGCGGAGAAGAACCCATCGGAAAGCTAAAGCTGGGACACGCCGGGACTTTTGAGAGCGCTTCAAAAGAATGACGGACATATCTAATATATATATATATATAGGGATATTATGATATATATATATTAATATAGAATCACATAATAATCCCCCATGATATTCTGACTAGAAAATGGGAGGGGTTGACGTGTGTAGAAAACAGGCATTTTTTAGTCTCAAGGAGGTAAACTCACCGGGAAGGGGTCAGGTATGGCATTTTCTAGTGACATGTAACAATGTAGGTCACTAGAAAATGAGGAACACAGGTCTCATAGGCATGCTGGCAGGGTCATTTTTTAGACATCACCTTGTTTTCTTGATCCCACCGTGAGCCTCATTTTCTAGTGGGGTTCCTCATTGTCTAGTGGCTTTTGTTTCTCGACCAGCACCTGGTACACCCAAATCCTCAGACACTGCCATACCCTACCATTCCATATTTGGCACTCTGGCCAGAAATGGAAAGGTGGGGTATCCAGCCAGACCAATTCACTACAAGATGATGGGTTGTAGGTCTTTAGGGTGTGTTCCTCAATTTTCTAGTGGCTGTGGTGTTGTCTCGACCAACACCTGGTACATCCAAATCCTCAGACACTGCCATACACAGAGTTTGGTAGCTGTTGTTCAATCAACATGCTTTGTTTGCTTTTGGACGTCCTCACAACATTTAGATGATGTAGGAGAAAGCAGGATCAAAGCAGGACCCGCTAAAGAATCATAATCGCACGTCAAGGCACCAGAGCATTCACTAGAAAATGCCAAGCGCAGGCTCACAAAGAAGACGCACCAAGACGCGCCAATCACGGGTCCAAGAGGTGTGATTGACATTTGAAGTCATTTTCTAGTGATTCACTAGATTATGCCAATCACGGGTTCATGAAGCTGCGTTCCTCATTTTCTAGGGGGCTGACATTCATCATTCCCCAGGAAATCACTAAAGAATGGGTAGGACTGACCCCTCCATGTGATTTTCATGGGGGGTCACATATATATATATATATCATATCACAACATGTCCGCCTTAACTCAAAGATACTTTACTGTAGAAGTCAGAGTAGTCATTTCTAGAAATCACCATGTGAAAAGACGTTTTTTCTTTCAAACGTTTTTCCTCCTTCGTTTCGAATGGATCATTCTTCCCTATTTTTCCCACCCCCGGGTGTATGGCGGATTTGTCGCTCTCCTGTCCCTCCTCGCAGGTACCTTCTCCAACTCTTCGATCCATCGGAGTCAGACGGCTTTGGGATTGATCGACAAGCCGGTCGGGGCACCGAGCGCGGGGAGCGCGGAGCACGTGAGATGGAGATGTTGTGCCTGTGGCCCGTGTTGGTTGAAGCGCCTTTTGGTGGGAAACTAAAGCCAATTGTGGGGGTCGCGAGGTGCAACTTGGCGCAAGTTGGGGAACTTCAGTGGCTATGATATTACTTATTCAAGGGATGATCGAGTATCAGACTATGATGCGGGGCATGTTGGTTTCCATCAAAGATATGGGTGCATGAGAAGAAACACGACAGCGTAGCATGTCAGCGGTGAACCCAGTTGCCTCTGGTAAGTTTGAAATTGTTTGAAGGTAGACAAACCATCACCACCATCAAATTAAACTAGTGTATGCACATATAATCATATTATATATATATATATACAAACATGTGATATCCCATTGTTCCTGAGGTTTGGATGTGTTTCAAAAGTACAAACTGCAGTTTTTGCATTGCGGCGTGTCTAAAACATTGGACACTTCGGAGCAGAATTGTCCAGATCGGCATGAAAAGCAACATTGGTTTTCTTGCGTATCATTGTGAGCATTGGAACCGTGAATTGGACGTTCCTTCGTCTCTGAGGCAAGCGTGGAGTACAACGTGGTGCCTGCTCAGGCGCTCATGGAGCTCTTCCTAGCGGAGGAAGGTGCTTGTCGATGTCGATGTCGGGCATCAAAGCGGTTAGGAGCAGCCCTAACCAACATGATTCTTGTCATCCTTCCCTACAGAAAAGTCTACTCCGCAATCCTTGCCAACACAATCCTCTCAATCCTCAATCCTCTCCATCGAATCATTCCTCCACGCCCGACACCATCGCTCGCCTCGCGACGGCCTCAAGCGACATCGAGGCGACATCCACAAGCGGATCTTGGGCAGCAAACTGCTGAAGCCCTTCCACGCGGTGCGAGAGATCCTCCTCGCCGGCGACACCAACCGTCCCTAAACGGGTAAACATGGAAACAGAGGGAAACGGGGTAAATAGAGCACCCCGCTGCAAATGAACATGGAACCTGAGAATTGACCCGTGCTTGCGACGTCTTTCGACCAGTTTCCTCTACAACGGAGTGGTTGTGGGGTTCCTATTCATCTGCAGGGGAGTAACGCCTTCGGTCCGTGGTACGTTGATTCTGTAATGTTTTATGGCGGAATCATGTGGTGAGTATGCTTGAAGTCCACTATATATCATTATATATCTTATATCAATATGGAGTCAGACTGGGCAGTTCACCTGAAAGACGCAGATGCAGCATTTTTGGGACGTCTTCACAACTGTTTGAGCAACATCCCCCGTTCTTGCTTGGATGTGAAGCTTGCATTCCGCAGTACCTGCTATTTCCAGAAGTGGATGTGCCACTTTGAACAAGTGGCTGGCATCTCCTGACCGACGGCCACGGTCCTGACCAACCTTTGTCCGGCCGAGGCTTAGTCGCGGAGCTCACCTTTGTCCGTCACTGGGAGTGATGTGAACATCAGCAATTGGTAATGCCACGCGCTACGTACTAGTTAGATCTAGTTAGCCGCGTCCTTGCTATCGTAGGTAGCGATGCACCTTGCTACTAGTATAGCTTCTTGTTACTAGCAATTAGAAATGCCGGGAGCTACTAGTAGCTATTTGCTCCTAGTAGGAATGCCCCAAATGTTCCTAGCAGCTTCTTGTTACTCGTAGAAATGCCAGGAGCTACGTTCGTAGCGTTCTTGCTACTAGTAATACTAGTGGCGATGCCCTTCTTGACATGGATATTTAGTCATGTAGAGAGTTGATCATTGATGACTTGTTTATCGAACATTTAACAAACTACCTGGATTGTAGATATTGTAGAACATCTCCATGTGGGTGGTGTTATACCGGGTTCTTGAGCCCCCCCTATTTCAATGTTGTTGATTGAACTTGAACAGCTCTTGCAATGGTATGTTCTGAAGAACCCGGTATCAATCACCAGTCTACAAAACCAGACCACACGGCCCAAACACGTTCTTTTAGCGAAGGGTTTTCGTTTTCTTTTAGCGAAGGGTGTGGGCATAGGTTGTTGTTGCCGACCACAGTTTTATGCTTTGTTACATTGTTACCGGAGGATCCACAGGAGTTGACGCATGTTGACGCTCATCGGGGACGCAAAACGCGCTTTTTTCATGGCCGTGGGTCGTGGGTCATGGCACCGCAAAACATGCTTTTTTCTCCCAGAACCTGAGCTGAATAGACGACCTACAGGAGGTTAATGTACCAGTGTGAAACAGGGCTTCCGCGATGGCGGACCCTCCTTACACACCCGTTGGTTGTGAAACGGGTTTGTGAAGGTATCAGAAATGACATGCAGCCACGTGAGTCAACGTGATTTAGTCAGTAACCCTAGCGAAAGATAAGGACAACAACCACATCGGATAAGACCACATAAGGCCACCAAGGGGGGGTTTCACACACCGATTTTTGCTCCGTTCACAGCCGGTCCCGGCCACACCCAGGCATCAACGATCTGGCTGCGCCACCAGAGCCTTTGCACCCCTTGGTGCCGTGGAGGAAAGCACTGAGTGCAGCAGTTGAAACATGTTTGTTGTTGGTACACCTTTGTGAAGCAGAGGGTGCACCTCCTTGTTCGCTGATTCGACTGGGGACACAACTCAGGTGATTCTGGAGCCATTTGTGGCCGTGTTGATTGTGTGCAATGGAATCATGTCACTTGGCAAAGTGGAGTGCGGTTCCGATAAGTCACTTTGACAGCAACCAAATGTGTTGCATTGCTTTCGCCCAAAGACCACTGGGGTAGTGAGAATCGACCTTTTCTGTACTCCAAGATACTCCAAGCACCTTCACAGAAGGTTGGACCCTCCAACCCAGAAGGTTGGATTCTCCAAGCAGGTTTCAATCCAGTTCATGCTGTTCATCAACTGTGGATATCATGTGGATCCTTCTGGCGGGTTGCGGCACGAATGGCGGTCCTTAACGGGGTGACTCACCAGTCAAAGGTCACTGAGAGTTCACTCGTCAAGTCCTTAAGGTATTGATGTTCGAGAATATAAACACTGGTTTTGATTACTGTGGTAGTCTTTACTCTTGGGTAAAGTCCCTTCTACGGAATAGTTGGCTTATTTTCCCGGTTCCTTAAGCCTTAAGAAAATCCAAGAAACCCATGTTCAAAACCTTTAACAGTCAAGTGGTCGAGTCTGGTGGATGGAGTGGATGGCCGATGGCAGCACGTTGATGTAGAGAAGGCAGGTTGAGCGAGGCAGGAGTTGGCCAATGTAAAGTCATCACAGGATGTACGGACCCCAAGGGTTATAAGGGTTGTGAACAACATCATGTTGGATCCTTTTGGGAAGGATTCACATCTCGTCTGACGGATCCGGAAGGATATGCGAGTTCCCTCTCGTCATGTGAGTCCGTCGCCGTTGGCTATGGTGTCGGGCCCATGGAGGCGGACCGTTCGGTGCCCCCGAAAATGGTCACCGGCCGGTGTAGCTGGCGTAGCTCCATCCGGTGTCCACGGGGTGTAGCTCAACCAACCCCGGACAGAAAGTACAGCGAAGGCCCAGGCGATCAGGTCTTTTTTGCTGGAGTAGAGTCGATTTGGTGGGTTGGATTCTGCCTCAGAAATGCATGAATTGCTGTTGATGGGTCCAGATTGGTCAGAAAGCCCTTTCATGCAAAGGCTATAATTATATATATATATATTATGTATACATATAGGTACTGTGGACGACCCAACCACCTTCAGTCCCCCACCATTCAGATCTTAGAAAGATTCCGCCCGGGCTTTTCCGTGGCCTTTGCCCTCGTTTTGGTCAACCCGAGCCCCGAGTCGGGAAGGATTGGCTTTCAGACGGACCCCGCGTGGGCAGACTGGGAGGGCTGGGGGCCCATGGATGCTCGGATATGCTCGGTGCATGTTGGGCGGGCTCCAAGCACAACTGGGTTCCAGGGCAGTGTCATGCTCGGAAGAGCTGGCAGCGAACGTTTCGTGGACCCGACCCAAACTCTCAGAAAGGATGTCCAAGTGTCGTAAGATCAACAGAAGCAGCAATTTCCGACCCTCCTGGAACAAGGTGCCGTTGTTAAGGACCCTGGAGTTTCCAGCCACTTTGTGTAGGGAGTGAGATTTCAGGGGTCACTAATGACGCTGGCAACCATCATTCATCTACATGGTAGGTGCGTTTTGGCCAGACGGGTCCGAGCAAGCTGCCGGTGGGCGGCACGACTTAAACATGCGCAGGTGTTTTGTGTTTTTTTTTGTGTACTGTAGCTCCAGGTAGCAGCCTTTTGCGGTCCCTCCCGAAAACTAACATGGAACCTGAAAATTGACCTTTGGCAAACTGTTTTCCCCTACAACCCCGTGGTTTTCAGGTTCCATGTTGATCTTCCCGGGTGTAAGGTATTCCCATCAATGCATTGAGAAGAACAAAGATGTCAGACTTGGACTCCTTGTTCAAACGAGTTTAAACGTTTACAAAAGCGACCTTTGAATTGTTTGGCTCAATTGGGCTCCTTCCATGCTCCGAAACCTGCACCCCAAATGAGTTGCCACGAACGTTTCTTTCCCTCCGGAATGAACGTGGCGCTGAATGTATTCCTGGACCATCCTGTGTTGGGTGTCCTGGCTGGAGATCCCAAAGATTTGGACACCTGTCGATAGGAGGGTCCGACGGTTTGCTCGTTTTGGACAAAGAAATCACCTGGAATTACCTGGATACCTCACTGAGCCTTTTGTGGAGCAGCGGCCACCTCCCGACATGAATGTGTTCACTCAGGAGGCGGTCTTTGCCAGTTTTCTGGTGCTGGAGATCTTGACCCGGATGCATTTGCTGGGCTGCCGTGGTTTCTGGTGCTGGGTTTGCAAGTGTGGGGATTGGACAGCAAGGCGGGACGTTCTGATGGTCGGGAGAGAGCCAAAAAACAATATGTTCACAACTGGTGCCCTCAGACCAGTCGTGAGTATTTGTTGCATAGGATTTTTGTTACTACTGTGTATATATATACAGTATATATCTCATTCAGTTTGATTATAAGAACACTAACCCACTGGTCAACTGCCGGAGTTCACTGCTCCAGTCAGTGAGATAAGTTGGGCTTTGTCTTGGGACGTGTAGGGTTGCGCTAGATGGTTTTAGGGGCGTTGTTGTAGTAAATCTGTCAAGGATGATTCAAGGATGTTGTGAGAACTTTGTTGATGTGTCATGTGGCTGGAGGGATCCATCCATGTCCCCAATCTGACCTGCTGTACACCTGCCAGAATGTAGCCACATTTGGAAACCGTTTGCAGGGAAAACCCTCGTGTGGGACAAGGGTGGAAACAAGACCACGTGCCCCCTCCAATGGTCTGTATGGTGTTCACAGACTTAACCTGTACACTGTACACGCTGACCCATAGGGTTTTCATCATCAAGATCCAATCCACCAGGCTAAGCCAAAAAAAAGGAAGGGACATGATGGCTATGTGAAATCAGTCATTGGCCTGGGAGGAAGTGCAGGTGCAGCTAAAAAGTTGCCAGGGATTGCACGATCATCTATCCAGATTAACAATAATTTGTGCTTTTGCACAAGAGTCACTAGCGATTGCTAATGGCTTTCTCATCCCACTATTATGTCCTGGGTCGATGGTGACACCTGGTTCTTTGTTGGCTTCTTTGCGGCGCTGTTCGAGAAGTTGCGGACAAATGCAAAAGCTGAAAGCCCAGCAGTCAATGCGAAACAGCATCATTGGCACACAGTGGTTAAGTTCTTTTCACCTAAATACTACTAACCAAGCACATTTTGCCTGTCTAAGCCTGCAATCGCATTGACAGCTGGGCCCTGTAGGCCCTGTTCTTCTCTTCGAACCCCCCCATACCTCATAGCCTCATCGGAGGTTTCAAACATCGGGGCTTATCGTGGCTCTTTGATGAGCCCTTCAGGACTACATGGAGCAGACAGACTAAGGTGGACTGTTGATTGGCAACCCCCCTACCAGACTGGCTTTACATCTCCATATGGGGAAGTCATGAATCAACCGTCTACATTCAGTTCACAAACGCTAGAGATAGGTGATATATACCTAGAACCTGATTGACCTCTGTTTTGGAGCCAAAGCATTGTCTTTTCCTATCAAAACAGAGGTCAAATCTGTTCTGATTCTAGGTAATTATATATATAATATAGATATTATATATATAGAGAGCGGCGGACCGTCCCAGGTGGGGTGAAGAAACCAGCTGGATGCTCGGACCGCACAAAGTTGGGCCGCTGGTGGCCTCCAGCTGCGAGGGTTCCCTCGAGGGTTTGGGCGGACAAGCAAAAAACAACTTTGCTAAGCGCAGTTTGGGCCGTTTTCCAGCGAAGAGACTAAGCTGGGCCATGCTGGACCATGAGTGTTTCTCTGCCGTTCCTAGCGGTGGTTCGGGTAAGCAAAAAGGCCAGGACATATTGGGAAGGGGATAGTCCTGAAATCTTTGGTGCAAGAAAACTAAGAACTGCATGGATCTGTCGAATGAACCTTGGTGCACCCTGACTGAAGAAGTATGCCACATGGCTCGAGATGACCCAAAACATGCTAGGAGGGACTGGACATTCCCTCATTCAGAGGCTCCAGGATCACTCGGAGGATGCATTTTAGACTTGATCATTCTTTGATACTATATAATTACGCGGAGCTGCATCGGACCGGATGGGCAAAGGGGGGTTTCTCCGACCAAGTGCGGTCACCGAAATCAAAGAGGTCGGAGAACCTCGCGATGGAGCGCTCGGCGCTTGGGGAACAAGAACCTAGCACACCTGGGTCTCTGCCGTAGCTCCGTCGCCGGGGAACGGGTTTGATGCCATGAAGAGGGGTTCTCCAGCCAGTTTTCGAAAGCTGTGTGGATATATATATATATATATATTTATGCATATATATATATATATGTGGATCTAACCATGCCTTATAAAGGCTTCATTCTATATACCCAAGCCGTGTCTTGTGGGTGACCCTATGTGACCCCGCGTCGGACACCTAAAGCGCTTTGAATTGTAATGGATCAAAATGAGAGATAGTGACTAGTAAAGTCATCAAGAGCAGAGAATTCAGTAGACAATTCATCAAATATGTTTCAGGAGAAAAGTTATCAACAGTAGAGATTTTAAGGGGAAAGGCATCGAAAGTAGAGATTTTGACTATAGACAAGTGCATCAAAAGTAGAGATTCTTACTAGAAAAGTCCTTAAACAACATAATGTTATACATATTTTCAATAGATAAGTCATAAAAAGTCGAGATTTCGATAAGAGGATGGGGTTACATGTCGACAGGCAGGATATCCAGGTTTATTGTTGTTTAAGTTAGATTGGTTTGATGGTGTCTCAGACCTTGGATGATGAGCCGGCAGCTGCTTTGGTCTGACTTTGTTCAGCAGTTGCACTTCGAGTCTTCATGTTTCAACACTCGAGGAACTTCTTCGATCTCTTTCTGGCCATGACGGGCTGTGTGGACATCATCGCTTCGCTGGCATGTTTGGGTGTGCATCAATACCCACAAAGGTCTCAGGTGGACTGCAGGTCCTGATGTTGGGTGGTCCGACTGCGGCTGGTGGGGCATGCCGCACGGCACCCATGAAAACTGTCTGACACCGCAAGCGAGAGAGAGCTTCTCGCGGATCGGGTGATGTCTATATTTGTTCCCGGGTGAATCCGCCTGGGGAAGAACTGACGGCTCGCCTCAAATGAAAAGCCTTGGACTCTTCCATTTCTTGGGCGCGAAAGTCAAGGAACGTATGCTGCATGTTTTTGCATGCACTCACCAGATCGCTGTGGATCGGTCCAGTCCGGGCCAATTCACAGGTTTACCGGTTTGTTCCTGAAGCAGTGGAGTTCATGAGGCTACAGAGTCTGCAAACAAATTAAACCCAGCATGCTGCATGCTTCCAAAAACCAGAAACATAGGAATATTGGATTTGAGAGGCCAAAAACGTTTTTTTTGTTTTTTTTACTTTGTCAATCATTGAATCAACCCGCCCCTGGATCCAAGTCATGGTTTCAGTCAGGGTTTTCTTGGCCTATGAGTCTATGGTTGATATGTGTTGACAGACACAAGTGACCTCTGGAGTTCAAGCTGGACATACTGGGCAATGCTGGCATGTTGTGATGTTGTGGTGTGCAACGTCGTGAAAGGTGCATCGTTCTTCGAACCTTCAGGCCGCGTCCCAGGCCGCCCGAAAGGGCCATGTCACGCTGCTTGCCACGCCAGGTGCAACAAGTGGGGCAAATGGACTCCGGGATCTTCGGGACCTCGTTGCTCAGGCGGCCCGACGGACGACCCCGCACGGCCGGTCGTTGTCGTTGGCCGACGTGGAGGCGAGGACCAGGTCGGGCGAGCTAAGCAGCAGGGAAGCTCCCTATGGATCCGACCACCTTCATAACCCGATTGTGATCGGACCGCTTGGACGGCTAGGAGCTGTTGATGTCCGTGGGAACCGTTTCAGATGGTTTGGAAGCGGGGGCCAGTCGTGCTGTTCATTTGGTACTGTACCTTGTCGTCCTCACGAGGATGCCCGGCGGCAGTTTGGTTTGCCGGGGTGTTCTGATGTGGTTGAGCTATAGGATCAAGTTAAATGGAGGTTTTGTGAGGAGTGTGTGGTTCAAGCTTTCATCGCGTTCATTCTTTCACACACATCCCATATCCATATCCATATCCATATCCTACGATGTAATGATTTTGATTTTGGTGACTTTCCTGTTGCTGACGTTGACATACACACACATACTCACCATGACAGAAAGAATGCCGGGCTGTGCTTCAATATCTTCAATGGAACATGTATTCTAAATGATATGCATGCTGCGTCTCAGTCCGGGCAGCAAGACCCTTGTGCCTGAAGAGGAAGCTTCATGACTAGAAGAGGAACTCATCCACCCAGCTCCAAGAATCTGAAGCAGCTTCAGGCGGCTTCAGTTTTTATTTTGTTTGTGACCAGAGCGTTGTTTTCCAGCCCCATGTTCCCTTGATTCTGCAGCCCTGTGTCGGTGGTAAAAACATGGCCTGAGTTGTGCAGCCCTTTGCTTGTAACTGCCCGCTTATATAAGTGGAGTTGCTTCTTTCCAAGAGTCTAAGGTCTACGGGAGCTTGTGATGTCTCTTAAAAAAAGGGACCATACAATCAATTCAATGTTTCTCTACAAAAGCTCATGACATAGACATAGACGGCCGTTGGCGTTTGTGCCGGCAACTCTGGAGCTGGGCACGGAGTTTTGTCCTTGAGGTTTTTCTTGATTTTCGCTCCGCGAAGCACCACGCCTAAACAGAAAGGGATTACTTTTCAGGACTTTTGGAGTATAGTGGTCCCCAAGCAGATGGAGACGGTTTCCAAGACATTCTGAATGTGGGGGTCTACTTTTCTATCGACGGTCTTTTTACAGCCCAGTTGGGTCCTTCTTCTTCGCAGCACCTCTGGTCGGTCGGGAGGTTTTGTCGCTTGATCCGATTGGTGCGCATCGTCAAGGTCTTTAGGCCGGCGTACTGGGGGGGTGGAGACGGGTGAAAAGGGCGTTTGAATATATGTATATATATATGTGTGTGTGTGTTGTTTTCTTAAAAGCAACAACAACAACAACAACTTTTTCGAGAGGTTTTTTGGGTGGAGATATGGTTTGTGTGTCAGACGGGCAGGTGTGTCCCATGTTCTGAGCTGCTTCTAAGAAGATTCAATGGGTTGCTTGGCTTCTAGGAACATCAGAAACACACACCTAGTTGGAATCCATCATCCACCCTGATCATTTGGGGCGCGGAGAGGCTCCGACCCAGACTGCAGACCCCGACGCAGGCTTAAGGCTATGAGGGACCTCCGGCTTATGGTGAAGGGTCTCATCGCTGGCATCCGTCCCTCGGGCTTCCGGTTCCAGCACGCCGTGGGCGCAACAGCACGCCTCGGGTATGAGTGGGGACACACCTCCAGGGCACGAAGCAACGTGAGAGGGACATACTACGCTTGGGAAACTTGGGGAAAAGTATGGAGTCGGTTCGACTCATTATGTTTGACTTGGTGGTATCTGCCCAAAAGGCAATCTGCTGGTACCGAGTAACTCTGTGTAAATTTCCGTACTAAGGAAATTGACGTAGAGTTGCTTGGTGCCAGCAGATTCAACATGAATCATTGTACGAATGATACACACTTAGACTGCTTCTGACTGGCCCCGCTAAACACGTTCAACCGGTTGCCCCGTTTCACACGGAACAACGTGTTGGGCCCCGCATGGCCCCGCATGGCCACGTGGTCCGTCGCAGAACGTGACGGACCGGGACGGAGAGACCGAGAAAAGGCTAGGGCCCAGGGGTGAGTTTTTGGGGGGTCAAGGTAGGCCTGGCAGTCCCAGACAGGTGGTGTCTGGGAATTGTAACCAACATGCCCTGACACTCCATGGGACTGCCATATATGCCTACCATGCCTCGGCATATATGGCAGTCCCAGTGGCAGTCCCAGGCCTAGTCGTGTTTGGGATGGTTCGTTGCGTCAGTCCCACCGCGACAGTCCAGTCGTTTTCAGCGTGGCAACGTCGACGGCGAGGGCGAACGAGCACACGAAGCCCGTGAGATCGGACGCGAGGTCCGGTGCTGTGGTTCGTTGTTCTGGTCTGTTCTGGTATGTTTTGGTTCATATGTAATAGATTGTAATACCTAGAACCTCGGGAAAGGCAATCATTTGGGAAAGGCCACCCATAAAAGGCATCGATCTAATGAACAACCCATTTTTGCAAAGAAGAGGTTCTAGGCGTCTGGCGTCTTACATGTCTTTTCATGGCGTCTTCTGACCATTCAATTGTTCACCCCATGAACTTTTCACTATCACTAGCATGATTCTGAAGTCTTTGGGGCAGGCCTTTCCCTGCCCTTTTGGACCTCCATGTCTCTGCCGCCCCAAACATGACACATTTACGGTGTGGGTTTCATGCCCTTCTCAGATTTCGAGATTCTGGAGTAGCATGCCGGGGCAAGCTCCATCATTTGGCCTATTAAATGCTTCTGGATGGGATTCTAACATAAAACTCGTAAAACCTCTTCTGCCTCGGGGGGGTTCCAAACGGAATCGTACGAGTCGAATCACCAGGGATTCGAATGATCACTCAGCTTTGCTCGGCTAAAGCTCGCATCAAACTCCATGACTCCATGACCCTGGACCCATGAGCCTTCGTCAGCTCACATCACACTGTAGAACACCAATCCATGGAATTCGATAGAATCTGTTGCCATCTGCCTACATTCACCCCCCTTCTTCAAAGACCCCAGCCATCCCCAGCCCTATTGGATGTTGTTTTGTTGCTTTACTTCTTAAATCAATTGCCGTGGCCGCGGCCTTGTACTATCTTGTACTGGTCGTGCATCCGATCTCCGCTCGATGAGTTTGGAGTTTGCGACCTGCTCAGGAACCTTGATACTGGCTTTCACGCTTCTGTTCTCCGTGCTCTATGCCGCTCGTTTGAGCAGATGAACAAGTGAGATACCATGAGATATCTGGAGGAACGGTTTTCAGAGTGGAGTCAGAAGGTGCATGGTTGCTTTTATCCTTCCAAAGAAGACACATTTAGGAGAATTGTAGACTCTTGGTTCGTGGAGGATCATGTCTTCAGGACGGGCTATTTTCCACAAAATGCCTTTTCACAAACTTTGACGTATTGCGACAATATTGTGTGAAACCTTCCAAATATGTTTTCCCGGCCCCGGCTGCCTTTTTTTCTCAGAAGTGGCTCATCACGTGTGATCTTAGGTGATTTCCGGCTTTGCTACCATGACCATTGGGAGCTATCCGGAGATGCTTGGTGATCTATATATATATATAACATCCATCCTGGCATGACCCCTTTGTTCACTCTTCACTCCCCTCAGCGGCGGGATGAGGGGGTATGCAATATCTCTGTATGTGCTCATGGTCAATGAATCAGCTAAGCCTGTTGATTGTTGACCCTCCAACGACGGTAAACACCGCTGGTGTGGGAGACCAACAAAGGATTTGGAGACCCCAATGGGTTTCATGATGTTTCATTGCATTTTCTTCGAGGTCGGGAGCAGAGGACGGTGAAATCCCCGACCTCTCACGGTCTGTTTCAAGACATAGGAGTGTGTGATCCCCATGCACCGACCCCAGGGGGATTTTGTTTTTGCCTGGTCTCTGTACCCAGGCGGGGAATTTTTCCCAAGACATGCCCATTTGGATCCGGAAAAAGAAACAACACAGCGCACAGAAAAAATGGGCACGGCGTTGAAGGTCGCAGATGGTCCCACCACGCCCATCTTTTGCATCCAGCGCTGGACAAATCCACAGGATACCATGGATACCGTGCGTTTCAGGACCAAAGATTTACAGCTGGATGGATATTTCAAGTCCCTGCCCCACTCCATGTTCACAGCGTTCCGTTGCTTCACTGGTGAGTGCGTCACTTGGTGAAGACCCGGCGGTACGGAGGACTAAACGATTGGTCGCGGGCGAGTCGCCATGCGACAGCAGCACTTCTTTGGGCCAACGAGAGCTAATAAGCCATTGTGGAACTTGTCATTGTTGGTGGTAATTCCAATGCTCATCATTGATTGATCATTCTTTGCAGATCCCGGGTGGTGACAAGAGGCACCCTTTTGTAACCTTTCTGGGACTTTTCATGGTGATTGCAACAGTGCTGATGTATGTTTCTCCAACACGCACGAGATCCACTTTTTTGGCGGATCTTAATAACAGTTGGCAATCAATTGTTCGGCAAAATCAATTCACACAATTACTAGGACGCAAGTGTTCTTACGTCCTGGTAGATTAGGGGCCCTCGACCTTCAAACAATGGTTGCCCTGGTTGCCATCAAGATCCACCGGACACATCGAGTCCCTCGAGATCTGAGCACCTTCTTCAAGGATCGAACCAGTTCTCATCACATTACACACCTCTGAGACCCTACACCGGAGTCTTCATAAAGCCAAACGCGGAAAACTCCGATCTCACCAACGGTGGAGCTTGGATTGATTGGTCCCCAGAACCGATGATATCCGATGATCAGGCCGGGCTTGTAGACTGCACTAAAATCTAACAGGTAGCTTCTTGTTACTAGTAGCGATGCCAGGAGCCCCTAGTAGCTTCTTGTTACTAGTAGCGATGCCCTTTGTTCCTAGTAGCTTCTCGTTACTGGTAGCAATGCCAGGAGCTACTGTCATTTTCAACAAACACTGGGGTGTCAGGCACCCGTCACTGCTACCGGACCTTCCCATCTTCCCGAAGTCAACTTCAGGCGAGTCCTGATAGCACCAAGCGAGCTCTTGGCTGGTTGGTGTTACTCCACGTCCGCAGCTAAGGTCAACAACGAGGGACATTCCATCACCTCCAAAATGTCCCAGGAGTATGGTTTGTTCTTTGAACTGCCTTATGTCATGAGCCACTGGGCTGCCAGTGCCACACGAACACCTGAAAAAAAGATCATTCTGTGAAGGATGGACTGGCAGTGAGGGGAAAGCAGTGGAGAGGTACTCACTCATCAAAACTGAGGGAAGGAACCTTTCAGTGCATGTCACACAGTATTTGGTTTCAGTTGCACAATTGAGGTCCGTGGACCCATGACCGATGGATTTGAGACACACCTTCGGAAAAGGGCGCTCACTGTAAGGAACCGCTAGAATCGCTCAGACCGTTTTTTCGTAAACTATAATACAGTGAGGCCAGAGTGGCCAAAAAGACAGAATCTACAGGCAGACACAGATATCATTTATACGGATCATCACGGATCCCTGGTGCAATGACCACAACAATGGACCCTATCACTTGGATGATTGGCGTGGCTGGCTGGCGTGACGTACATATGGGCTGGTATAATAACCCCGCGCTCAGCGGTTTAGTATTGGCATGCACCTCAACACTACTAATGCATTCCTACCCCAGAAAACGAATGATTATACCTGCACATTCAGAACAAAAAGCTACTAGGGGCTCCTGGCCTTACTACTAGGAACAAGAAGCTACTAGGGACTCCTGGCCTTACTACTAAGAACAAGAACAAGAAGCTACTAGGGGCTCCTTGCCTTACTACAAAGCAACAAGCAGCTACTATACCAGGAACAAGAAGCTCTTAGGGCTCCTGGCCTCACTACTAGGAACTGAATGGGCTGTTTGGTCCATATGCTGCAGCTGTTTACACGAACCACGAAAATAGCAACCTGCAGAGGTGTCCGGAACGATAACAAAACGAGAACGAAAACGATAAGGAAATGTAGCAAAAATCAGCCCTGGTGGGCAAGTACCCATTTGACTGTTTTCATTAGACCTTTTGAAGGGCAGAAGTGTGCGATGTGGTAGTCTTGTTTAGCTGTCTATATCTTATCTTTGCTGCTGCCATGTCTTTACCACCAAAGACGGTGTACGCCTTGCTACAGGCAGTGCTACGGGATCCTGAAGTAGGACCATGTAGACCACCAAATGACATCTTTTGATTTGTGATCTTCCACCAAAAATGCTTTCACCTGAGAAAACGATAAGAGTAAAAAAGGATAACATGGTTTCGAGTTATTGCAAAAGACACGGGGTTTCTACACTACCCCATATACTTACTTATATATATATATACAGCTGCGCATTACAATAAGGGAACCTCCCGAAGACTCCCTGAAAGATAGGAAATAGACCAAAAACCCTTTGGTTGGGGTCTCCCTATTAAAATACACGCCCATATATGGCTAGTTTCGTCATGGCACCTCCCTAACCAAACCATGGTAGCTTGTCACCCCGAACATCGAGGAATCCGTTCCTTTTCGGTGGTCAACCGGAGTGCCCGGGGGCCATGACACCCATTGACACCCATCGACCCACATATATATATATATACACATAAATATACCCTAATGGGTCCAAGTACCGAGCCTCAGAAGGTGAGGAAGGAGACACTGTCATGAGACAATGCCATTGTCGGGTCCAGTCGTACCGAACCTGAGAAGGTATGTGGATCCCTAGGGATATATATATATAATATTGTATGTACAATATACCAGGACCATCCAATGGGTCACGAATGGACAACCCTCCATCACTTAGGGATCTCCAATTGGACGCCCATTGGATGGTCCAGGTGTGTACACGTCGTAAATGCGTCAATTTCTGGACCAAGTAGAACAATACTAACCAAAATTCATTTATTTCCCCTCTGGGCCCTACCTTCGAATTGGTCCGAGCTGGGAGCCCGATAGTCAGAGGTTCCTGCGCTGTTTTGATCACTAGAATCAATGTTGTTTGACCATCCACTGGAATCCTTGGACAAGTCCCACTGGAGCATGGCCGGTTTTCAGGCTACATGCTCGTGAGCATGGGTATTTTCAATGTCATTTTGGCAGCTTGGCACATGGAGCAGTGCCCTTTTGTTTTTCGCCGGGTCATGTCCCCGCCGACTCTTCTGTGTGACAGGATTATGTCGAAACGACGCATGCAACATGAAACATATTTTCAACGGTCTCCACTACACCAAGGATTTGTCACTCATATTGTGATAACTCTGAGCAAATCACTCTGGCAGCTCTTGGGGGTAAGGTGTCGCGCATGAAAACACATAGCCTTTGCCAAGCCTGAAACACTGGAAAGAAGACCAACATCCTGAATCATACTGTAGTGTAGGCTTTGTGTTGTTGGACTTTTGATGCATCCTGAATCCGGTATAACATCTTATAGGTTGCTTTGGGCTCAGGTGTCATGCGGTTTGAAAGATTTGAGGTGTCATTGCGGTGAAGGTCCAAGGTTGCTTTGTCCAATCTCTCATCAAGTTTCCCTGATGACAAATAATGTGGGTCAACGCTAGACACCCCAAAACATGGGCTGGTCACATCCCTGGTGGCCCAGCTGGGCTCATTTTCATTGGCCAACCAGGGTCCAACCAGGTGCCAATTACGGCATCACGACCAAGCATGGGCTGTGAATTTGGCAGACCGACACAATAGAACTATAGAACTAGTTCTAATTCTCAGAACCAGGTCCAGGTGATGCCTTTTTCCCCTTTTTTTGATATAACCAGAGATTCTCGCCCCAAGTATGGCTCATGACGCTCAAGCGACATCCTGTCACAACTTCTAAAAAGCTCCTCACCCTCCTAACCTCTCCCATCCGCCAAGGCCGTGTATGTGGACATCACCATGAAAGCGGCGAAGGACCGACGTGCCGCTGAAACAGCGGCGAAGATGTGGTTCTTCGGATCTGTGGTCGGTGTGCGTGCCATGACAGACATATCGAGTATTTAGAAGACCGACAGATGTCAAGGACATTACCAGAAATAAGATGAAATGCTGTATATGTTCCAAATTTGTGGTCCTCCCTAATTTCTGAGAAGGATTCCTTGGTGTCCCTTTCATTCTTACAAGTTGCTTCAGCTCATCAAACGCGGGCCGCGGGTGCTTTTTGAGGAGAATGAAGCGCAGACGGCCGAGCAGCACGCGCGGGAATCCATTCGCATTGCTAGAACCACCCGAGAGCTGCTGAAGAAGTTTGCTGCGGCCTATCACCTGCCACCGGGCCATCACAGCGAGATAAACAGGCACTAGTATATAGTAATTTAGAAACATATTTGAATTTGCATAAACAAAGTTTGCTATTTTGTGTTATATTTGTTGGGGGGTCGAAGAAAGAAATCATCAAAACATGTGGGAGAAGAACCTGTCTTGCATTGCAATCGGTTGAATCAGCTCATTTTGGTGTGGGGTCCTGGCAGATCCATGGCCAAGTTATAAGTGGGGCAGTCGTTGACCCAGGGCTTTTTAAGAAATATAGTGATTGACTCATGGCTGTTCCAGGGTCCATGTCTCTTTCCGGGGCAGAGTCGGAGGGTCGGAGCTTTTAAGAGACGGATTTGTTGCCCAGCCTCTCATCCTGCTTAGCCTCGCGTCGCAAACAACCGCACGAAGACGCACACAGGTTTGCCCCAAGTGCCGAAAGATTGAGTGTCCGAGTGACCAGTCTCGAACCAGAAAAATCACGCGCAGACGTCACCTCAAACGTGGGAGTGGGCTGAACACTGAAAGATGGAGTTCCCTTTGTATGAGTCACAATTCAGTGCTTCAATTATTTCCCTTTGCCAGTTTCTCTTCTTTCCAGAGAATTATATCAGTGTGGCAGGTCCTGAATGATAAAATATGATCAATTATTTGAGAACAAACAGACACCCCAGTTCTCCTACCTACTTCCCGGTTGCTCCGACTCGTCGTTGGTCCGTTCTTTTTTTTGCGAACACGCGAGTTTCGCGAAAACGGGACGCGAAGCCGCAGGGCTCGGTGGGTCGAAAACGACGGTCGTTCGCCGTGTTCGCCGAGGTACCAAGAGATGGAAGAGAACAGCACGACGGATCGCTTGGAGATTCGAGCATCTGCAGCACTCTTCACTGATGATGAGCTACAGGAAAACATCGCACCTGGGCCGTACTTACTTGGTATGTGGAAGAATCTGTCCACTTGAAACCGAGAAAGGACGTGGAGTTCCGAAGTCAACAATCCATATTATACTGATTTATACTGTATGTATATATTATATACACACCTAGAACCTAAGCGACCCTTGTTACTTTTGGATCATCAACTATCCAAAATATGGTCCTTGTCTATCAAAAGCCGACGTCATGTCTGGGTTCTAGGTAGACATATTTTTATGGTTGTCTCCAAGTCCAAGTCCCTCACACACACACACACCCCAGACATATCCGGAGATCCTTGGGTATTCAGAACAATCCTTGAACATCTGCGGAATTGAACGGGCCGATTAGTTTCGTTTGGTTTCTCGGCAAAAGCAGGTGTGTTCTTTTTGTTGTGGCCTTTTGATGGTGACATAGGTGGAGATATACAGTGGGTGGAGATTCGATGAGATTCGTTGCTAGGATGATATCCACACAGGTTGAATATTATAGGTTGATGTCAGTGGTACAGTTAAACACAACTACTGTAGGTGGATTGATATGCAGTCATGTTCAGTCCAAGTGTCAAAAGATGGCACTGGACACAATCTCTTGCAGCTTCTTGGGAGCCAAGCATAGAGACCTGAATATTTGGTCAATGACAATTTTACAGTGCTCAACAAATGCCGGACTTTGATGCCACACAAGACTCCACAAATCTCTACAGAAACTTGCCAAACAGTGAAGTAGTATTGATCTAAAGGCAATCCATAAGTTGAATCTGTAAATAGGAATATATAGGAAAATGTATTTTTGGCCATGGTTGCTGATTGGAATTTCTCGCATAGTCAGCAATGTAATGGTGGTTTACCTGGCCTGCCCATGTCTAATGGAACAACACAAATGGGACCTGACCGTTGTTCGAACGGACCCCCTGCATCGTCGGAGCTCTTTGTTCGTTGGAGCTAGGCAGCTAGCTGTACCTGGTGAAGCTGTAAGCCTTGCATTGTTGTAATATGTTGTAATTGTAATGGTCATGAATGAACGATACACAGATCGACATGTGAACAACAAGGTTATTTTTTTTTTTTGGGGGGGGTCTTGGTAAACATTATGTTTGGTTCTTTATGGTGGTTTTGTTCTTTTCTTTTACCCTACGCAAGCTTTCCATGTACCTTGAGTTCCCAGGAAATCACCAAGGAGTTGTTCTTGCGGCTCAGTCGCAAAAAGAGCCGAGCCTTTTGGTTGTTTTGTTGACGGCAAATGTGTTGAGTGGATGACAAGTATGTAAACGGCTGTGTGAGTATGTGTTGAGTGGGTGTGTTGATGTATTGAACATTAAAATTGTTGAACTGCCAGGTGACATTGATCTTGGAACATATTTTGAGGTTACCTTTATATACCTGTATCTTGAGATCATTGTGTGGGGCCATTGCTTGGAAGTGTTGTGTTGCTCTCAACGTGTTTCTATCACTGTAGTGATTCCTTTTGTGCACAGCCCAGTATCGGTTCAGTATTGGATCATTTGGATCTCATTGACCTTCATCCAATTTACTGTAGTTTGTTCTTTTTGTCAACGTACATCGAAATAATTTGAATAATATTAAGACCAAGAGCTGATCTGGGGTGGACCAGATCAAGTGATCTTCAAGTAGCCGGACGCACGATATTGCAACAAACTTTCTTTTTCATTGCAGCAACCTTGACAGGGCAAGCCCAGCAATGTCAGGTGTATATAGGAAGATGCTTGTCGTGCGTTCTTGTTTCTATTGGATACCTTAGACAGATCAAGCGACCCTTAGACAGGCCTGGATGAGAGTACTCAGTAGTGCGGACTCAAGCCCTACCCACAGTCGGCACAGGTTTGTGATTCATGTTTAGAAGACACCTAACCTGGAAGAGAAACATGTCCTCAACCTGAAACACTGATTTCCCAAAAAGTAACAGTCGACGAGCAGGAGAATTCCTTTTCATTTGCAGAGTTCTCGATACTATTCTTCGTAGGCCTTCAGTCGCTTTGCCTTCGTCACCTTCGCGTCCTTTTTCCCTTTTCCCTCTTCATCTCTTCGCTTTATGTTCGCTTGATGTCCAAGGCTAGTGATCCAGGACCGGGACGTGCAGATGTTAATGGACGGCTTAGATCTGCCTCCGGATCGGGCCAACCTCTTCGAGCGCCTCGGAACTGCGGGTCCCGCGGTCGCCGATGTCGTGCCGCGCCGATGGATGCGGATGGATCATGTGTTTTTGTTAGACAATCGTCAAGGTTGAGCTTGGGATGTTCGCTTCTCGCATACCATGTAATAGAGTATTACTCTTGAAGATAGCTACTGCAAAAGGCATGTCACATGTGCAGACCCCCCAGGCAACTAGATTGTTTTTGTTGGCTCCAGGACTCCAGCACAGCGTAAACACGCCCTCCTGTTGCAAGCCCACACTGCTGTGCCTTGATACATTTTGTCGGCAAGCAAATTGATCGACATTTGAGAGCTGTTGGGTTGTCTTGGGGGTATTGAGGTTTGTAAGTATGGGTTTCTTGTGATAAGCTCGACGCTCAACAGTCTGGGACTCGAAACCGTTCTGCTGTGCATGAAAGAGTTGCAGTCTCACACACACGGTTTTTCAAGGATTGGCTGGTGGATCTTAAGTCAGAAACACTAGGTGGAAAGCCTAGCAGGATCTAGCAGGTGCATGTCTTCAATTCCTTCAATTTATTCCATGTTTCTTTGCTTGGCATCATCTAGCATGAGGGCTGGAAAATGCTCTGGACTGTGTTCTGACGTCCTTGTTGGCATGTGTTCTGACATTTGTCCTGCCGTGAAGTCTGACATGTTGTGTGACATATGGTCTGGCTTCGGTTCTGACATGAGTTCTGTCATGTGCCCTGCCATGTGCTCCGACCTTTGTTCTGCCATCAAAATTGCCACTTGTTCCGACATATGCTCTGATATAGTTTGTGACATGATTTATGTTATATCAATGTATGTAATTATGTGATTTGGCACTCTATTTTGCAAATATGCTGACATCAACACCGGTGTATCTTCTGACATCCATTCTTGCTTACCTTCTGGCATTTTGTCTGACAATCGTTCCGGCAAGCTATCTGGCATATCTTCCGGCATTATTTTTATCAAACACTCATTAGCTACTTCCTTTCTGGCACTCAACCAAGCATATCTCCAGGCAATAAAGATAATAAAGCGGGCATATTTTGTGGCACTCTTTCTGGCATATTTTCTGACATCCTTTCTCGCACTCTGTCTGGCATATATCTGACATCCTTTCTATCCGGCAATGCTTCTGACGTTATTCTTCATTCTTCATATCTTCTGGCATATCTCTTGGCATCAGGCATTCTCGATGGTGTGCGCGCCCGTGCGTGCCCATACTGTGCTGGCTGCCTCTCCATGGTGCGCAGGACCGTGCGTGCCCAGCCTGACCTGACGGTCTCTATGGCGGGCAGGCCCGTGCATGTCCAGCCCGGCCTAGCGCTCACTATGTGCGCAGGTCCGCTCGTGCCCAGACTGAGCTGGCGTTCTCTATGGTGTGCAGGTCCGCGCGTGCCCAGACTGACCTGGTGCTCTCTATGGTGTCGTGTTCGCCCAGACTGCCTTGCCCCTTTCTATGATGGTGTTTTGGCTCTCGCTGATAACAAAAACGACAACGCAGCGAGGCAAAAGCACCTTTCCGTAGAGAGCACGCAGTGCACTGTATACTACACATGTTGCAGTTCATCAAAGCACTGTAAGAAGGATAGGGAAGAACAAACGCGATATCGTCAAACGTGTTATGGGAGTCTATTGGGGAATATTGAGCTGTTTCCAGACAACTTCACCTGCAGCTACGGTTTCGCAACAACATCGCGTGATTTCCGCGATACCAGGATCATTGATGCAGATGGTAGTGGCACACTCCACATTGCAGAGCTGGTTCAGGGTTTGCTGAAGATTCGGGGAGAGGCTGGTGGTTTCAGCAAAATGTGAGTGTACGATTTTCAAGTCAATGAAACGGACTGCCAGAGCGTCCCGTAAAACAGATGTCTTTTTTGGAAACTCGGAAAGCATCGTATTCATTCCTTTAATTTCCTTACATGTTCAGTGAGGTCAACCGTTAACCTGGAAAACGTCGAATCTATTCGAACGACATTGATGTGTACTTATAAGTTCCTGGAACTTGGGTGACCATCCCCATCCATTCCGCATGTGTTGGACAGCAAACAATGAGTTGCAGTTGTTCTGTATATGAAAATTGTTGTGTTATAGGTTCAAGGTTCAAGTATGTTCACACTTCTAGGGCCCAATTAACTTATTGATATAGTGACACATCCGATCTTCAAACCCTAAACCATCCACGCCGCTATTCGTGCAACTGCTGGATCCCCGTGGCCCAAACGTTGGAGTGTAGTCAGAACATCACTCTGATGACTGTCTCTTCGCTCCAGTTCGACTAGCTCCAAACCTCCAGATCGACCCTCAATTCAGCTGGAAGCACTGGATTCCCCTACCATTTGGAAGTATTGGAAGCATTTGAATTCCCCTACCAGTTGATGTCTTCAAACAGCTTTCCCAGTCGAACCTTGGCAATTTTCTCATGGCAGCCACGGTCGCTGGTCTTTGCAATTCTCCCAGTGGTTTCTCCACAATCTCCACGCATTTGACGGTGTCCCGCAGGTGAACAAGAGCGACACTGTGGCGGCCTTGTTGGCCACGAAAGCAGCGCAGAACATGCTCCTGGAGACCCGTCCCTTGGTGAAGTTCAAACAGTCCCAGACAGAAAACGCCCTGACGCTGGAAAATTGAAGAAATGTTTTGGGCCTTCGTTGTTGGGTTCTGGGGTTGCACCGTCACGATGATGCAATGGACGTGTCAGATTTCTTAGAAATGGACATCGGGCGGACTAGTGGTATGAAAGCATGCACAAACACTTAAGTTTGAACAGAAAAGATCAGTAAAGTTATAGCCGGAGTTGGGTGTCCTGTATTGTACTGGCTTGAACAGTACCATGAATAGGATCGGGTTGCACATGGATTTTGTGTTGCTTAATTTTGTTGAGATATCTTCCTCAGCACCAAACCTCAGAGGATATGTGTGTCTCAAGGGTTTAACTTAGGTTTGGATTGCTGATTGTTGTTTCGTGTGATGTAGTTGAAGGATGTTGAAAGGTAGATCACCACTGTTTTGAGGCAACCACCTGTGTAGACTGTATAATTCTGGCCGTTTCTGTTTAAGGTAAACAAGTCGATGGGTTGCAGTGGTGCTTTTCCAAGTCACTTCAGGCAGTCTTTCTCCGTCGATGAGCACAAGCCTTGAACACCCGAGAAACCCATGTATGTGTCAACTGAGCAGCTAGCTCATCAGCTTAAAACAATAGTCGTCATAAATGATATGATGTTCAGACGTTTTGAGTGGTGGCACATGGTGGCACCATCAAACACCGACCTGATCTCAGTCCTCCGTTACTTGAGCAGATTCCAAATGACGCATTTGTGACCGATTTCGAAGCGAGATCTTGCGCCGAAGGGCACATGTCAGGGCTTTGGTCGTGTCGTGGCAAGTCTTGCTTCTCTTTCGAAGTGATCCGCACACGTTCTTCGTGAGGACACCAATTGCTGAACAATCTGGATGAACTAAAAACAGAACTGCTTGGAATCTTGATTGCACTCACAGGTCGGAGCTGCATGGGGACTGGCTGAAAATACACGAGAAGTCCCAAGAACCATGAAGAACCATGAGTCATGAGGACAGACCAACGAGCCTTGGCACTGGGGTTCTCTGAAAAATAGAACAAACACGGCTGCGGCTCATAGCTAAGCATCCAAGACCATGGTCAGCGAACGACGACGATGGCAATTCGAGCATGTTTATCAGTTGCAAGTAAAACTGATGATGATGGTGATGGTGCTGTGGCTCTAAAATAAGCAAGACACACGGGCACCCACAGTCACCCACGGGCACCTGGGTGGTCGTTGGTCGTTGTGTTTTTGGCCCACGAAATCCACGCGGTGACTGCTGGTTTGGGTGTTTCAAGCAGTTCGAAGGCTTTGGGTTCAACGCTGCTTGTTACCTTCGAAGAAGCATCGTTCAGGGATAGATCGAAACGAAGCGTCGTTGTATTTCATGTAACTGAAATCGAGACTCCATGCAACTGAAATACAAGCCTACATTGACTCCTGAAACCACCCCAATGTAGGTATATATGGCAGTCCCAAGGAGTGTAAGGGTTATTCAATTGCAAAGTTTGTCTCACTCTATGGCGTTTTTGAAGTTGGACAACTTGTTGAGAGACCAATCTTTCACAAGCGAGCAAACCCTGGAAGAAGGCCGCCAGCCCCGCGAATAATTTGCACCCTGTGAAGCGATGGTGGGGATTGGTTGTTATGTTCACTGAGAAAAAATAAAAGATATGCAAGTGAATCCATAGAGACCCATCTACTCGTGATAATGACCCACACGGCGCGTGTTGATCTCCAGACTGGATTTTTATGGGTTTTCTGTTTAAGCCTTCCTATGTACATAAAGGTTTAAGATACATGAAGTGTGCTTGTGGTTTTGATGAAAAGAAGAACTAGTACTACCAGCAAGATGATAGGACCTTCTTGTTTTGATGGATAGGACCTTCTTGAATTGCTTGACTTTTGATGGACATGTTGACCGTCCGTTCTTCCACTCGTGGACCAGAGAATGGTCGAGATGATGGGCCCGCTGGGTCATTGAGTTGTTTGTTTCAATTTGTTTTATGTTCTTTCTATTCTTTGAGGTTGAACCAGGTTTGGAACCTTCTCATCAACATGACATCATGACCGGATGTGATATGTTTCCCTACAGGGATCCACATTATGACCTATCATATCACACAGTTGAACACGTTTGTTGGAGGACCGTCCCAGGTATCACCAGGTTGGTTCTCTGACCCTCCAATTCGTTTGGGCTGTTGCAACAGCGAATGGCCGAGGACTCATCTATGAGCAGCAACTTAGCAGGGGCCGCGGGCAGGTAATCGAGTGCTCCTGAAAAAGAAAAACAACTGGCCCTGTCGTTCACCAGACGACCAGTGGGCCGCTGCCAATCCTCATCTCCTCATCGATATCCCAAAGCTCACTCACGTTTGGCAGCTTCCAGGACCGGTTCCTCCTTTAGTTCAACACCTCAATGCTCGCTTGGATTCGGGTGTTTTTCTTATTTTCCGGTGGTGTGTGCTTTTTGGTGGACCATGCCTCGCGGTGTCATGGTGTCATTGATAGGTGAAGTGCATGACCTGGCCAGCGTTGAAATGGAAGACACATGGATCTCTTTGCGACCTTTGTCCACTCTTCTTCCAACTAGATTGACGCGACGCGTTCTTGGCTAGATCTGGGAATCTGCTTCGCCGTGAAAGAACTGGGGCAGCGCTGGTGCGTTGAGGGGATTGTGCTTAAGAAGCTGGAGAACAAATCACTCCCCATCATGTATGGAGTGTAGACGGTTGATGAATAGCTAATAACCCCCCTAATTGCTCAAATGGTTCTACAATGCTTTACACCTTCATCAGGTGGGAGATTTGATCCAGTCTCCATGACAGTCTGAAGGAACCTGTGGGATTCCTCCGAGGCAGGTGAAGATGCGCAAGGCCTTGGCCACGATCAGCTCCCCAGCGACCACGCCCGAGCTGAACTCCATCAGCCGGCCACAGTCGCTCATCTCTGGGGAGACAGGAAGGTGGGTTTAGGGTTTAGGGATGGTTTTTTTGGACAGGCATGGAAGGACAGCAAGACATTGGAAGACCGTAGTAGCTAAGGGCATTACTACTAGTAACAAGAAGCTACTACTCGTAGTAGCAAGGTGCATCGCTACACCTACATGATCCGAAACTCCGAGACTCCTTGACCAGCAATCACAAGAATACCAGCAAAGGCTGTGTTCATGAGATGTGTTATTTGTGTATAATATATATATATGCGCTTTCTTTTGTGAACGACACACATGTTTTTGCTAGAGTTGCTCATATACATATATACATATATGACAATTGAGGGGGTACCATATATAAATATTTAATATTTACTATACTCATACTATATATACATGTGCGGTTGTATGATATATATATATAGTTTGTTTCCTGGGTGTTGCTTCTCTCATGAAGCATTATGTTTTTAACAACGTCAAGCAACATTTCAACACATGTTTAACGTATTTCAGTGTTTCATGTTTCAATAACATCGCCTCATAGGTTACACTCTCAGTAGCTGAATTGGTCTGAGATCAGCCTCATTTGCAGCTTTGCTGGTGGGAGGCACTATCCAACAGAAAAGCACAACAATCGCTGTGCCATCAGGTCGAAAGGACTTGTACAAGTGATTATAAGGGATCTTTTGCAAAACCAGGCGATGCTTTCAGGTCACTTTGAAGAACCAGAAGTAAAGCGGCATCCTGAAAGTTGTTTAACCCTTTCATGCAGGCCTTCTCCAAACCTTCTTTTCTTGGACCCAAAGCTTTCGGACCTGGACATCACATAATAGGTGTCTCCCGTTTTGTCCACTCAAAAGGACATTTAAGATAGAACCGGATCCATGCTCTTTGGCAGTCAGGCTGCACCGCAGTGAACCAAACAGACTGCCTTTCACCCTCGTCCCGAGGCACGTGGCCAGCGGAGCGGCGGCCAGACTGAAGCACTTTGACCGCGAGACCTCAAGGTCGTCCTCGGAGAGGGGGTCGCCTGGATGGACCGGTGACGTTTGGCCTTTGGAAACCATGAGCCTTGGACGTGTTGGAGACGTTGAGAACAGGTGAAGAAACATGAAGAAACAGCTTCAGTGTTGAACTTTGTTAGGTATGGTGGGTTGGAAGATGATTTTCCTCTAATTGCGGTTGTTTGTTGTTTGTCGGTTTGTTTTTTTGTTGTTGGTCATTGGTCTGTGACCTTCCGCGCGTGGCCGAGGAAGTTGCCTCGGAGACCGGCTGCTTGGCACGGAGACCGGCTGCTGTCGGGTCGACCGGAGCTGAAAGGGCTTTTGAGATCGCATTGCACAGCAGGGAGAGGGAACTTGAGGTATGAGGATTATATAAAATGTAGGTCCTTATCTCTATATATCTCGGTTTCGAAGCTGGTTTGGGTGGGTGCCAGGGAGGTCTAACTCCCTTTTTGAGGATCTACGGTGTGCACATCTTGTTTTGGAAGCTCCGATGTGCTGGATGTTCCGAAGGCCAATGACCCCGCGGCCGCCTCACCAAGCTCGACTGTTGGGTCACGCGTTTGGACTGGCACATCGTCCCCAACAAAGGATTGCAGTTGGATGCAACGATCAGTTTCCGAAGAAGTTGCCCTGCTTCAAGCCACACGTTTTGGTACTATAGAGTTGTCCTTTTCAAGGGACGTTTTGGTATAGAGTTGCCATTGTCCAGGGACCAAGGGGATTTTGAGTGGCACCCAGCCCTTTGAGCCATAGTAGCCACGTCACCTCTAGTGCAAGGTAAAGGCGGGACCATCGACTCATGTACACGAATCTTGATTCTCTTTCCCAAAAAGGCTGTCGCACAGTCCACAGCTGGTCGCATGCTATTTTTCCAAGTGCGCCCCAGAATCGATGGTAAATCTCCATTTAAAGATATTTAAAGCATATCGAAGAACTGTTTCCCAGACACTCCATGGGACGGCCATATATGCCTACATTGGGGTGGTTTGGGGGGTCAATGCAGGCATATGTGGCAGTCCCATGGAGTGTTTGGGGTTTGTTTGGCCACTTCCGTTTAACGGATGGACCCCCCAACACTTTGCGTGTGATCTTTCATCTCAGGAAGCCGTGGTGGAAGAAGAGGATGCCACTTGGCACTCGATGGCACGATCCAGGTCCACTGCCCCGAATTCCAGGTCCATGCGCCGTACCACGCGCCGTACCCGGGACCAAGCGGTCAGACCAGGGCCATTTTGCGGGGCGACCGGGGAGTTGGTCGCATCGAAGATAGAGCTGTCGTAGGGTCCGAACCATGGATCATGGATCATCCATCAATGGGTGTTTGATCTTAGCCGAGAAAAAAAAGGAAAAGGAAGCAAGCTTGACTGGCAGGAGTGTCAGGTTTGCACCTGTTCATCCCCTGACATCCCACATCCGATGTCACTGCATGTCGGCTGCATCCACCCCCATGGAGCTCAGGCCGCTGGAGTCCGTTGACCCTTGAGGCCTTCCCTCGGTCATTGAGTCGGTGGACCGCAGAAGGTTGATTTGAACACCGTGAAACTCCTCCCCTGTGGTAGGTCTTCGAAATGCCCCAACTATGGTTTGTGCTAACTCACCGGGTTCGTCAGGGTTATCCCAAGAATATATACACCTTACATCGCGTGTGATATCCTCCAAGACCCGCGGCGTTTGCCGCCAAGGCCATTCCGGCACCTCCAACTCTTGATTGAGGGACCGCCCAAACGGGTGCGTTTCACGCGGACCGCGCGGACGGGCAAACACGAATGCACTTGTGAGGCGAACGCCTGGCCTGGCGAAGTTAGATTGACCTCTAACTCACTTGACTTGCAATTGAACTGGTTTCATTTCAAATGTCTGGACTTGATCCAAATTAATGAGAGCCACTCGGAAACATAAATGTTCATCCAATAACACCAATGAGAGGTTTGGATGCCCGCATGATGCACGTGTTTGACTGGACCCCTCATGATTTCAAACCTCAGATGATGGAGCTGGCCACCGTGTAACAGTGTAGTCGACCTCGTCACAACGAGAGACATCGGCATGCCCCAATGATGTCATGGACTGAGAATACAAGCCAACTGGGCTTTGCCTCCCCAAGAAACCAGGAATTGCAACATGTTGTTAACCTCTCAAGTGCAAGGTCCCCCTAGCTTCGCAACAGTTTTTCATCTTCGGCAGCTACAGGGCATAGTATTCCTTTTGGCCCCCCCCATTCCCCAAACTGGGGCGATCCGATGGCGATTCGGATTCACACGTCTTGGGTCAGCTGCGGATCAAATTCACACGTCCGATGTTCATGGCAGGTGTGGGACGGTGAATTACACAAAGTTGCATTTGTTTTTCACAGAAGACATTCCGGTGTGAGAAATGACCGCCCACACCATTCTAGGCTGTAGGACTCTGGGGGGAAAGGGCTGTGATTTCGAAGCGCAGATATTGTCTGGCTAGCGGCGGCCCGTGTATTACGGGCACATCTTCTATCCCGTCCAAAAGGAGGTTGACCTATGGTAAAAACCTTCGTTGACTCCATGTGTTGGCAGACTCCACCATCTGAAGGGTTTCCGCCAAAACCCACGCGTCTTCGACCGAATGGTCTGGACCGAACCGGCGATGGCACCCCCTCGGTGTTGAGCGCCAAGACCACGACGGCAAAGCAATGACAGCGCATGAACCCGCGGCGGACGCGTGTTTTTGTTCTTGGTGGTTTTCGGCTGGTTTGGTGTAATGGCCAATTCACGTCATTCACCGGAGAAACGCCACGGGTTTCTCGCCACTTTGAAGGTACTTGGCGACCCGGTGGACCCATGTGTTCATGGGTTCGACCCCCCCCCCCCGAGCCTTTGATTCGCTTCCAGCACTAAGGAGATTTGCATCACGCAAAGTGCTAAGGGATTGCCAAACAAAGCTAAGTACAAAGGGCCAAACCCGGGCAGGAGTCTTGTAGGATAAGAAGCAAATCGATGGGACATGGATTTGTTTTTTTTCAGGGGATTCATGCCCGGCATCCCTGTGCAACCGGCGTTTGGTACAGCTCGGTGCCCCCACTGGTCGTAGCCCAAAACGCCCCTCAAACAGCTCGGTGGCACGGTAGCGCGGGAGGTTCGCATTGCCCCTTCTTGGATGGCCAGATACCCTTCACCAAGGCCAGGGCTGCTCAGATGCGCATCACACAGAGTGGAATGCTGGCCCCAAAGGCGTAGGAAAATATGGCCGGCGATAGATTCAGGGAAGAACATCGGCGGCCATCAAGATCCATCAAGTATGTTTATTTTAATATATAACTATATATATGAATATATGTTTATTACTATATATGTATATTATATATGTGTACATGTTACATCTTGTTTTTGTCGGGTGTGTATTTTAGACATCTCTTTTTGCCAGACGGGGATGACATTTGCAACAACACCTTGACGTCCCTCCGCCTCGGGTCGAACTCCGCGTAGATGGAGCGATGTCGTGGGGCGGAGGTCGAGCAAGATCGAAGCTCCACACAGATGTCACCTGAGGGGTTTTGGAAGGTACCAAGAACAAGCCCTGTGCCAAACTGACCAAAGAACATGACGAACCAGTTGGTGCTCGGCATCGAGCAGAAACGACGTTTGGACTTCGTCCTGCATTCTTGGAGGGCATGCTGGTGCCAAGTCTGTGACAGCACCTCTTGTAGTTTAAAGGTCCTTTTTTGCTGGTGAAGCACTTTTGTATCTCCAAGACCGGTCTTCTTCGTCATCGCCCGGTCGACCCTCTCAACGTTCGACCGATCTCGCGGAATCAGAGACCACGGACAGCTTGGCGGTCTGGTTCGATGGGTTCGGTCGCTTTTGCAGGTGGCCCCCGAGTTGGGAAGCTTTACACTCTCCTGCTGGGCAGACACCTGTGAGCCTTGGCAGATCTTGGCAGCATGCGTTCTTCGTTCGTTTTTTTTTTCATGTGGGCAGATGGAGCAATTCCATTTGGGATTGGAAATGGACTTGGAAATTCTCTGTGGAATTGGATACTATGTAGAGGGGGTTTCTTGAAATGATTGGCGCCGCTGATTTTGGGAGTGTTCATCCACGACAGAAAAGCGTGGCTCATTTATATATCATCCACGAAACCTGAAGGAGCATCCAGAAGACCGACAGAACATCCGATCATCTCCGATTGGTTCTGTACGTCATTGTCGAATCATATATGGGATTATGGGAGATGCTCCAACTAATGCTTCTCTCCTCCAGTCTTATCCCAGAACTGGGCGAACTGGATGTTTTTGGTCCAGAACATGACTGTGAGTCACGGCACCAGACCTCCCGGAAGAAAACAGGAACAGAATGGACGCAGCATTCAACCGACCGATCCCTTTGGTTTTGGAGGTTTGGGTTAAAAACACGAGTGTTTTAGGATCATTTATATAGGCAATTTGAGTGATGCGGTTGATGTTTTCTGCACAGCTATTCCTGGTATACCGTTCAATAATGAAGGAAGGAAGACATCCAACAAAGAACCGTAATGTAGATTGATCAGATCTCAGCAATTACAGACAGTGGATTGTACAAGAAAACGATTCAACAGAGGGTACACCCTCCTCCAGTATGGACCTGTGACATGTATCCCATCCATGCAACATGTGTTTGCGTCCTATGCACCTGGCTGGTGCTGTCCCCAATTCTCACTGCAGTGTGAAGAAGTTAACGCCCCTTCTCCTGAGCGACCAAATTCAGGCTCGAACTGGGAGTATATAGGAATTGGGCCTGAACCCGACGTCGGTGGTTTTAGTTTGAGGTGGACATGAAGGAGATGAAGGATCGCAAGAATCCAACTTCGCCTGGGAAGGTCCCAGAGACCCAGAAATGTATCTATAGATAATATATATAATATATAGTTTGAATTCTTCTGGCCTCAGCTCAGAAAATCACATGATGACATATGTCGCTTTGCATTCATCAGGTCCTGGAGTTTTTTCGAGGGCTTCCTGGCAGAGACCTAGGGCGAGCCACCAGGCGATTTTTCCAGCCTTGCGGGTGATTTTAAGGCGGCGATTTCCTGCCCCCAAAATCGCCTTGGCCGGTTTGTGCCAAATGCTATGGCGTGAATGAATGGGCGCTTTTGTTACGATTTTGTGGGGATTTCTTTGGAATCATCCTGGCTTAGAATTCAACACACATGCTTGTTGCGGTTTGGTCTGACAGGTGACAATCAGTTTGGTGATATCTTTGGAGTACAGCTGCAGCAAACTGATCAGGGCTACATGCCAAAAATGGTGGCTGAAGATGCTGCAGATCAGACCATATGTGTGGATCTTCAATCCATTTTCACATCCTGGAAGACGATGTCCTTATCATTTCCTACTACTACTGTGTGTTCTCTTTTCGGCTTTCCAGAAGTCCGACTCTTCCGAACCTCGGGGGGCAGACCCCTTAGAGCACATCACCTTGGCACGCCCAATTCACATTCCGCCTCTCCGATCACGGGCGGATTTCGCCGGGCCATCGCTGTAGTGCTTGACTCAGAGATGGACCGAACTCGGCTGAAAAGCGCCACGTGTTGTTTTCGGAAGGAAGGAAGGAAGGAAGGGATTTCTGGGAAGCAGGGGGGTAGGGACAAAACACCGAAACACCGATTCGACCGGTCTTTGTTCTTTTTCTGGCCTACAAGTTCTTGGTGGTGATTTGTTGGAGCTGGTAGATTGGCCGCGTTTGAGAGGAACCGTAGACCTATTCCTGTGGGATTCCTTCTTGCTCAGCTATACAACTGATCAAAGAGAACGGACTGAACATACTCCATGCACCAGAGTGTTTTCGCTGAGGAACTGGATGTTTGTCTCGGTTGACTGGACAGCATCTGGTTGGCCACAAAACACATGACCTGCCCACATCGGGACGGGTCATTGAACAGTGGGTTGAAGCCCATATGTATTATATATATAATATATATACACATAATGTACTGTATATTATACAGATCGATGTATACCGTCTTACCATGGTCTTTATTCTGGGAGTTGGGACATTTCTGCGACCACCTCACACCATCAAAGAATTATCAAAGACAGGTCATGACCCAGGAGAACCATGGGAAGACCCGTGTTGTCTTCATGGTCTCGTTTTCTGAATTGAGTGGAGGCCATAGCTATTAGGTTGGAGGCCATAGCTATTAGGTTGGAGGCCATCGCTATTAGGTTGGAGGCCATTGCTGGGTATCAGAAAGCATATAACATATATCACTTCAAGAGTGCCCTAAAAGCACCTTCGCGCCGCGCCGCTCCCTTTGGCTCGGCAGCTGGCCGCACACGCACCGCCCAAAAGCGCACGAACGCACGGTCTACGGTAGTGGGAAGATGCCGCCAAAGGCTGACAAGAAAGCCGCGCCGAAGGCGGCAGCGAAGGAGAACAGCCGTGGGAAAGAACAGCCGTGCTTGCGTTGTGGATGGTTTCAAAAGCCAAGAGGTGGCTTCAAGGGATTCCAATATGATGGAGCACGTTTCATTTGACCTTAGACCACTTAGTAAAAGACTTGACATTGGGTTTGAAACATTTGCAGGCTCCTTGGAAAACGACAATACACTCATCAACAAAGGACAACACCGTGTCTATAACAGGTCAATATTTTTTGGCAGGGGTGATGTGTCATTCCAAGGACCATTCTGTCGGAAACCACGTTTTTTAACCTCACTATGGGTTTTGTGTGGGTTGCTCCTTGTAAACCACCCAATTCTGGTAATCACAGGTGTGTTTCTCAAGCATAGGATAGCATAGGGTATTTCGTCCAAGCTTTGCCTGGCAGTTCCTTGTCCCCTGTAAGCCCCAAGTGCATACATGGCATGACACGTTCACGCAAGGCTTGAGGCGTTGACTTCTGAGCCTCGTTTTCCAAACAACTGGTTTAGAAGGATAACCTAAACTATAGCCAAACAGTACACAAACGCGTGCCAGGAAGACGTTCCCCCGTTTGTTTGCGTTTATTTTTTCTCCTAAGTATGGCTTCAAAGCAACCTCAAGACATGATGGTCTGAAAATGTTCTAGGGCCATTTTTGGACATAGGGGACCTTGGTGGGATGATTTCCAAGAGGCTGACCATCTCGCTCAACCACAGACTATGGCCATTATCAGAATCTACATGATCAAGGTGGACTTCAACTGCCTCAACTGATCTCATTGTCAGTAGGTCGATTGAATATTCATTTTGGTTTGAATACTGCCCCATGCAAAATGAATATTCAATGATGGAAAGTGTACGAAGCATTATATAACTACATCGAGATGGAAAGGTAAGGATGCATGGGGCATATGCCATTGACAATGCCCAATGCATATGCATCCTTGCCTTTCGCCTTCAAATGAAGGCCTCGAACTGCTGAACAATGCTTTGCCAAGAAGAGACGTGCTGAAGCAGGAGGTTCTGCAACACAACTGTACTGGTAGGCTGATAAGCAAAAGGAACGGCATGAACGGGAGGGCTGAATCCCGGACAAGAATCATCAGCCTCATGCTGCTCCACTAACACTAGCTTTGAGTTGAACTCTGCTCAAAGCTTCGGAGCAAAAAAAATGCACATGTTTCGCCACTTTGCCGGTGATGCCGAGTCGATGATGAAGTCCGGAAATCGGAGAACAGCCGATTCATTTGCAAAGCGAACAGGATGATGCACTCATCCTGGCAAAGAACACATAAGAAAGAAAGAACGGCGCTCGAACGTGCTTAGAGTCGTAAGGTACCATCTCTGAGAAATCGCTGTATGGGAAGTTCACTGGTTTAGGTGAAGATTGAGACAGTTTTAGCCATGTTTTAGCAATCAACAGCTTCTTGCAGTAACTACATTAATGATATATAAAGTGATATATAATTAATGTGTAATAGATGAACGACATGATCAAGGCTATAGCATGCTGGCTCTCTTCATTGTTCACATGCTTGGACCGGAGTTGTTCACCTCCAGTGATCCGCAAGGGATCTTCACAGTAAGATCATTTTTGATGATTGCTTGAGCTTAAGGGGATCCAAGTGGTTTTCAATTGTGTTTTTTCAATGATCAACCTTGGCTCGGAATGTGTTCAAGGGGTTTTCACCTTTTTGGCTTCAAGCTTGATGATTCCAAACCAAGACCTGTCCCGGGGAAATCAGGTTCGTTCCACCGCCGTAGACAGCGCTTCCAGCATCCGTACGAGGTGTCAAGACCAGTCGGACTCTGCCACCAGACTAGGTCTAAAATGGTCTTAAATAATCTACACTCTGACTCACTAACATGGAAGTGTAAAATTACCCCTTGGAAGACTACTTTCCTTTACAAACATGAGGTTTTCCACTTCCATGTGACGTGTTCGTCGGAGTGTAAACCTCAGCAAGACTAGGTCTAAAATGAAACATCCTCTTCCCCGCGTTTCTGTCCCGGGCACCACGGCAAAACGCAGCCTATCCGCATGTGCGGTCCCTTACGCAAAACGCGCGCGGCAGACCTCCAGAAAGAAATTGTTGATGATTTGGGACACCCTTAGGACCCCATATACCTGTGGAGAAGGTAGCTGGGCCCGACAAAAACAGCCAGTTCACAGACATGCTCAAGCACCAGGCCTCAGAGGATATGGGATCCCTACAAAACAGGGCAGTCCCATCAGAATTTTGTCCAGCTAGGATTACTTTGAATACATTTTAGCGCCAACGTAGGTTTAGGAGGGTGGATCATCATCATTGCAACAAACGTGCCAGGAGGTGGAGCCCAAGAAGAAGGTAGAGCCAAAGGCGGATTCCCGGTGCGAACAATGTGTTTGCCATGGATGTAAACCGCATAAGAATACATAATATCCAAAGACTGCGACACATAATTGAGTTTTTGGATGAAGGCCGATGAAGCTTGGAGTTGTTTGTTCACATGTTATGAACTTGTGTGTTTCTTTATAGGTTGTTCTCGGAATTCTAAATCCGAGCTCACAAACCTGAAACAAGGCTTCATCGCACCGGTGTCCGCTTGAAGCTCAACACTGCCTCCTCAGCCCCTTAGCTTTGCCAACGGCATGCCCGAGATTCTTGCTCCCAGTAGCAAGATCTGTCCTTTGTTTGTATATGCGTGTATGTGTGGGTGTGTATGCCCCTTGATGAGGACAATATATCCCTCAAGTGTTGAGTTCTTGGAGGTACTCTTTCCTTTTGCTTCGATTGCTGCTCTATTCATGCCATTCTTCCACTTCTGCACAGCCTTTCTTCAAGAGTCAGCATTGCGCGTTTGGTTTCCCGAGTTGCCCCGAGCACGATTTCAAGGATGCGAATCCATTCTGTCTATCCGAACACATCGAACACAGACCGAAAGGTAACTGCATGGAAGAGAAAGGCTCAAAGCCCGTGAACCAGCGCAGCACTGCATTTAGGGCCAAGGGATTTTCGCCGCGGATGTGAGCGTTTGATGACATGTGTTGAAATCAATAAACAAAAAATGGTCTGTTTGGACGTGATTCTTTCAACATATCATAAAGCAGCCGTGTGCTACAGCCACATTCATGATGCTCTTCCAATTAAAGCTAGATACTGTATTGTAAGTCTTCATCCGAATCTCAACCCCCAAGAAGGCACCCAGAGCAAAGTTGTTTATGATTCCCCCGCCGATTGGTTTACCTGCTGCTCAGTCTTTTGCAGGTTTTTGTTTGTGAGCAGACACACGCTATGTGGAAGCAGACTCAAGAGCTCAGCATTATGTTTTGTGCTGGAGCTTTCAGGGGCTGGTGCGACTTGAGCAGTTTGTTCTATGCTGTATATATATATATATTAAAATCACTATCAACGATGATCACTTGGACCCTTCAATGAAGGTTTGCAATGGACGGGATCGCGAAAATCACCCGGTTTCTTGATTCCAAAATCGCTACCTGTCACGCAGTTGATATTTGTAGAGGCCCGTGAAAAGCCCAACGGGAACCAGAATGCAAGCAACCCTCGAGTTGAACCTGTTTGCCGCACATCCGAACACTGAGACTCGCAGCCGTTTGATGTGCCCTTTGCTTGTGCCACTTCGCACAGTTTAACGTGGCGCCTGCTGCAAGTTTCCGAACTTGTTCAGGCCTGAAACCTGCACGTGCGCTGGTCCAGCGCTGGTCCAGCGCTGGTGTGCTTTGGGAATAAGAACAATCCAATAGGACTGCCATGTGGCAAACGGCAGAGATTCTGACAGCAACTGTTGACGCAAGATCTTGAGCGATGGTTCCCCAAGCGTTTCGAGATGTTTTATCTCTTGTGGCCAGAGTGGCCCACTTTCTCCGGGCTTCCTGACCTCCTGGCCTTGCGGCTTGACGTGCAAATTCCTTCTGCGCAAGGGTGCTCAAGGTGGAGCTGGCATTGGAGCTGGCCTGCAATGTAGAATATTCATGTCCTTCGATTGTAGCAGGTACGTCTCCACTCACCTTTTCTCCTGGTTGCAGGAGAGCATGTCATTTTTGCCATTTCCCTAGGCCCTAACTTTCCAAGATGATGAACAAAAAATCCTTAGCAAATTGGTTGTTCAGCAAAGGCTATGAAATCAACGATGGTTGCACTCCTAGGGATCTGTTGCTAAGAGGAACTGACCAAGAGTGTATTTAGGCATGTCCAAAGAATGACTAGTCCAACATACCAGCGACCTTGCAATGATGTTGTTTCTGCGCAAGCTCTCTACACCCAATTTAAAAGCATTCTCAGGATGACAATGGTGGATTTCACATATTGACATGGGCTCTCCGGGCTCAGGTGAACTCACCAGTTGGTGATCTTTTTTTCCCATCCCCAAGAAAGAAGGACTGGTGCCATTGGCTGACGATGTCTTCGCTTTCATATCTACCAGCCTCCCCCGCCAGGCGAAGCCCAAGGCCGAACCCAAGGAAGCGCCCAAGCCGGAGGTGAGGGAGCGCGTGGGACCACCGCAGCTGAGGGCGTTGAGAGTTTGGGTTCACATGTTTGAAGGATGGCAAAGAATTGACCATGGGGTCAGCATGGCTGTTAGAAAGTGTTGGATTTTGCCACGTTTTGGCCATTCGAAGCTGTGCAGTGTTCCATTTTGTGCAGAAAGGCCAAGCAATAAGCCCATTTGCCAGGTAAATTTCTTTGCTGTGAAGTTGGCTTTGATCCTGATAATGTGCAACTGTTCATCCAGCTCTATGTTGGACTGGTGGGTTGCGTCTTTGTGATTTGCATTGGCCCGACGCCCCGACCTCCTGGTCTTCTACCCGAAAAAGGCCCCGCTCCCCCACCGAGGAGCATACCTGGATCTTCAAATGGCACACATGTTTGATGGAGGCATTTTTCAATCAAAAGACGCCGCAATCGTAATTACAATTGCTGTTTTAGGGGTTGTAGACATGTGCTCAACATCCTTCGACTTCGACGGGAAAGACGCCGTTTGGACGCCTCAAGACACCGTTTGGATGCCTAAATATGCATTTTGTAATCCCAAAAACATCAGTTTCTTTTTGGCTGTTGCTGCTTTCCGCCGCGGTCACAACAAAAAAAGCAATCTTTTGGAAAAGACACCGTAACGATATGTGTTCTTGAGAAGGCCATTCTTTGTGCCGTTTCGATCCTTTAGGTCATGAGGTGAATGGTCAATTCCCGGATTTCAAAGAGTAGGCGCCGCGGTTGGTCACCAGTGAGCTATGCATCCACCCCTCTGAGGGACCACGAAATCGTGAGCTCCCTTGGACTGGTGTGACTCGCCCCTAAAAGGGTGTGAGTCAGACGCCTTGAAAACGGTTTTTTTCAGTTCTTGACCTATAGGGCCTACATAGAATTTCATAGAGGCCCGCCTGTTTGGCCTGCTTGGGCCAACCCATGATGGACTTCCTGTAGATAGAACATGCAACAGCAAACCTTTCAACCATTTTCAACCACTGACTTCAAGACTTTTTTGGGTGTCAACATTAATGTTCCGCTCCACGCATTCCAGGTTGGACCAATGGCTGAGGAAGAAAATGGAAGTCCGCACACCTCTCAGCCGAACCGTCCACACCGAACGTTCGCTCCCAGCCTCCCAGCCTCGTCCGGAGAGGCGGAGAAGAAACGGAAGGCGGAGGAGCCGGCGCCTGAAGAGCCCGCCGCCAAGGAGGTGAAGGCCGCCATGGCTGATCGGTCGCCGTCGGTCTGCGCCCGCAACGGCGCCACCAAGGCCAAGAAGAAAGACCGATCGCCGTTGTTTGGATCGGTGTTCATGGACGGCTGCTTTTGGGGCCTAATGAGTTTGCAGCATGCTGCCATACAAAGAGGATAGTTGGTTTTTGGTCTTTGTGTGTGTGCGCGCTGGCTTGCTTTCATTGCTTGTTTGTTCAGGAGCGTTATAAGATGTCTATTATTTATTGTCATTGTAAGTTATGCACTAGAAAAAGAAAATATACATCGTCTCGTACTTTCGGCTCAGCTCTTGCGTTGAAGATGTGCAAAAAAAAGCTTGACAACCAACTCTCCTACCTGGACCTTCCTGTCGGGGTGTTGGAGAAAGTAGTGTGGGGGCTTCCAGCCAGGTGACCCCGAACGGAAGATGCCATATGACTATGTGTCATTGAATAACGTTGGTGTTTCAGGTTGCATGATTCTCGCGGATGTTTGGATTCTGTAATGTTTGTAATAAGCACTAATACGTGTATATATATATATATATGCAGTGGTTTCAGAGTACAGTAGATGGCACAATCCCCAAGTTCGAGGGTTTATATGGGCCCCCGTCTAGAGGACATTTTGGTGGAAACGTGCCATCTACTCTGAAACCAACTGTACTTGTAGGCTGTGGGTCAAAACCGGTTGACCCATGTTGACGCATGTTGACTGGTTGACCATGTCTCGTAGTCATGGATTCTGTTCATGTTGTGAATGAAACCATGTGAAACCACTGTAATTCCCTAGGGATCCAAGTATGTACCTTCTCAGAAGGTGATGTGTTCGACACTGTTATGTAGGTGCCAGGAGGGTCCAGTCGTACCTTCTGACAAGGTAATGTCCACCTCTGATTAAGAAATAGGGCCTCTCAAGTGATCTCAAATAGTTTTGGCCTTACTATATATATATATATATATAGAAGAACGTATATAATCTATAGAAGAAAGGAATCCATCGCCTAATCCTCAGCAGGACTCATTGAGGACTCATCGAGGATCAAAGGACCCATTGAAAATTAGTACAGTGGATAGTTTTTCTGCCAGCAAGAATATGTTGCCTTATTTAGGGTATGGTGGCTTCAAGGGGGTACCCTTTCCAGGCGGATCTTGGTCAATTGTTGATGGGTTTGGAATAAAGAATTTATAAGGAATCTTGATCAGAAGGTTTTGGGGTTTGGTGAGTGCAAGTGATGAACTCAAGAGGGAAAGATGTAAGAAGGACACCAAAGAAGAACCAATTACATACAGTAATAACGAATTGCAAGGCACAAACCTAACTAAAGCTAAAAGGCTGGAGTCTTTCTTTTTTGAAGACTTTTGTTTAAAGGCTAGATTTGGGATATCTAGGTCCAGGGGTCAAACACATTTCAAAAACAGTGGCATTTTACCTATTTGCTTTTGGGATGTTTTGGGGCTTTGCTTAGCTGAATTCAAGAGTCACGTTTCTTCATCGGTCGACGACTGGATCCGCACCGTTCCAGGCTGACGAGTTCGAGGAAGAGCAGGTGGACGGACCCGCGTGTCCGCGTGTCCTGGAGAGCGGACAGAGAGTGTCGCGGTCGAGCCCGGTATGGAGGTGTTCAAGGTCTTACAGCCATGAATTTACTTTGTGAAAAACACTGAACATCACTGTGCATCATGGTCTTTAAATGCCATTGAATCACAGCCAAAGTGAATACCCTCGGCACTAAGTTGGGAACAAAAGGCAGCGATGAGAAAACTTATCTTCGTCCGACTCCACTCGCTTCGCGCGACAGGATGATCAGCCGGACAAGAAAGCGAAGATCAAGGCGGAGGCGGAAGCTGGAAGAACAGTCCGTCCTGCCGAAGCTCTTCCCTTTTTAAAGCATCAGAAGCAGACTCAGAATTCGGTTGTTTTTCGTTAATTTGGATCAGTTCGATGTCAGATCCTTATCGGAAGCGACCAACTATAGAGGATCCCTGGAATGTCGATCGTCTCATCGGTGAACAGTTGCGGAGGGCTGACCTGACAGCGAGGCTGTGTGACTGCCGGCCAGCGAGTACCATTCACTTACCCAGGAAGTGAATGGATGGTGAAATGTGCCTCCACTGACCTACCTGCCCAGGTAGTGAAGGATACATTCCTGTTTTTGTTTCATGATTTGCATTGATTTGCATCATTCACTTACCCATGAATGAATCTACGATAGGTGGGAGGCACATGGACAAATACCAATAATTGTTTGATGCTAGAGGATTTTGAGGGTAAGACCCAGCGATGTGTGCCAAGTCGGATGTCATCCAGCGAGAAGAGTTCTTCCTGGGCTTCCAAAGCCCATCACAGCACCGCTGCAATTCGTTTCTGCCTGGCTGCCGCTGTCAGTTTCCCTATCTTTGTCTCAGACACAAAGGGAATCTCATGGTAGCCCCCTGGTCGTGTCAAAGGTGCTTCAAGCGAATAGAGGAGGGAATTTATCCCACTTGTTTGATCCTCGCAAACACCGCCGAAAACTAAAGAATATAGACATATTAAAGACGATGGTAAAAAACCATTCTACCAAGATTGAACCTAGCTTTGCTTTTAGGAGTAAAGAACAAGAACCACAAACAAATCAAGGTCAAAAACCGGTGCTTGGAGTCACTTGGAAAATCGGTGCTTGGAGTCCATCGCGATCGGACACGCTTTGACCTCAGAGGTCACCTTCCTGGGCTCAGAGCTGACCCTCAACGCTGTGCCATGCATGGGCAACAAGGCGCCCGGGCGGTTGACCCGGACGGACCGGGCGGTGACGGTGGAGTTGTGGCATGGTTGTGAGATGTTGTGAGTGTTTTTGCATGATTCTTTTTGATGTGTGTGCGTACACGCTGCCGCGTGAGCGTTGCAAACGTGCAAGCATGTTTGCACCCCGAAAGAGCACCCGTGGAGCGGTGAAATCGCTGGTGTTTTCCGACTCACACATGTTCCTTCTGAGAACTTGACAACCTGATAGTCTCACCACTTGCGAGGGGCGCTTTCAGGGCTGTCCATTTGAACTAAGGCAATCCCTTATGATTTTACTCAGGGGACAGCTGTTAGCTGTTAGAGGGCTCAAATTGGCGCAAATCAGGAATCAGGACCCAGGTTAGGCAAAACATGGTGAAACCACCGAGCTGATCAATAGACATACTTGAGTTTGTTTTACTTGACTTTTTCTTGGATAGAGGGACATGCGCCGCTTTTTGCGCCCAGACATCAAAGGAACAAGAGCAACATAGAGCAAACATGTTTAAATGTGTTCTTATTAAAACCTTAAAACATGTTTTGTCAACTAAGTAAGTACAACATCAATATTCGCATGCACACTAAGTAAGTATGGCCTGCCCCCATTGGATACCTTCATTGTTGACATCGATGTCTTGCGAGCTTGCTAGCAAGTCTGAACGATTAACATTGACAACCTGCAATTTGCTACAGAGTAGTCTAAGACTAAGACAAGGGCCCGTCTGAAATAGATAGGGCCCTTCTGAGTTTATGATCAATCACCGGTTTTGGCCGAGGTCTTGATGGCACTGAACGAGGGCGGCATGCAGTACCTCATTGCCGGTGCACGTGCCAACGTTGGCTTGAAGGGCGGACGACACATGTTTGAGGCACCGTGGACGTTTTCATAGGTGAACGCGAAGAGAAAGCCAAGAAGGTTGCTGGTTTCTAAAGTCTTTGCTCGTGTTTGGTGTTTGGGACGGGACTTGGACAGCAGAACATACGTCTGATACGTCGGAATCATGGCAAGTTTGGTCATTAGAGGCAGACTCATGTACACGAGTTTCTTGCTGGCATGATTGCTGGTTGGTGGGTGTTGCGAGTGACCTGAATGATCGCCAGAACAGGTGAAGATCACCGAGCTCTATCACCCTACAGAGACTTGGCAGAACCGGGGGGGCGTGCGGCGGTCTTGGTGTCGAGGCTCAGAGAAAGCGTTGCTGCGGTGCCTGTGGGAGAAATGGACATGGTGGTCGTTTCACAGTGTCGCTCTTGGAATCGGAAAAGGGCTTCAACCATGCTGAGAAGGGATTTATATAGACCCCCCCTGGCAACCAACCACCATCCACCACCCCAACCACTTTAATCACCTTCACCACATGGTGCTCATTGAATCCGGTCGTTCGAACACCCCTCCCCAGGCCCCTGCAGTCCCACGTCCAACTTGCGACCCCTTCCGGGATGGACTCTCCCAGTTCTCGTCCAGCTCCAAGGAGGCCGTCAATTGCCGACTCAAGAGCATGAGGCGATGCGTGCATTTTCCTGTCTGGGTGCGTTTGGAACTCGGGATCCAGGAAGGTCACGATAGTCACAATTTGGGCGGTTTGGGGTACGTGTCTTTTACTCATTCGGCTTCGGCATTGCTGCTCGCGCCCATCAGACTTGTGCTTTTTTTTTAAATCTACCGTCCCCGGAGGCCTGTCAAGCGCTGTGAGGCTCAACAATGAAGCCCAAGAACCCCAACAGAGACCATCAAATGTGACTTGAGATTGATCCAGGGATGAATATACTCAATTCCTGGTGGGAACATGGTGATCACAACCAAGATTCACATTGGATGGGCACAATTATTGCGAAGGAAGTAGTGGGATGGGTTAGGATTTGATCTTAGTGGGAAGCCTGGACCCTTCAAAATCGATCATGTGTAAGATTGGGACCGGACCCGCCAAATTCATGTTCTTTGAGATTGTAACTATGATAGTAACTATGATTTCTTTCAGTTATGGGAGCCTCGGTGCCCAAGCTGAGCTCGTTCTTGACTTCCACCCAGGTTTTTCGGGCACCTCCCCCACGGCCACCGCTTCACTTTTACTGAGCTCCAAACGGTTCTCGTGCAGGAGGGGGTCATGTCCCCAGGGAGTCCATCACCTTTTCTAGCCCCAAAACCTCCGCTCTGGACCTCCGGTTCACCGCGCCGCTTCACGTTCACGCGGACGAAGCTCGCTGCTTCGCCCGTGTACGGTCACCGCTGAAACAGGGGATTGGTGCGGATTGGATTTTCCACTGCGGGCTCCTCGCTGATCCTGGGGGAGAGCGAGGCCGGAGGAATGGGGTCCTTATGGGAGGTGTTTCAGGTCGGGTGTCGTCGGACGGGAGACGAGGTTGGTCCGTTCAATCATTTGGATTCTTCGATGAGGACCCTTTTTTGACTCTCACCTACTTCAGGAAGGCATGGAAGGATTTACAGCGATCGGTGGGCACCTCAGAAAACATGGATAACATTGTTTAGGTTGGGAATCCCAGGTGTTGCAGGGTCTTCCATGAATAGCAGGGAGTTTAAGTAAGTGCCCGTATAATGGGCCCGTATAGTTCTGTTATGTCTAGAGAATGGGAACCAGGCGTTTGGTTTGTCGCTGGCTTTGCAGTTGGATGCCTCGCAAAGGCTGGTCTTCTTTGGGTTTTGACCAGACTGCATGAAGATCAGCCTCCTTCTGCACATATCGGCGTGAAGAATTCTCATGCGGTTTAGCAAGGGTCCAGGTGGTTGTTTTGGGTAATTTGTAAAGACTCACTCACTGTAACCTGAGTTTGTGTGTGTTCACTCTTAACCTGTTGGTTGAGATTGCTCCTTACTACGCACATCCTGTGGGATGCTTGAGCAAGGCAAACAAGGTGTCGCAGAACAGCAACACATTGTTCTTCATGTTTCCTTGATGTCACGGTGTCATTGACACCTTTAACTCAAGATTTCGTTACATGTGTTTGCTAATGTTTTGGCCTTGGCTTTTGCCAGAAATTCGGATCTCTATCAAGTGCGACCCCCTGCTCAGCGGATGAGCTCATACACTGTCCGAGATGAAAAGCTGCTACGGCAGTAGTAGCCACCTCAGAGAACCAACACGACACCAAACACACAAAACCTGAGAAGAACTTAATATATCATGCATTTTATATAATGTTATATATGAAGAATTCCCAGACCATCTATGGTACATATGCTTACACATTTACCTGATGTTTGACCCCAAACATGTAAGTAACTCTTCCAGTCCGGATCCAAGACCAGCAACTGATCGAACACCAAGCAGCGCCACCGGTGATGACCACGGGTTGACACACACCGAGGGCTCCGTCTACTTCGACACCGAGGGCCTCTTCAGCGCCGGCAAGACGAAGAGCCCTGGGAAGTGCTCCAGGTTCGGAAAGGATCAGGCGCATGGACGACGTGGCGCACGGACGTGCCGCACGGACATATGGCTTTGGGTCAAAACAGAAACACCTCGTTTGACCACCAGGAATGAACAGAATAGACTACCTGGAAGTCAACCTACCCTGGTTTGGGGCTCGGGGTTTTGACCCGCAGCCATATTACAGACTTGGAAGCTGGAAGCCTCGAGAGTTGGAAGTGGAGAACTCGTGGGTTTCCCTCAAAGATCCATGTGAGAAGGTGGTGCTGTGTGCATTAATTTGGCTAATTACTCATCCAAGCGGAGGAATCTTCGAACCAAAATTCCAACATCAAGCATTGCAGCATGTCCAACAGTTTTTTGGTCGAATGCAGGTCCCCCTAAGTCAGAGTTTTGGGAAGACGAAGGCTTGAAGGCTTGAAACGTTTGAGAAGGATTGGTTTATAAATGAATGAGTCAAATATGGGAGATGTGATGTATTTGCATGTATATACACTGAACAATCCCACTCCTACGCCGAAGAAGTGGGATTCATGCATGATCCGAAGACCTTGGACCTTGATTCATGAGCAAAGAGGTGGGACCTAGCGATGATGCAGAGCAAGGCTGAAGAAGACCTGAGAGTCTCAAGAGTGGGGTGATCCCAAAGCAATGCCCATACCATCCATGCATGCCCTATTGACCTACATTGGGGTGCTTCTAGGGGTCAATGTAGTTGAATATGCCAGTCCCATGGATGGTCATGTGAAACCATGTCCTTTCTGACAACTCCTTTGTCTTTGACCTACCCACCGACTGAACCCTGTCGCCATCGTGTCTGTCGCCATCAGGGCATCGCCATCGTCTTGAACTTGGATGACAAGAGCCCGCACGCGAACACGGTGCGCCTCCCCCGCGCGGTCTCGGTCTCGGTCTGAACACCAGCCGTCGTCCCAAGATTGATCTCCAATTCTCAGGCATCCCCGGTTCTGTGGATTTGGAGGGCATAGATTGGGTATACCAACAGACTCTCTGGAAGGTTTCTGTTTTCAGGTCTCAGCAGTCATGAAAACCTCTTGATTTTTGCCCCGTTCCACGTCTTCGACATGGACGCGTTGCTTCAGACCAACATGGCAAGACTAAGCCTAAGCCGCTCCAGCCTGAATCCCTCAAAAAGATCTGACGCAGAGGTTTAAAAGATCTGACGCAAACCTCTGCAATGAATTGCAGAATGCACAATCATGCACATGTGTTTTGCAGTCTTTCTTCCATGTTCTGTGGGGGGTTGGTCCATCTTCTTCGCGAGTCAGTCCGGTCCTGGTCGGCGCCCCGCATCGCGGCCTGGCGACCAGGTGAGCCTTTTCAAGGACGGTCAAAGGATTTGCAAACCGCAGAAGCTCCCAGCCACTTGCGCTGGGAGGTCATGTTGGGTGGAGGGGGGCCGGTTTCTCTTCAGAGCAGCCGGGGCACCTGTGGCGTGGGGGAGAAGGTCTAGTTTTCGTCAGGGAAACCAACACAGAACCCGCCAAATGAAACAAAGACAGCTTTTGGGCGGCGGTGGCCGAGTGCTGTGCTGTTGGCGTCCAACCCGAGGTCTCCAGAAAAGATCCTGGTTGGATGGGATCAACGAAGATGTCGAATCCAAACTGATGCCGCCGTAATGTGATGCTGGAAACATGTTTCAGGTGAACGTACGATACCGTTGGATCCAACGAGCCACTACAGCTCGCTGATCGAAGGGCATGGAAGGACATGAAGATTGCTTTGAATAGCTCATTGGCGTTTTGTTTCGCCCAAGCTTGGGAGCCCTAAGTTTCAACACAGGTTACAGGTTTGTCAAAATATTCTAATCGAGAGGTGACCTGTTTCAAGATGTACAACCATGGAACTTCTTAAACAGACTTGTGCCTCGATGAACACCTCTCAAGAATAAGGTCTCATTGCCCGTCGAACACTTGATTTGCCGCATCGCCGAAGCGTTCACTGGATCTACGTTTCACAAGAATTGGTGGATGAACTCTTGCACTATCTTGCACTACCGCAAGCACTCGAGAGAACAAGGATGAATCAATTCCATCCTAAAAGAACATCAGAACAATTCAGAACCGCTGCACTGAATTGTACAGTATATTTGTCCAAGAAGATACATATGGAGACCATCAGCGGAGTCTTAAAGGTTCATTCGACGTGTCCAGTAACAGGTTCATTAGACAGATTTAGACATTCAGCATCTAAGGTGGCCAGTTGTTTGCTCTGTCCTGTGAAGGATTGTGTGCACATGCACAAGGAGGACCTATATAAGGACCTGGAAGACATTGTTCACCAATCAGATCGTTCAAGATCCCTCTCCAAATCAACGCAACCTGAAGGAGTCGTTCGGAATAAGTACATATAAGTACAATATCGACTATTTCACATGTTGAAACGGGTGAAATGAAATCATATCGTCACACCAGTTTCAGGCGGTTTTGATCGGTTCGTCGTTGGGAACCGATAGACCGCGCCAGACGCGCGTCCTTGTCGTCCTTGTCGTCCGTCTCGTTGTCCGTTTCGCGTGGACTGGACTTCGTGATGCTGTTCCACCGCTGTCCGGGCGATGGCACGCGCGCCATCGTTGGCAGTGGTGGAGCTCAAAAGCTCACGCGGCTGGCTGGAGACGCTGCAGACCTTTCGAGAGGTGAGGGACAGAGGGAGCGAACGTGAAGTAGCACGGTAGTCTATCACATGTGGTGAGAATCATGAACTGGAAGATAGAACCTGGAGTATATATGTTATTTTCTTTTTCTTAAGCCGATGTATGGCACCTGCCATGTTTACCTACAAAGCATCCTTATACTCATTTTTTTTGTTTTACATGTTAGTTTTTCTTTCTTGAGTGTAAGCAATGGGTGGTTCACCGCCCTCCGCATGGTTGCAAGGGAAATGACAACATGTAATGTCGGCGGGACAATACCCCCACCACCTCCAATTGATCTGGAGGAGTGATCGATTTTTGGTTGAATGTCATCCCCAAGACCAAATCTCTATGTGAGGAGAGATCGCAACATCTAAATGTAGTCTTGCATGAAATTGGGCGGCCGAAGTATTTGGGCCCAATTGAGCGGTTCTGACATCCAAGGCTTGAAAACTGGCCAAAAGGATCCAAAAGGTTTATTGAGTTCTGCTTGGTATTGCAGGTAAAAGTTTGGCAAAATTCATCCAAGAGGATTTGGTTTTTGGGTGTTGCAGGTCCTGCGTCGTCGCGTGGAGCCAAACGTCATCGTTTATGGCGCTGCGATCGGCTCCTGTGCCTTGGGTCAGTTGACATGGTCGTTTATTGTGTTTGTTGGGAGGTGCAGCAATGCTGGCCGACAAAGGTTATTAGATCTAGCTAAACGGGTCGGTTTGACTGGAAAAGACTGGAACAATTCCGTCCTATCTTTGTTTGGCTGCCTAACAAGAAGGACTGGGAGACCACGACTTTTTCTTGGAAAGTTGACTTCTACCTCCATGGTAGTCAACAGTGCTTTTTGTTTGTAAACCATTGGTTGTGCAGGTGCGATTAATTGCAAAATATTAACTGGGTGCTTTTTGAGACTGTGAGTTCTAACTTAGATGCAACCGCGTGGTCTCCTTCCAGAGACTAGCCAGTCATGGGTCACACAACGCAACAGTTTTGGATGACAGTAGGACACATGGCTTTCCAATTCCAAGAAATTGAAAGCCACGCTTTGAAGACTTCTTTGCGTTGGAACATGTCCAGCTCCGATTTTAGGTAATACTCATACTCTCGCTAATTTTGAGGGAGGGATGCCAGCATCTCAGATCCCCATTCCCTCCACCTGCAGCAACTGGCCAGTGTTTGCTACATTACTACATGACCTAGGTTTCTGTTTGAGCAGGATTAAGGCCTTACTTACTATATAATCATATAATCAAAGCAACTATAGTACCTCACTCCATAACAGCACATCCTTCAGGTTTTGATGGGAAAGTGCCAGAGGTTGTAAAACTTCAAAGGTATTGAAAAAAGGAGCACAACTATGTTTGACTCGCTTGATTTGTCAGAAACTGTGAGCAGTCTTCACTTGTGGTTTACTTGTGGCAAAGGATCTCAAGTATGACTTTTCTTGTGGATTATTTGTGGGGATTGATCTGAAGTACTACTTGTACGTGTGTTACTTGTGGGCCAAATTCGCAAGTGAAAGTTTTACTCATGGCATACTTGTTTGTTGTTGCTGGCATGTTGCTCTGGCTGCACAGAAGACAGAAGCTGACGTTCAGCCAACTATGTCTACGACATAGCTGCCCTGAGACTTGTCAATGCTTGGATCCAGCCAAGCAACTTTTCCACCATCTTTGGATCGTTTGCATCATCTCCTCACCTTTTTTTCAGCACCCATACATCCGGCAAGGCGGTAAAGGCGGTGCACCACACGCCACACAAAGGCGGAGCAAACAACAATGTCCGCCTTTTGCTGGTGTTGAACTTTGCATGGGCGGGGTATGTACAGGTACAGGTGGCATATGGGTGTGGTCCGCTGCACCCATCTTGCTGGTTATGTTGAACTTGCTGGTAGCTTGCTCCAGCTACCTTAGTCTCAGCTACTGCAGGTCCGCAACCTGTCGGTGCAGCAGTTGCGCAAAGTCTTCTGACCCATGGGGTCCTCCATGACCACTTCTGAAAGCACTCTCCCGAGTTTCCTCCTGCGCTACGCGCATTGGGCCCATCGAGCCCTTTTGGTTCTTTGACATGGCTTCCGCTTGAGTGCGCTGGGCTTTTTCAAGACTTGTGTTTTTACCCTGGGTGAACTCTTGGCTTTGGGTGAACTTTGGCCTTAGCCGCAGCTTTACTTGCGGCAGGCTTCCGCATGGGAGTCTTAGGCTCAGGTGAAGGAATGACTTAAATTTCAACAATTCACTTTAATAAATTGCAAGGACAACTGCAACACCACAAGCACACACCACAAGTACTCTCATGTACAACCCGAGTACAGCGCAAGTACATCAGTCCTCACAAGAAAAAAAACTTAATTGTTCCTAAACGTTCTTGAATTCTGAAGAAATTCATAAATTTGCTGAATAGTTGATAAGTTTGTGAATTTTGATGCAGAATACTGCATCAAGCTGACGACATTTGCAAGTTCTACATAAGGACTGATGTATTGAAAGCTGCACCAATTTTTCATCAAACAACGTGAATTGGTCATTAATGTTTCTGGTTTTAAAGCACACATGTTTTTTTTCTTTTTTGACAGCTTTCAAGAACTTGTCATGATAATTTGATCGATGTCTAACCATCAGCTGTCAAGTGTTCATTCAGGCTCATCCCATGTCCAGCAAGTTGGGCTTCTGTTTTTCCATCTTGTACCTTTGCACTAGCTAGGCTTTTTGCCTCAGGTAAGCTCTTTGCCTCAGGTTTACAAGGAACAAGGTCAGTGCAGGCTCACTTTATGGGTTTTCTAAGTTCTTCCTCACTGGCAGGGACCAGAAGTCTTGTCCAAGCAGAGTTCAATGCGGACTTGCCCCTCTTTGCTGAGCATCCTGAAGACTTTGCAATTCAATCTCGATTTTGTCCAGCATGTCATCCAACTCGCCATTCTTGGCCACATTCACTGTCAACAGATTTCAAAAGCTTGTTGCTATGCAAAACATGCAAAGCTTGGCTGGACCAAGGGTACAGACCAATTGTCACCTGTCTTCTTGCAGGTCATGTAGTTCTGAAAACATCTTGGATCTGAGAGACAGTGATCATGGGGTCAGAAAACCAACCTAACTTTGGACACCTCTCAGCCTTGCTTTAGATGATCGAGCCACCGAGTCCATGCGCTCAGCCGCTGCTTCAAGGCAGCCAGTGGAAATGAAAGAAGCAGTCTGCCGGAGGTAGGTCTGCTTGTGCCAATCTTCAAACCCGATAATGGCAACTTTGAGGTTTCTCCCATAGGACAACACATATTGCTCAAGTACAAAGGATTGTCTCAAGTGCACAATGTGCTTTCATGTGTCAGGAGAAAGAGGTTTCTCAAGTAAGGGCATGTGCTCTCAAGCAACGTGATGCTGATGCTGCTCCTCAAGGAAGAACATGTTGTCCCAAGTATATAAGGTGCTGCTGTTTCTCAAGTAAGGGAAGTGTCTCACCCGAACCACGCCTGAAAAGATATGGGCGTGTCCGAGTCTGGCATGAGTTCACCGGGAGAACGCTCCACTGGAGTGCAAAAACGTGAACAATAAGTAATCATAGAAGCATGTATGGAGGGAGGCGCCCCCCATGTTAAAGGTGGCAATAGGGTTGGTATACCTCAAACCTTTTGAAGCACAACCATTGTAATTCAACATGTCATGGAACCTTCCATTGCCTGCTGGCTTCTCGGATGGTTTCTGGGGTTCGCTGTTTTTTAAAACACATCCACATGGATCGGTTTTCCAATGGCAGATCCGCAAACCAAGGCAAAGGCAATTGGCCCGTTTCATTCTGGTTTCTGGAGCGTTTGCAGCAAGCAGCTGTGAAGGCAGATGCTGAACTCTACACTAGCTGTATTAACTCATGCCGAAAAGGCCGGACGAGCAGGGGGAACGAGTTGGGGGAAAAGGGCTTTTTGAGAGACTGAAGGACCTCAATCCGTGTTTGTACACATACGAGTCTACGAGTCAGACACACCTGCGCAACGTTAAACAACTTCTGCATGCATAATTGGGCACCAAAAATTGCGTACCACGGGTCGCGAGGTTTTTGATCTTTGCGTGGTCTTGGAACCGCTACAGTCACAAACCGGAATAACTGGAGCGTTTTCTGCCCTGAAAACTCCCCAATTCTTGTGCAACGGAAGGGCTCTACTAGGTGGCTGTGGCTACTTGTTGAAGTTATAACTTAGGTTATAAGTTCTATAACCTAGGTTATAAGTTCAATAAGTATGTTAAGTATTCGCCTCTACTTATAACTAATTTGGTGATCTTATAACTAACTTATTGGACTTATGCTTTCTACTTAGTTCCTACTTAAGGTTAACTTAGGTTCGAATTAGGTTGAACTCAAGACCGATTTTTTTTGAACTTTTTGAGTTGATTATGTTTTGTAATTTATATGGCTCAAGGGACCCGTTGCACGCCTATAAATGAACGGCGAAAGGTGAGATAGGTTTTGTCCGTTCGAACTATGGCCAATCTGCAGGTCTGTCAAATCCTTCAAGTCTTGGTGGACAGACTTGATGGGGCGACAGGACACTTGTGAACGGAGCAGGTACAAGGCATTTGTGCCTGCACAAAGTGGATGAGGTCTGAACTTGATTGAACTTTTCTGAACGTTTCTTGGTGGAATTATTTTCTGAACTTCGAAAGGATGAGGGTCGCGGCCGAGCTATCCATATCCACATCGGATAGATCGGCGTAGCTGTACTGCGCAAACAGACCTCTTTCCATGGCCAGGGCACAAAAAAAGTGCGTGCTCCGGAGGGTTGGGGGAATGTAGGCGGAATGTAGGCGAGGAATCTGGAAAATCAAGCTTTTTAGATGTAGGCGCAACAAAAGTAAACATACAGACAATGTAGGCGAAATGTAGGCGAATGTAGGCGGAGCAAACGCAAGCGCAGCTTCTGGTGGCTTTTTTGAGTTGCTTTGTTCCGCAGCACGGGAGCAAGCAAGCACAAAATGTCATTTGGTCTCAAGGAGACTGCGCGTGGCAGATGTGTTGCTTTGGGAAGGTGAGTCAGCTGGCCAGACTGAGAACATTGTGGAAGGTGACTCTACTGCTATACACCTGGAACTCAGAATATTTGAATATGTTTCCTCCTTACCTTATGGCAGTCTGTGGCGCAGACTGCATTGCAGATCTTGGTATAAACCCAAGATCAACAGCACATACTGCATAGCAAGGTGGTGGCGCTGGGATGATGACAAGAATCTCCTCCTATGTTTGCACTGAAGACGTTTCGCGAGTCGAAAAAAGAGAGTTCTTGCGTCAAATAAACGAATCAAAAAACATGTGATTGAAAAAACCCAGGCCTACTTAAGTCCTACTTATAACCTAGGCTTTAACTCCTACAAGTCCACTTATGCATAAGTTCGACAACTAAGTTATAACATCTACAAGTTAGTTACAAATAGCCACAGCCACCTAGTAGAGAGATCCGTTCCCGGAGTGTTTGCACGACCAATCACTGAGAGTTCGTGATTTGGGCTGTTCTGTAGGTTTGGTGGCTGCAGCAGTCAATGGAGAAAACCACGTCAAACTGGGTGGATTGCTGTGGTTCTCCATATCTATACAATGATTCAGTTTGGTGCCAGCTACTTGGAACCTGCAGTTTTGGTGAGGCTTTACTGATGTTTTGTGAGTGATTTGCGGGCAAGAAAGCGCTCTTTGGACTGTAAGGTCATTGTTCTCAATGTGGGGACAGTATGGAACAGTACTACTAGGTGACAACAAAGCCTGTGGTGTAGGTCATTTGTTCCTTCCAATATGATCAAATTTGGTTTAATGACCTTCAAGATCGCTTTGCAAGCATAACAATTGATCTTGACCGCACTCGTGGCCGACCATATTAATGCAGCACTTCCACATGTCCCCAAACTCCCACCGCCGGCAGCGTCGAAGAAGCGTCGCACCTCGAAGACTCAGTCGGAGGGGGCCCGGAGGTCCTGGGCGAGCTTGGCGGGAAGTGGTGGCCTTGCTGAAGGATCTCGAAGCCAAGGACCTGCAATCCGACGCCCGGTTCTTCACGACCGAACACACACGCCGCGGCATCGTGTTCCAATCCGCCTGGATCCGTTTGCGGGCCCACGTCGAAGGTCGGAAAATGAACGACCCAAAGCTTTGGAGACTCCTTCGACCGGTCGTCTGTTGGAAGAACGAGGTATGAGAACCCCAAGCATGTCTTTTTGGGGGGAGGGAAAGACTTTGACGATCTTCTATATATTTATTCTCTACTTATCCCTTTCATGTATATACTTGTTCATTTGGTGATATAGATGGGGCGTTCCAAGCTTGTGCAGTGCAGGGTCAAACATGGTGAAACCAAATCCTTATGGTTAGGCTAGCAGCATATGCCAACTTCAAACCATTTCTTGTTCCGGGACTCAACGGCAATCTTACAAGGCCTTTCCACAACAGGTTTATGTGCGGCGTTTGTGCCTCAATATTTGTTTGTTGGGGATATCTTGTGTGCTAAGGACCTGTTTGTCTACAACGGTGCGATCAGTGCCTGCGAGGCGCTTGACTCATCGCGAGGCGTTTGTCTTTGCATGTTTTCCCGTTGAACAATGGTGGGATGGTACCGGACTGTCGGTGTCTTGTCTGGTCGTAAGAAAAATGACATCATAGTTAACTACCTACATTGCCATTTTCATGGGGTCTATATATATATATGTATCTATTCCACTCCCATGGATGGTCCGGGTCAAGATTTGGAGCTCACATGAGCTACGCTCAAGTGATAGAGACAAATCACCAATATTACAAAAGGGTGCCTGCAGGACCCCGGCAGGTTGCCTAGGCCAAGCCTGGAAGGCCAAGGAGCTGTATCTTTTGTTGCTCGAGAGAATGTTGGTGAGGAACATTTCAGCCACTAGGAAGATCAATGTGCAGGAGGGAATTTATCCAGTGCAGTCAGGAGCCAGACCAGGATCAAAAACGTGTGCCACCCGTTGATTTTGGAGATGTTTTCAGGCCGACGAGAAAGATCACCGCAACCTGTTCGGAGGGGAAGATCATCTCACGTAACATGACGTTCCTTTCGGTTGAGACCTACTGGTGGCTGAAGCGGAGAGAAACGGAGAGAACATGAGAGAACCACCTGTAAGGTGATGTAAAATCCCAGACACTCCATGTATGGTGTATATGCCATGATATGCCGCCCCATTGACCCCTTGTCGACCACCCCAAAGGGACTGTATTGAGCGCGGCCGTGGCGTTCGGCCTTTTCACCGGGCGTTCGGCCGGGCGTTCGGTGACACACATGGAGCGTCCAAGAGTGGACCGGGCGCTTGGGGCATGAGAGAAACCACACCAAGACCCTCCATTCTTTCAGGGGTGAGTTATGTCTGTACTGTATATATATATATGATATATGTAATATGTGTATATACAAGTGTATATATATATATGATATGTGTGTATATATGTGTTGCACTTTAAATCCCTAGGGATCGTGAGAAGGTCTTTGGATCCCTAGGTTTTGTATATAATATATTATGGCCTCACTGGGAGTGAGTCTCGAGTTTCATGGTGTTTCCGGGAGTCTTCTGGGCACATCTGGTGGGTGTCAACGTCGAAGTCCAAGTCCATGGAGAACACGGGTGGGTCGATTTTGTCCGTGGAGGTGGCACTGAGGGGCACAGGTGGTGTTTGTTGGTTCGGAGCTCAGAACTGCTGAGTATTCTCGTGTTTTCTCATGGCTTTCTGCAGTTCGAAAGCATCATGTTTACTCTTGCGAATGGGAATGTCCAAGCTGCAAAGTCCAGGCCTCCAATTCCTGGCAGGAGGCCCTCCTGCTTTTGGGATCCTTGGACGCTGGGGCAAGCAATTCCTGGTGACACGAGGGAACCACCGGGAGGGAACACCCCTTCAGAAGTGCCGTTCGTCGGTTCACCATGGTTCACCTTGTTCACACTGCAGCAACTTGGTGTGGTTGAGGCGTTGTCACCCTGCCGTGAGACGGATCCATATCAGAGTTGAAGGCTCCATGCGGGGGCGCGAGGCCGTGTCCGAATGTTTAAGGTCTATCAATGTGTTGTTCTGTCAGAAGAAACCAGCTACTATTATCGTGCATTTGTTCAGATTTGGTTTACCAGAATACGGCGGGACATGTATGAAAATATATATGAAGATTGCCATTGGATGATTCTTCTGAACTGTGATTTTGTAGTGATACAGTGATACGTGATTTGTGGGATTCGCTGTGGGATCGTGTGGGATCATGCGGGATCCTTCTCTTTAGGAACTCGGCTGCATGTTTGGGCTCCGGACTTTGGCCAAGGGGACTCCAGGCGTTCCTTCCATCACCAGAGTTCGAATGGGATCGGAATCTTGTGTCCTTTCTCGGGGCAACCGATCTCGTGGAGGACTAGTAGTTTTCCTATAATATTCCTCGTTTAGCATTTTACTGGAGGGTCTGCATGTTTTTATTTTTGTGTTGGGTAAGACTTCTTCCTCGTAAGTTTGACATGCTAAACTTGCTAGACTTGCTCGACTTCCTCGTTTGTCAGTGCAAAAACTAGAATGTCCATAAGCATCTAGCAAACAAAGAAGCCTACCAGTTTTTGTGATAATTTGGTAAACTTCCTCGTTAAACAGGATCAAGAGAGAGAGGTTCTTTAAATTCCTCGTTAGATTTGCATTTGTGTATTCTAATGAAAGCAGGTATCTGTGAATTCACCTTGCACATGATCGATGGCATGTGTGCACTCCCCAGAACTTATGAGGAAGTAAATCTAGACACCCAGCCATTTGGTTTACCAAGAAGTCACTTTGCAGCTTAACCAAGAAGTGGTAATTTTGCTGTTATTCTTCCTTGTTAGCTCCCAACCTATGAAAATGTAAAGCAACCCTGGCTTACCTGAAGTGTATCTCCCTGGTCATTTTCCAGCGATCCCCGGGAATGCAGGGGCGCTTGGCTTCCTCGGTAGTGAGAATTGCATTTTCTAGCCTTCCTCGTTTGCTGATTGGGCACCTGTTTGTGGTCTGTTCCCGGGGGGATTTACATGGTCACCAACTTCCTCGTAAACAGCGTCCTCGCCTAGATTTACTTCCTCGTAAGTTCTGATGAGTGTATATGGTAATATGCTCTCCCAAGGAGATATTGTAAGTCTCAAGCAGTGCCAAGCTGCGTAGAATCCAATGGTGTTCTTTTTGTTGGCTCCAATTTTTCCGTTACGTTGATCAGCTGTCCAGTGTTTTCAGAAGACAAGAGATGTGGTGAACCTATCCCTTCAAGTATAGATGATGCCCCTTTCCAAAATTGGGAGGTTCCCAAACAACCGCAAAAGCAAAAGGCATATCACCCTGTTGCTGTTTTAGATGTGTTCTACATGCGTTGTGTGAAGAAACTAAAGTAGCTTAACGCTGACCTAGTTTATGTGCTGATTCCGACCGATCACTGCACGTGTTCCTACTTGGAGCTTCCATGAAAAGTGATCCTTTTCGGCACCGGAGAACTCTCCCAGGACGCCCGGCGCCTGGAAATGGACGTGGTCTCACTCTCCTCCACCTTGACCGTGTGTGAAAGGCGTGGAAGTCCATGTCTCGAATTGGAACAGGCAACAAGGTGGCCGATGCGTCAGGTTTCTAAGTAGTTGTTTTAAGAGGCCCTTGCAAGGAACTGCGGTCATTCCAGTTTCTTTGCAGTGTGGTTAGCATTCTGTAGAGGTTTCGCATGGGCTTTGCAAGGGTGAGCACTGTTGGCACCATCGCCACGGAAGTCCTTCTTCCAACGATCTCGGTGGAAGTCATGTCGTGGATTTCACCGTGGATCTCGGTGGAGCCTTTTTCGGATTTGGCTTGGGAACCTTGGTCCAACTCTCATATAGCCTCCCTAATGGGCCCGGTTCCTTCCAATATAAAGATAAGATAAGCTTAAGATAAGTAAACAGGTTCCTCCACCATGTTCTCAGCACACATCCAAGACTTTGCTTGGCTTGATGCAAATCCACAATAACTTATAGGATAGTTTTTTGTTTATTGTTTTTAAATGGGCGTTGGAGCATTCTTTGCTGATGCGTCCCACCATATATATATATAATATATCCCTCGAAGCTTTAGCACATCACGGGCTGCGTTGAAGCCGTCGGGACATTGAAGAGTGGGATAGTGGTGGGAAAACATGTGCGCGCCGCTAAACCCAGAATAGGAACTCATATGTCAGGGGGCCTGTCAGCCTCAGACAGGTATGTCCGTAACACCTCCAAGCACCTCCTCAGAAGGAGTTTGGACCCTCCAAACCCACCCCAAACACCTTCTCAGAAGGTACTTGAGGTCTCGGGCCATGTAACTGGCATATTCACCTCCATTGACCCAACTTTCGAACCCGCCACCTCTCGGCTGTCATATGCTGGTTTGGAACGAGGTCCGAGGTCGGTGTCCATCGTTCGATTTCGGAGCCCAGGTGCAAAGAATGGGAGATGACGCTGGCCCTGTTGTGCGCGGGCGAGGACCGTTTCCGAACCAATGAGTCCGAAGCGAGTCAGAACCACGGAAACATGGCAAACAGAACCACCGGAAACCACGGAAACCTGGCGCAGGCTTTTGGTATTTGCGCATGTAAAGCTGTGTGTGTCCCAAAGAAACATGTCAAAGAGGCTGGAGTGAAAAAGAGACTCGAGCGGAAGCAGAACGTGTAGGCATTGCCAGTCAACATGGCAACATGTCTTTGCCTCACGTTGTTTTGTTGCATGAATCGGGTTTGAATCTGAATTGAACCCTCTCTGTCACAAAGGCCATGGATGGCCACGCAGTCGAAATCAGGAGAGTCAAATGCAGCTAAACCTCATTACCTACAACACTGCGATCAGTTCCTTGGTGAGGCAGAACACCGCCCATGTGCATTCAAAACATCAACGTGACCACGTGATTCTTGGTGTAGTCGACCGGGATGTAGAGGTGGTCACCCGTGTTCCTACCCCAACCGGGACTGGCATTTTGTACCTATGCCTATTTATGCCTATACATAGTATCTAGACATTGGAATGATTTGAGGGTCAATAGTGTTTGGGTACCGAAACCACTCCGCCGTTCGTGGCGCATTACAGAGCATCTCACAAGTCGTCGCGAGGTGGCGAGTCGTCGCAAGGTGTTGGTGGACAACACCAACTCCGAGGAACACATCACATGGAAGGGGAAACATCTTGAACATCACATGTTGGTGGACAGGATCGTCCTTTCAAGGGGGTGGATGACATGGCCATGCCATCCACGATTCGCCATCCACTGGAGTAGCCATCCTCGTCGCCGTTGAGTGGATGACCAAGACGGACCTGTGGAACCTGCTGGAAAAGTCGAGGATCTTCTGCATTCGAAGCATGAGGCAACCATGCACATGAGGCAATCCTGTTGCGGATCGGGTGAGGTGGCTTTTGCCAGGTAGAGCCAAGGAATTCTGGACACAACCATCCAGGACCCAAGGTATATAGACCTTTCCGTGGGATTGGGTGGAACTGTCCAGTTCACTCCCACTATCGCTCATTGCCAGCTCACCTGGCGATCGGTTCCTTACCTTGGCGGTCTGTGGCTTTTCCTCCACAGCTGTCTTCGTTCCACCAAGAGCATGGGCTTGTTGGATAGATATCGAGGTCAGTGATGAATACGATATATATATACATACATACCTAGAACCCAGACTGGACCTCTGTGTTGATAGGAAAAGATCATGTTTTGGCTCCCAAACAGGGGTCAATCAGGTTCTAGGTATGTTATATAACGTCCATTCCAAGATGCATTACTGGTGTTCACCGACTAAGGTTCCTTTGGAAAAGCCAGGCAGTGGCAGATGGCCGTGGAGTTTGTCTTTGCCATTGGGCCAAGTTGGGCTGGTGATTTGGGAACTCAAAGTCAGCTGAGACTGGTGATTTCGTCACTTGAGATGTGCTACAAGAAGTGAGGGGTTACACAGGAATTCCAACTTATGCGGGTGATTTGTTCATCTTATGAATGGCCAACAAACGACTCAAGATCCTGAATTGGCTGAGTTGGTTGGCATTGTTTTGATCTACTTCCAAAGAACTGAACCAGCTCCAGGACCCTCCAAATCGGATGTACAGCCAGTGTCACATAGAAGATCATATAAGCATATACAAGCACTACATCACCCAGGCATAAACATTGCAAACTCATTCATAACCCAGACACTTCATGTATGGAATGTTTAATACATGGACCCCATGTACAAACCACCCCAATGTACAGTCCCATGGACCTGGTGGGGTAAACGCCTTGGAGGTCGGACTGCATCTTCCAGGGAGAAAACCCATCTCAGCCCCTTCCTTCGTTGCTGCCCTTGTCTTGGTCGGCTTCTCAGGAAGGCCTTGGACGTCGCCGGATGGCACCCGATCTCATCAGCCACCTGGTTTTGCTTGGAGTGATGTCTTTTTTCCCGGATTTTCCCCATGGATGTCTACGGAAATATAAATCCTTTTCTGGAGAATATGTGTGATTTGTTCTCCTAGTTGCTGGACTGCCAAGGCTACAACTCCTTGCTGAATGGTTTTGGCCTTGCGCAGCAGTGGATGGACGCGCTCTTCCTTCTAGAGCAGATGCAGGTCCTTTGGGGTGAGCTGTCTGTTCCGCTGTGGGTGCCCAGAGAGAGAGAGAGAGAGAGACCAGGCGCCGAGGTGTCGCCTAGGCCAGGTGTCGAGTGTGGAGGGTTTGCAAGAAGTTGTTTTCGGGGGATGAAGCAAAACATTGCGTCTATCTTTTGATGCTTGGACATGTCCAAACATTATTGTTGCTGGAAGAGACAGTGGGCCACCTAGCATGCATATATATATATATACATGTATATATAGACCGTGACAGCTTAAACAACCGACTATGTGACTATGTGGAAACGAAAGGTCTTCAACACTCGCCGTGTTTCAACGATTCCGAGGCACAAGGTGGATGAAACTGGACCAGTGAAACAGGGTAGAAACTGGTGGACCGAGCAACATCAAACGTCCTGGAGGTCTTCAGCAAGTGAGTCAAGCTTGTGTTTGGATGTCAAGCTAGGCTTCAACTGGGCCAAGAGTTTGTCTGAGGGTTGTAGGACTGTGGGAAGCTTTAAAGTTCAAGCAAACATTTCAAGAGTGCCTCCTGTCACCAAAACCTCTGTCAGCATGCTAGGCTATGCATATCACTCTGCGATGAATCCAAAGCGGTGGTCCCCCACGCTGCGCCGCGCCGTCGTGACGTACCGTACGCGACGTCGCTCCGGTTCGCGGTCACACCGAGCCGTTGGACCATGCTGGACCTGCCTCGCCTCCAAAACCCAGATGGGTTCACCCACTATAACTCTATGCATGATTCATGATCAAAGATTCTTTAAAAAGAGACTCTGGAAAAGAATGGACTGGGATGTTTCTGAGCTGATATTATTGAATAGTAATATATGTTATAATAGTAATATGTAATACGTGTTGTGTTCTTTCGCTGTTCGTGGATCCTTAATTGGATTCTTCTGTGTCCCGGCCGTTTTCTCCAGGAGCTCCGCGTCCGCGCGGACAGCTTCAGCTACAGCGCCACGATCCACGCCTGTGGTGAGTCCTCGGAGTGGCAGCAGGCGATGCGGTCGGGCGATTTTGGTGATGCAACACGCGGTGGCGATGCTGGGTGGACCAGAGATTTGACACTTGGTGGTCACATGGCTCAAAGTTATAAGTACACACAGTGTACACCCCCCGGTACACTGTGTGCACCCGACAAAATGGATCTCTAGCATGACTCAAACCTGCAGGTCTGGATTTTCTGAACAATCATCTTTGTATAGTTGGGCCGCGCAACTGTACGTTATCCATACGTGTATCCTGCAAAAGTCTCTATGACAGACCAGTGGTGCTTGGTTGCAGGGAGAATTCCGTTTTCTCGCCGCATGGTCCAAGATCCTTTGACCAAGAGGGTTCAGAGAGATCCTGACCTTTTTCAGATGACCTTCAGAACTTCACATTTCCCATGGGTCCTCGTTTTGTTTGGTAGTTGTGTGCTGCGGATCACTGTATGAGAGCTGAAACGGCCACCGTGCACACGGTCAAAACATGTCACCACAATGTGTGTGTTTTTGTGTGTGTGCTGTGAGTGACTGATTGGGGGAAGTTGTTTACCGCACAAAACGGGGTACTTGTTTGATTGCAAGGTTGTTTGTGTATTTTAACCGTGGTGTTTCCTGTTGTTTCTTTTTTCACATGTGATGCGGTCGCGGCGATGCCCAGCAACTCTGACCCTGGCAGCGACTCTTTTTGGAGAGTCATTGATTCCACAAAAGCCCAGGCCGGTGGCCATTTGATTATGCAATTCACAACGAAGACCGCACCCAATTCGTAACGAACCAATTTTTTTGGAGAACTCGGAGGACCCGATTCTTCTCCTCGACCCAACCATCACTCGCTCTAAAGTGTGGATCACTGATGATCACTGCCATCCAGCTGCTGTTCGGGTTTGTCTCTCGTGGCGGTACCGGTGGTGACCTCTCCAGGCCTGTGAACTCCTCTCCGCTGCGCCGCTGGTGACCTGCGTCATGGAGAATGCGGCCATGGAAGCATGTTGCACCGCTACCTGGACGGATGCGCTACCCGCTACCTGTTGGGTACGTGACGGCTATGCCCCACTTGAGTGACGGCTATGCACAGTTTGAGGACCAAGCCATCTCCTGCCAGGGTGATGATGGGGGGACACACCCTAATTATGCGACACCAATTGCAAACCAACTCCTTGTTTCACTGTGTTCTGACATGTTTCGCCCGCAAGGTGAACATGGCCATCACTTGTGCACGTTGAGCTTTCAAAGTCTTCACAGAGCCTAGCAGAGCCCCCTTTGAAAAAGAAAGACCAGCGCAGCAGATACACCCCTTCATGAGGGCCCCTCATCTTCTCTCGTGGATGTGTCATGAGGATTTTGTTGAGCCTAATTTCCCACTTGGACCCACCAAGGGAACCGAAGACCGTCAAAAAAGTCAGGGTCAATGAAATAAACCGAGGTTTTTACAAAAAACCGAGGTTTCAAGAAATTCACAAAATTTCGTCTTTCTGCATCCAAAGCCCAAAGTCTCTCCCGTGATCCGGTCTCACCGGGAGGAGTGGGACATAAAAGTATTGACTGAAGGACCAGGAGGTGTTTTCATTTCACACCCCCCAAGAAAGAGGAATCCAAGGCCTTTTGGCCAATTCGGTGGGGCACAACCAGTGACACCAAAAGTTGGTAACTACCGAGAGTATAACCACCATTCTCTTCAATTTTGGCATTGACCTTGCCAGGGGCTGTGACGATTTTTCTCTATACTACATGTCTCTACCAGTAGGACCTCGCACGTTTGATGGGTGTCTCTGTGAAAATCATGGGATCATGGCCCTATTTCGATATATTGCAAGGGACAAACATCTCAGTGACAGAAGGGGCTTCCCCCCAACAGAATTCGAAGACCTCCGTCTTTCGAAAAAGCCACTGACGCTGACGCCACCGGGACGGGCATCGTGGGAGTCCAGCGCATCAGTGAGGCTTCCATGTGGCCACAGGCCTTATCCCTGTGCCTCGGTGGGGGGTTCTGATCTGCCGGATCCATACGGCCTACATACCCCCATGGACCCTATTGGTATGGATCCGTGCATGGGAACCGGCATCCAAAAGGTGCCAACGTCCGGGTAGACCTGCGTTCTTTGCCGGTGCCGGGAGGGTTCAGTGGTACCGAACCTGAGGTTAGGTACGAAAACGGATCCTTAGGGGAATGACGGAACCTGTGAGTGGACGACGAGTTTGGTGCATTTGCCCTAGACCTCCAAGTTCCTTCTGAGAAGGTGTTTGGGGTGGGTTTGGAGGGTCCAAAATACCTTCTGAGGAGGTGCTTGGAGGTGTAGGGTTCATGCTCCGACGAAGTCAGAGGCTTGTCCCGGTCTCGCTGAAGAACACAGTGCTCGCTTTGACGATGATGGAAAGAACCAAATCGATTGGCCGCTTCATCGACCGGGGGTTCCTTTTTCTTACGGATTCTTTTTGTGGATTGCCATGGACTGGTCGCACTTCTGACCCATTGCTCTCAGAATCTCCCATACCTCAGGATCAACAGGGTTGGCCGATTTGTGAAAGTCCCAAAGCGGCTCAGCTCAGGTTTGACGGGATCGACTCACCCTCTGCAGGGAGCTTCAAGAGCGTGCGGGTCCCAAGGTACAAAACATATATAAATTACCAATTACACTAAATAATGATTAATATAAATAAACATGAATATATTTAAATTTAAAACATAACTTATATATACTAATATCAATTAATTATAACTAATTGAAGAAGACTCATTGAGTTCACCATGACTCCCTGTTTTCAGGGTTGAAATCAGATACGCTTACACCTCCTTCACTGCCCCCCCCCCACGCGTTGGCATTTTAAACGCACGCGGCTCGCTTGCTTGCGCAGCTCCGCAGCTTCTCGTTGTGCAGGCATTGGTGGCGGCGAAAGAAGGTCAACAGTGGCTTTTGGCTCTCCATCTCTTCAGTGAGGCGCTCGGTCGACTGCCACGGTGTAGCATGGTGCAGTGTTTGTTCCGGCTATGCGGAGAGTTCAAGAACGCCAGCGTTGAGCTGGGGAAAGCACACTGATTGCCAAGACATGCCAAGACAAGACTGTGACTATGTCTATGAGTTTGGAGTGGTGCCGGCTTGGAGCCAGAGGTAACCTGCACGGAAATGCTGAATAAATGAGGAGTCGGTTGGCTTTTTCCCTGAAGGTCGATGGTGCAGGAACATGTAAAAACAACATCAGTTTGGAACGAACCCAACCATCTTCAGAAGCCACAAACTTTCGGCTGGCTGCGGCCTGGGAACCTCTTCAAGTTTCAAGACTCGTCGGTCAACTGTACACCAGTTCCAGCATCTCATCCTTGAAAGTCTTGAAGAGAGCCCTACAAAGCACCTCAAAAGGGAAGGCAAACAAATATGTTTACGCGCATGTATCAAACACATGCATCATGACGTGCATCAACAGGCACCTGTGCTGTTTGGGGACACATCATGTGGGGTGCAGTGGGGTTTTCTCTTCACCCATAGGATGCTTCGTCGAGTCTGAAGACCGTCACAATGAAAAACCTCGTCATCACCTCGTCGTCGTTTCCGGCAGGTTGGAATCTCTCTCAAAATTCGACGCTTTGATCGGTTGATTTCATCCCAAGCACCCCTACTTCTAGTAATAAGGCCAGGAGCTACGTTCGTAGCGTCCTTGCTCCGTTCGTAGCGATGGCCAAAATTTGTTGCTTCGGTCGACCGCTTCGGTGTGAACAGATTGGCTGGTTTCACCACGCAGAGGCTTGGGGGGATTGGTTGATGGATTGGTGGATGATGTGTGAGAATTTGGGGTAGTTTAATCAGCTTAATCTATTTGTCCACGGTGTTTTTGATCAGTTGTTGTGGGAGTTCTTTGGTCTGATGGTAAAAATGAAAGCCGCCGGGTGTTTCGCGTCAGATGGAGAAAGCCAACAAGCCGCGAACGGTGAATGCTTGGAACACCGCGCGGAGACCCGGGATGAGGGACAAGGCGTGCTGTGACAGGAACGAGGGATGACAACATGATTGAGGGGGAAGACCGTGTACAGGTAGAAGGTCGGTTCAGGTAGCTTACTGGCTGTCTTTTGGATCAAAAAATAAGGATGATTGAGGGGGCACTGAGCTGGGTACCTTTCTGTCCGGGTCGAGCTGGGCAATACCATTGGCACCATGGGAAGCAAAGCTGGACGTTTGAGCAAATCACGGTACATGGTGGGTACAGGATGGTGCAGGCGTGTTGGATTCATGCTCCTCTTTCAAATGAATCCAGAAAAAAGTTGTCACCTGGTTCTTCCAAAGGATCTCAGTCAGATCATGTCTCCTTCGACGTCCCAGTTGGTTCGGTCCTTTCACTTGAACAAATAACCTCACCTCATGTCGGCTCAGAGAGAAGACCACGGACGTTCGGGTTCGACCACGACGGCGCTCTGTGGCTCAGGTGATCCAGGCCGTGCTGAGCGGTGCATCGGTGCTTCGAGCACTGGAGGTGCTGAAAGACATGGAGTTGAGCGCACTGGCGACGGATGACAGGAGCGACGTTCAAAGACGACGTCTTTTTTGTTTGAACGTCGTTTGGTGGAAGATCCTCAGCTTCACAGCGGTTGCTTTCGTCTAATGATCTAATGTGGAAATGTTTTGTATATATATATATATAGATACACATATTCAACTATTATGTCAACTGGCTTCTCTCCTCATGCACCAGATTCCAAGTTGGTTCTTTACAGCTGTCAATCGACAGTCCCCTGGTTTTGCAGAGAATTCCAGATCCACCCCCCAGGGGCTTTTTTGTATAATATATATATATAACTTGATGCTACTGTAGGAGCTCACCCGCACCATGCTGTACCATCCTGAATAGCTTGAAGGTTGCATATCCGTGTTTGGGTTTCTGTGATTGTAGGATGTTCCAGCTGCTCGTGAGATTCTCAAAACACAATACCTTCGAGGGATGCTCAGAGAGCCATCAATGATTGCCATTTGTATCAATTTGTCACATCACCATTGGGAGGATGTACGCGGAGCTCATCGAGGCCAGCGCCCAGTGTTCCAACTGGCCCATTGCTTGTTGGCTCATGGAAAGAGGGAAGCTTTCAGCAGATTTGCCACTTGGAGCAAGGACGCCATTAGTAGCTCCTGGCATTACTACCAGTAACAAGAAGCTATATACTAGTAACAAGGGCATCGCTACTAGGAGCAAGGACGCTATTATATAGTAGCTCCTGGCATTACTACTAGTAACAAGAAGCTACTAGTAACGAGGGCATCGCTACCAGGAGCAAGGACGCTATTATATATCGAGGGCATCGCTACTAGGAGCATTGTTTGATTTACTAGAAGATATCAGATATCCCAATGATGTCTCACCCAAGCACTCCATGCATGGTGTATTTGCCTACAGCGACCCTTGTCCGCCTCATGTATGCAAATCTTTCATACATCGAGTGCTTGGGCAAAGCTAAGCTCAGGGGTCAGGTGTGTGCACTTTAGAATTTGATCGACCTTTTTTCTCCCTCTGCGATATTTGAGTCGCTCATCTAGCACAGACCTGAACTCGCAAAACAATCCATTTGGTGTCTGAATTGGCAGAACAAGAGACACCGCGAGACCATTTCTGAAAGACCCTGCTTCTGGGGTGAACCTAGATTTATCATATCCCAAAACAAACAAACAAACACACATATACCGTTATATAGTTATATATGTATTTATATATATATATGAGATGTTGCTTGATCAGGATTTGCCTCGCACTTCTTTAGCCTTAAGTGGAAGTACTATATCTCAAGAGATCAAGAGATTCTCTCGACAGCTTTTGGGCTTGGTGATGCTTGGGTCATTCAAAATCTTGGAGCTGGATTCGAAGGGTAGGAAGATCCCATCGGATGAGCCATGAGATTCCATGATGTGCCTTCGGCTGTATGTAGAGCAATTGAAGCGCAAGGGTGAAATTTGGTACCGCTTCAGCTTCGTTTGGATGGGTCCTCTTCGACAGATGTATCGTCCAGGCTCTCACAGACCAGCGCCATCCGCGCCTGTCAGCAGTCCCAGCAGTGGGAGCGGGGCAGTTGGATGCTGACCCAGCTGCAAGAGGCACAGCTGAAGACCGAGACTCGGCAGCGAGGTCCGGTCCTTGACCTCAGCACGATGTCGTGGAATTGGCCAAGATCCGGACCACCAAATTCGAGAAATCACCTGAGGCGGTGTCCGAGTGAGACGGTATCTTGTACCTTGGCCCTGGCCCTAGTGTGCTTTTGTTGAAGAAGCTGCTAAGAAGACCCAAGGGCTCTTGAAGTCCGAAAACATTTGAAAACAGTTGTTGCACGAAGTCAAGGATCCACTGCCGAAATCCACATGGGATCCTCAGAAAGAAGGATTCGGTCAGTTTGTGGATTCTTTGGTCAGTTGGATCCACAATCGGTTCTGTGATGTTTCAGTGTTTCACTTCCTGTTCAAGGCGTCCTTCGTATTTTTGCTGGTCCAGGAAGCTTGTGAGGATGGTCAAACGGAGGTTTTCCTAAGTACTTTCATCTCGAATGGTCTTCTCTGGTGCTTCTGAAAAGGACAATTCGGCTGGCCTTTTAGCCTCTGGGTTGAGATCGGAGAAGCAATGAGCCTTTGACCTGCATCATCCTTCATCCAGAATTGAACTCGAGGCATGACCTCATGACCTTCGCCCTTCTTTCAAGGCTTATCGAGAAACGGGAGTTGCCCAGTCTTATTTTCTTTTGAGGGGGAACCCACATGACATAGACCTACATAGACCTATGTACCGAGATCTATTCAGATCCGCTCCACCTCAGGATGTGGTTTCCAAGAACTTGCAGTTGAGCATTTGTAAGACTGCAGAGCAATGGTGTCTTGGTCGGGATGTTCAACCACCGTGTGGAAAAAAGAAGCCTTCAGAAGGTCTGTGGATCCATGGTAGAACACTTCAACCCTCAGTTGAAGCATGTGGATGCAGCTACCTCGAGCTTTTGTACCCATGGGGATGTAATTGCCGCTGCAAGTACAGTATGAAGCGGTGCCAGATGGCTCCTGAAAAGGTGTGGCACTTGCCAGGATGCACTGGGAAGAAGTTGGCTTGATTGTTTGCTGCTTTGCTTTGGGATTCCTTTGCTTGTTTTTATCCTTCAGTCGGATGAAAGAGGACCAAGAGAAAGCATGGGGATGCATAGAGTGGATGTGCATTCCACGATGTGGATTCTTGATTGGAACTCTGTGTGGTGATATTTGTTGCTGGTTGAATGAATGTGCATGAATTATCACCAATTCATGGGATGCCTAGGGAACGGATGTTTAGAGTCAGTAGATGTCATCAGATCCAATACAAGCTCGAGTTTGGGAAACGGCAACGACGTTTTCCGACGTGTTCTCGGTCATGCCCCGGTCATTCCGACGAAGTACCGCGGGCCATGCATTCGGATACGAAGGCTGGATGAGTATGGTCCTTGGATGACACCCGAGGGCCCACTCTCTAGCTATCGACGGCCCTTTCGTATCACTGTAGGATACTGTAGGGCTTTAAGAACATCTATGTCCAACGTTTGAGAGTTTTGGAACAAATCCAAAGCCCTTGGGAAACCCTTGGGAAACCCCATGATTGACCCGCAAGGTGGGAGGCTCTCCGCTGCTTCCAGCAGATGCAGGACAGATGTCCATGTGTTTGGACTGCAGATGACTGAAAACTGTAACTAGACCCTGGACTTATATAAGTACATGTTGTTTGGGAAGAAAAGGCAAGGAAATGACTGTGGTTGGTAGGTACTGCTACACAGGGGTCACTTAGGCATACTTCGGCTATATAGTCAAAAGTACATCCAGCGAGGTCTGACTTCCAACATGATGGATGGATCATACCTTTCGCATGAGTCCAATTCTCCAGCGCGCAGAAATCTACACCTTCCCACCAGCGGACTTTCAGGAGATTGATGTGATCTCCTACACCACCGCCATGAGCGCCTTTGTGGATGCTGGAGAATGGCGAGCCTTGGGATTGGAAGGTGACCTCCATGACCGATGCACAACCTGAATGCGAGGGCTTGGCTGTTGCCCGAAGCGCCCGGAGCCGGGGCGCTCTCCGGGTCTTTGCCAACGATCGATGGTGAATCCTTGCTCTCCGGGTCCCAGAATCGGGTCCAGTCAGTCCGTTCCAACAGCTGATGTTGCCTTTTCTTTCTTCCTGGTGTTGGCCCATTTATATAAGGCTAAATAGGGGCTTCTTCGAAGCATGATCGTCACGTGTGGTGGGGTGTCTGGTTGATTTGTTCCATGTTGTTTCTATGAAAAGAGACGGGAGTCGCTCCCAGGAAGGTCTGGCTGCGATGGTTTTCACTCACTGTATCCCCCTCTTCCGATGGTGGTCGAAATAGCCGTTGGATTTAAACACTCATGACTTATGATGTACAGTACCTTGACTGGATGATTACATGTTCAGCATTTTGATGATCTCCCCAACTTATTTTCCACATCAACGAAGTCGACCCCAAAAACAACCCCATCTCGAAGGATTTGAGACGTGGAGGGATAGCATGTGTTCATCGTCCGATGTCCCTGTCAGCCAAGGACATGCCGTCTTCCTTTTCAACGAGCTCGAGTCTCAGTGCCTTGGATGAGTGAGGTCTACACCAGGCTGGCAAGCCACCGGGATCCACCGGGCATGTGCTGGGATCCCTACAGTACTGCTTAAGGAATAAGCCCTACAGATCATACCTGGAATTTGGAAGAGGTTTGGAGGGATGAACTAGCTTTTGTTGATAGTGATCCATAGGTGAGGTCTTTTCACTGATTTTTGGAAAGAAGAACAATATAAACACTGCACCGGCTGCCCAAGCCTGTATTGATTGAATAGAAAGACTCCTAGTGTTGTCGTCTAGCAGTTTGTCCATGGATGGAATATTGTGAAGACAATATGGGTCCAGAAAGTAGATGGGACGACAGCTGTTCATCATTTTGTCCATCCAAACGTGACAAGAGTTTCAACAAATCGACATTAAACATATTGATAACCTATATTCTGGCTGAATCAAAAATTGTTTTGTAAATATTGGAATGATATCCAATGTGTTGAGTTGAATCAACAACTAGTGTTGAGTCGATCTTGGACCAAGTTTGAATGTTCAAGCCAAGTGCCCGTCGAGCTTCCCCATTGTTTTGATCATTTGTTGCAACTTGCAACCACCGAATTCCTTTCTTCTCCCACTCTCCCGCTTTCCACCCACTAGTTACAGCTAGGAGTTTACAGGTCACTTGCCAATTGGACACAACTCCAAAAATGCCTTCATGGACGCTGAAAACCATGCCCCATCCCCAAAGACCACGAAAAACAATGAAAAAACATGTCGAAACCAACAATGCCCCGGTCGCCCGCGGAATTCCCCGTCGCGTCGCGTTGCGTCATTCCCACCGCGTCAGTCGCAAAAAGCATTTCTCAGCGATCAGGAGATTGAAGCCTGCCGGGATGACCTACACCTTCGCCTCTCGCCGAGCGAACGCGAATGCGATCCCGCGTCTTCGGTCGAACTCGGTGATCCGCGTCGGAAGAGGCATGCCTTTCCAGAAAGACGCATGCATCAAGGTCCTAATTATCGAAGTGTGTGTGTGTGTGTTTGTTGGTTTCTTTTACCTTTTTCTTGCACTTTCGAGCTCACGATTCCTGCTCAGTCTTGAGTCTTGAGTTGGTCTCAAAGGAATGAGGACACAAAGATTCCTTTGAAATTCGGTCCTCCAGGCCCCCTGATTGCCCGTCGCGTTCAGAGGACCCACGGTTTTCGGCAGCAACGTTTAGGAACTGCTACGTAGGATTCCTACTACCACCAGAAATACAGAGGTATCACAATCCGTTTGTTAAACAGTGTGTTCAACTACTTTGGCTTGGGTATGATTCTAGTGTTGTGACCACTTCGTCCCAGACAGCAAGGGATCAGGATTGAAATCTTATGACTCAGCAACCTACTCAAAACGACTTCTTTATTTCTTCCTTTCTTTCCTCTTTGCAATGATCTGACACCGAGGCACAACTTGGTTGGTCCCAATGCAGGAACAATTTACAGCGAGAAAACACGAATGTTCGGAAGGCACGAAGGCAAGAAACTAAGGGTGTGGCCGAACGAAAGCAAAGATGGTTGCGGATTCAAGTACATCAAGGTGCTTAATTACGAATTTGACAAAGCGGTGGTGTCGTCAACGTAAAGGACAAATCGTTCCGTGTTTTCTTTGTGAAGGTCAGCGTGTTCTGAAACCAGCGTGCAGCATTGAGGCAACCTACAAGTGAAGGCCGGGACGCAATGCCTGGCTGGTTTCACTGCAGAAAAACCTACAGTAATCTGTGTGCTGACAAAGCCTTGGTACAATATGCGAAAGGCATGGCAATGACCCCTTTGCGAACAAGCATTTTGAAACAAATTGTGAAGGTGCTAAATTTCCCGTCCCAAGGTGGGAGAGACATGATACACAAGCGGATTGTGTTTTGAAGCGTACCTAGCAGCGACCCCACACTTCTTAGTCCCAGGAATGAGTGTTGGGGCTAGTGCATGTGCGTGTGCAATGAAGTCGATATACAATTCACACCAAGGGATGTCGTTTTCAGGACAAACAGGCTCGCCATGAGGCCACCGCAGCAAAATCACCCATTCCAGTAAGGCATCAATAAACGCAGTTGGCCAGTTATTTTGTGGTTGATAGACCTGGTCGCGTTTTTCCCAGTCGATGCTAAGAACAAGTGCATTGTCTGTAGACATGAGAGGGTTAAGTGAAAATGTATTTTCCTAGTCTTCGGTGAGTGAAAAACGATGGTTCGCTGCGGCGGAAATCAAGAATTTGTGATAATTATGCAAACGGGCTCGTTGATTGCAAAGGTCCACGCATGTACACAGGATTGAGAGAGGCGGTTACTTCTTCATTTGCGGATCGAAACACCTTTTCATGTGGGAGTTTATTGATCAAGAGCGGTGACACATATAGGATTGTACTTGGTTTTCATGGCTGGCCAGAGGTGCTTGGGAGCAAATCCACTAAGTCGACTTGTGTAACAACAGCTTCTACCAACCTATTGGCCACCAGGTTGCAGGTGTTCATGTGAGTACGTGCCCAAAACCCCAAACGGATGTTTGATAGTTGTGGGGATTAGAAGTGATTACAACCATCTATCATCATCTAGCATACTAAAGAATTGGAAGGAACTTTCTACCAATTGTAGTAGGACTGTTCTATTTTTTCTATTTCTGATTCAACCAATTCTTCATCTAGTAGAAGGGATCCCTTCTACCCCGGTGAACTGGCTGTAGCTCGAGGGCCTGCCGAGGGCGGGTGGCCGGAGGCAGCGCGCATGAAGAGATGAAGAGCGCAAACCCAGTCGCAAACCCATAGCCATAGTGACATCCATTTATTTTAATTCGGCATACGGCACCGCTGTGCCTTTCTATTTTTCAGGCTTTGCTGGGGCCTGTTAGGGATGTGTCTTGTTCAAAACAATCAATGTGTTTCTGACCTGTTTTGATGGCCAGGAAAAAGAAACAGAAACAGCAAATGCTTGGGAGGGTCCTGGTGCTGTGTTCTTCTTCCCCGCTGAGGCCTTAAGTGCCGTGGCCATGGCTTTCCAGCAGCTCGATGCGCAGCGCATCACCTCGCAGCTGGAGCGCTCGGTTGCGCAGCGCTTGGAGGGCGCTCAGATGCTCAGCGCTTGGAGGGCGCGCAGCGCAAAAAAATCAGCGACTGAATGCGAATGAGACGAAGGGTGACTTTTGACTTGTGGCAACAAGGTGAGGGTGACACTCCCTGAAATCATCATGGAACCGCAATGAAACCACCTGTTTGCGGAGAAACATCAGTCATGTGGAAGGGGCCATGTTGCCCAGGAACAAGAGGCTTCGCTTGACTGAGAAAATCCGCCGATACCCCCACTGGCTATCCAACATATATATTATATAATTAAGTTATATATATAATACTAAACACAACAATAGCAATATAAATAACAATAGTAATTAATTTGTATTAAAATCTGTATAATTATGATATACATATATCGTTCCAATGCAGAACCTGAGATTCGCCCAAACTTTCATGGCACTTCTTTGTCCACTCACATGCATTTTACCATCTCCAATGTTGATATTGGTATACATGATTACAGTTTGGCAGTATGGATGTCCAGATTTGATATTGCTGAGTGAACAACAAACACAGATATCTATATATATACAGATTTACATTGAATCTACATATATCAATGATCTACCGAACATCTTCCCGCAACAACAAGATTTGTTGCCGCAAAAAAAACGGCACGTCGCATCGGCCGGTTCAGATCGTCCATTGCTCGGATCCCCGGGTCCTTCTCAGGATTGCCTTCGCAGCTGCCATGAATGCCGGTCAGCTGGAGTCCCTTCCAACGAACGCCATGTGTTTTTGGCATCGTCGAGTTTTGGGAGATCAGGACTGGAAGATGTACATACAGGATCCTACAGGTGGGGTGGTTATAGGGATCAAGTAATTGGCATTCAATATGTCATTGTAATTGTATGGCACTCCTCAAGATCGCAGTGGGCTTCTGCAATAGCAGGGCCTTCATGGGTCCTTCTGAACCACTGTGAATCAACGAAGCAAACTAAGTCACTGTAGGCAGTGGATCCCGGTTTAGGAAGCTAATAATTAGTCTGTATTCTTTCTGTATTGCCGCCCAGCTTGGTCAGCACTCCAGGTCAAGTGTCGAGCAGAGTGACCTTCCGAGTGAGGTCTCATTGGCATCAGGCTGTGGTCTTCTTTGATGCCTCTCGTTGCTTGCTGCGAGTTCTTGGGGAAGCCAGGTCAGTGTACGTCTTAACAAGAAGACTCGGTTTCCATTGATGCAACTCTTTATGTATATACTGGAACTTTGTTTGATAGAATGTTGTGAGACTTTTGCTCAAGAATCCAGGAATCTCAAGCAAAAGCGATGATGGATCAATTAGTGTTTCAATGTTGTTTGACGCCTTCGTGGGCGCTTACTGGCAAATGTTTGCAACGTGGGTGTCAACTCAACCAGATGAACCCCCCCAGTGAGTGCGCTTGACTGGCTGGAACTGGAACTGTTTCAAACCAAGACGCCATCTCTGGGAGGAAGGCACGTTTTGAAGTTCAATGTTCATCAATGTTCCATCTCCTTTTGAAAATCGGGTTTTGGCGGTGCAATGTATCAAAAGGTGTGGGCTCTCGCCAGACGGAAACATGGGCCTCCTCCACAAACATGTTCTTCAGGTGTTTAATTATGAGTTTGTGTGTTTTTCTCCGGGAAGGTGTATCAATATCTCACTGTATGGGTCAAAAACGGAGTTCGCATGAGTTCCGCTTCTCTAGAAAAAAAACCTGGGCGAACGAGCATCCTGAGCTGCCAAGGTCGTCTTGGCTTTGATGATGAAGAAGCAGATCTATTTCTCCTTTGCGCACTCGACAAGGCGTCAACAATTTCTCCAGCACAATGCACCAGCGAGAAGGAGAGCAAGACAAAAAGAACAGCCACCACCACCACCACTACCACCACCACCACCACCACCACCACCACCACCACCACCACCACCACTGACTATGACAAAACAAGAGCAAGAATAGCGACAACGGCAACAGCAGCAAGAGCCCCTGACCTGGCCCAGGAAATCACAGTGATGTGTCGGTCCCTCGAGTGCTCTCCTTGGGTCTTGACCTATGCGACTTAGCGACCTAAAAGAAAGGCCTCATGAACAATGACACATCTGTAACAAGCACTTGAAGCGTGGACAAAGCCTTCACTGTAGCGAGTATAGTGTGGTATCTAGAAAGATCTATATTGGGATCACACTCAACGTCTTTTGCAAGCATTGATTCGCTATCAGAGTTTCGGACTGAGCAAGACTAGCTATACATACTGCCTTCCAAACTGCTGGTGTCAACACAACATGGTGAACTCCTGACCTCCAGGCCAACAAATAAACAATTCCATCAACCTGGTGAGCCTCCACGAATCCTCCTCCAGGCCTGCCACTGGTCTTCATGCCTGCAGCACCTCAAAAGCGGCCGCAGCGGATCTGAGGAAGAGCTCCGGGAGCGCAACGTGGCCATCAACGCCTGCAGTAGGGAGCTGAGGCGGAGGGACGAATCCTGTCCAGGACGGAGGACACTTGAGGACATGGGGGTGGAATCCGTGGGGGATTCAGATAGATTCATTGATCAATCAGATAGAGAATGCAGAAGGTGAAGCCAATTCGGAAGGTGGAGCCATCATATAGGACTTTTGTTGCATGAGGCATCATGAGGCCATGGATTCAATCCTCTCGCACCCGAACCTCGTTGGATTGATCCCACACCTCCTGCGACTCCCTTGTTACAGTCCTCATGGCTTTCAACCCCATTCAGAGCCATCCAGCCATTTGTTGACCGCAGAGTATTCCTCCAAACTCCCAATGATTGAACATTTATTTACTGTATGTCCTCCTGAAACCGGACTCTGTTATGGAAAGTTGAAACGCACCTCAAAGTTTAGCTTTTGTTCAATCAATGTTGGGAAGCTAAGAGACTGAGCATTAGTTGATTAATGTGCAACCTTTCTGCCTCCAGGAAAGTGTTTCTTTTTGTCATATACAGATTACTGTGGTCATCCCGGAATCCACCCCAAGTGAGTGTTCTTTTTGTGCAGGCCTACGGTATCCTGCGGTTCAGATGCCACCCCAATAGAGCACAGGGGTCCCATGTTTTGAATCTGGTGCGTTCCCTCCATAGACCAAAGACCATTCGGCGGTCAATGCTGAGCTGCCTTTCAGGTGGCAGCGGGCTTGCACACTGCTTCATCAGCTTCCCATAGATCAAATGCAAGGCCGGGTGCACCGTGGGTCGAATACGTGTCCTCCCAGAACAAGACAAAGAGGTGGCACTATCAGTGAGCCTTACATGGTGTACATCGCAGCCCTTTCTTCATCCTCCAGGTTCGATGGGCAAGACAGACGCCGGCTAAATTTGAAACATCTTCCCAGATAGTATATAGTGTGGGGTGGGCGGTGGTGTTTCCCACTTCATATCTGAGGAAGGCAGACGGGTGTTTCCTACACGGTTCTCATCGAAATAGGACAGAGAGGTCGTGTTGCAACATACTATTATTGTCAGGAGGCACTTCATACAAGTCATGGTGAGAAACACACAAAAATTGTCATTCATGATTCATGCCCTGGCGGTAACCACATTTTACATTGACCAGGCCTGTTTGGTATCCAATCACATGTGGTTGGCATCGGAAGCAGTGCTGTCTTTAAATCCAGAATCCATAGGCGAGCTACTCCTTGTACCTAGTGCTGAATCATGTTGAATTCGTGCTCCAAAAGAAACAAGGCAGTCTGGTGAGCTACCACTCCGCCCTGCTCTCGCTCCCGTGGCGCTCCGGGCTGGAGATCCTAGAGCTCCTTGGAGGTCACGGCAGGGCAGGGGTCAACATCATAATTGGGGGGCATCGCAGCTGGACCCTGACTCCTGACCTTGACATTCTGTTTACCCACGACTAACCATGCTTTAAGCCAAAAACATTCTCAACATCCATGACTGCATGACTGAGGTAAAGGTACACTTCAAGAATCACTCGTTCGAATTGTTTGGAGGGCGAAACGTATAGTTGTTTGGGGAGAACGATCATTTGGCCTGCCCGTACCACCGCCTGCTTCGTTTTTGGAGGAGTACCTCTTTGCTCGTTGGACACCTGCCATGCCGTTCTATATTCACTTCGTTTGGCAGCCGCCTGGCACGCTGCACTGCACTTGCTTTGGACCTTAGGCACGGGGTGAACTGGAGGTATGTGGACGTCCATCACCTATTTCTGGGATCAAAAGAACCTACCGGTAAACAGGTAGGATGTTTCATTGCCTTTCTGGCTCTGACAAATCAGTTCCCTCAAGTCACCCGGTTGAGGGGTAAATGTATACACCCCAAGTCACTAACATGGTCATCCAAGGGGCCATTGTCCACTTCCATGATTGTTTCAGGGAGTGTATATAGTTGTTTTTTGTGCGGGGATATAGTAGAGATTTCCAGTGGAGAATTAACGTTTTTCCAACACGGTTGATCACCACCATGGAACTTATGTCAAAATAAATCGTCATGTCCTTCGGGTTGCGGTTTAATCAGGTGATGGACACTGGAGCCACCAAAAGCACGGTAAATCGTAATCCCAAACGCATTCAAAAAGTTGGTTTGGGTGGGTGCCAAAAGGGCAAATTGTATACATGTAAGCAAAAATGTACGCAATGGCAATATTATCTCTTTCGGGTGGTAGCAGCCATGGCCATAGCCTATCGTTTGCTTTCTTTCAACCCCTGATTCACCCTTGCCTCTTGCAGATCAGCCCGTCACAATGACCTACAACATGGTACTGGCATCCTCAGACTGGGCTGTGTGCCTGGTCGTGCTGGAATCTTGGTATAACATGCAATCCCAGTCCAAGAAGTGCACTAAAGACACGCTGTTTATTCAGTCAATCAGCGATTTGCCTCCTAATTGTATTGACCTTTGAAGATTGCGTGCAAGTACCTGTTGTTCAAGGTCATGTACTGAGTTTTGAAGGTAGAGGTTGTCCTTTGGGAACCCTTTTTTTAAATCTTCCCAAGCACTCCATGCATGTATTGGATTGGTCTCGGGTGTCTTGGTGTGTCAATGTAGGCAGCGTACGCATATACACATATATATATATATTACTATATACTATAACATATTCCAGTCCCATTGGAGTGTTTGGGGTTGTTTTGTTTGAACACCTGATTTGCTCATGGCCACGAACCACACGGCTCTAAACACCTGATCGTCGCCTGTGCAGAAGAAAGGGTATGCCTACCCATCTTAGTAAATGCTAGTAAAGACTGTTGCATATCTCCAGGGTTCCATTTCGATTTGCCATGCCTGGCTGTGAGGGTATCAAACACATGGGAAACGGGACTCCTTTCCGAACGACACCGCGGCGTTCATCCGGTCCGTCCTCCGGTCCTTCTCTGCGGTGGGAGCCAGTGCACCACGCGGGCAGTTTCATATCCTGGCATGAAGAAGTCCTTCCTTTCACGGCCTATATGGAAGTGGAAGGTAAATGCTAGCTAGTAATTACTATTACCATATTAATCTATTCTACATTAGACTCATAAGATCTCACCGCTGCAATTTCCAGGTCGACCAGTAAAGGTGCGTTTTCGTTTCAGTTCAGAGAGGTGTGAGTGTGGGGTCGCCAGACCAATCATCATCGTTGTGATCGTCATCGAAAGCACCGAGAGAATCCCATAGCACGCTGTGACACGATTTCCATACATGCTTCCTGAGATGTTATTTGATGGGAAACTGTCATTGGATGACCCGACCCAATCATGACAAACAGAATGTGTTGGGAACATTGATCTTGATGGTTTATCAATGTTTATCACCCCTTTACAAGGGCTACTTTGCCTAGGGGGTTGGATCTCGTTCGACGCGTGAGATGTACGAGTCTGTCGAGCTCAAGCTGGCTTCTTTGGCGCTACTGGTAGCGTCCTTGCTCCCAGTAAGCGATGCCCTTTGTTACTAGTTGCTTCTTATTACTAGTAGCAAGGCCAGGAGCTACTACTAGTAGTAGCGTCCTTGCTCCTAGTCTTTGGTCCTTTCATTTACTTCCAGTCCTTGTCCCGTCGCTCCGATCACTTCCGTCGCGAAATCACTGTTTGATGCTCGAACTGAGGAGAACATGCTCATGCGAGACCTGAAACCTGAGGCTTCGAGTGCAAATGGGACGAAGATCGACGAAGGCCCATTTTGGATCATTTTGGGTCAAGAGCTGGTCAACCCTGAAAAAAAAAACAGGACTACGGCACTACGGTCAAAGCAAAGCACGTAGTAAAGATTAGTAAAGCATTACTGTATATTGTTATTGATACATGATTAAGTTTGGGTTATTTTTGTCAGGTTCTTCTATTTGCTTTTCTTGATTGGTTGGCCTTCAGGCACCACTATTTGTCGACAATCCTCTTGAAGAACTGCAACATCATTGAAAGTCGACGACCTTCATGGGCATCAGGAATCACACAAACGTTTTTTGTTCCAACAATGTTTTTCTTCCGGAATAGTTTGGTCTCAAAGTCTTTGGACGTGCCCCAACCAATGGGTACTATGTGGCTATTGCATCTCCCCATGTTGTCACGGCGAAGCCAGGGACACTGATCCGTCTGCAGCGGCGCAGCGGATCAAGCCGATTTGGCCCAAAAGTTCAGTCGACCTTTGAGGTTGAACAAGTCAGTTAGTTAATTGGTGAGTGGACATCATCATCCCAATTTTTTTCGTCTGTTCATGGTCACCTGGGGGGGACGTTTTGGGTGTAAAAAACAACATCTCATCTTCACTTTGTTGATTCACTTCACCTCATCTGAGGATCTCTACACCTATGCCTCCCTGCTAAGCGCCTTTGTGAGAGCCGGACGCTGGCACCAGTGCCTTCACCTCCTTCAGCTCATGCGAAGCCAGGACGTCGGCACGTCGGTTCTCCGGCGAAGGGGACTGGCACCGGGACTGGTGTTGGTGTCGGAAGAGAGTGTGGAGCATACATGGTTGGAGCATGGAAGTGGGGTCCGGAGGGCCAAACTGGTGAGGTCTCATGAAAAACCTTCACACCCCCATCATCCCCCATCCATTTCAGTTGCTAGAAGTCGATCGAGTTCATCCTCGCCAGAAAATCCGAGCTTGGAACTTGGAGTGGTAAGTTCCTGCACCAGTGGGTATAGGAGAGGTGGCCGCCAGACATCCTGACATAGACTTTACTGGGCTGGCTTTGTGTACTAACAGCCTGCATAGAACTGGCTTATGGCTTTTCGCAGTATACTTTTACTCAGTTTGATCCTGGCTGGAAATGGCTGGCGTCCCCAGTCCCAGTGCACCCCGGGCGCTGCCAGGAACTCCCTCCAGACGCGCGCCTTTACTCCAACGTGTTGCAACATGCCATGCAGAGCACCATTCTTGCCACTCCACTACAGCGCTATCGACCAGCGAGCCTGGAAGAAGCGCTGAGAAGACAAAAGTGGCGAGGGCGCGATTAGCGAGACCAAGTCGCGAGGCGCTTCACATGCATAGCGAAGCACCACTTGCTTTGCTGTGAATTGATTATAAGAGATGGACATTTTTTATGGGTTTCAATGGGTTTCACGATGTTTCCCCTCAGGTGAGTGTCGCTTTTGGTTGTTTCGGATGGTCATTTGACCGGCCGCATGTTTGAAGCTGATGTTCGGACCACCTACCTACCGGAGAACTTCAAGCCTCGATGGGTAGGAGTGCTTTACATCATCTCACCGGATGGTGTGGAAGGTGTTGAGATTGCACCGTGAGTATAGTTCCAAGGCGCAATCAATGTGAGCAGTTGCCAAAACACCATGGTTTAGCTTAGTAGGGATTCTAACCGTATTCATACCAGATCATACCAGTGCACAATGGATGGTTCTACCAGGTTTTGGCAGGAGCTGTTTCCGCAGAATAACGTTTCAGAGCAACAGACACAGGTTCTTACATAGCCTCTACTTACCTGGAAAGGCGTATGAACACTTTTTTTTGTGCGAAGGCCGTATTTGGACAGAATTTATCGTATGGACATTTTAATTAACGAATTAGCGTATTTAGCCGTATGGACAGAAAAACAATACCGTACAAAAGCGTACCCATATGAAACCCAAAATTTATCAACTTTTTATCAACAAAAACCCAAACAATTATATTGATAAAACCCAATCAAACCCAATATTCGGAGGAACTCCAGAAAATGTGTCCATTTGACAAAAAAGGCCGGATGCACGGATTTTGTGTGCGAACGTGTTTGAACGAAAAAAATGCACATTTGGATTCCCTGGTAGGATTCGCAGGGTGGCTTGGGGGATATTCTTTTTTGATTTTCAGTGATTTGGGATCTACCGCCCCATGACTGAGGAGAGCCTCATCGGGCAACCTTTGCAGGGAAACTCAGAACGGTCAAGAGGGCAGATTCTTTTGGGACCCATGCAACTTATAGGCGGTTCGATGCGGTTCGAGGCTTTTGATGTGTTGCTGCTGTCACTCCGCGCCAAAAAGCTACCGCAAGCGAACTTCCCAGTGGCTGCGGATGGTTTTTGTTTGCTACAGTGTGACACCATTCACACCCCACATCAGCCACTGGAATCGAATCTGTTTTTTCTGGACCAGAAACTACTCAACACGCGGCCTTTTCCCACCACAAGGATCCACAAGGCAGGTGACCCGCTGCTCACAATTCCTTTCAACATGTTCAACGTACACGGAGTGTGGTTCCCACCACAAGAGTGAGAGTGAACTTGAAACTCTTTCGAGTGGATCCCCAAGGTTTCCCCATGTGAGCTACCGACACGCGAGCCTCATCGTGAACTTTGGCAAGACACCGGTCGCCGACTCAGTGTCATGTTCGGTGCAGCTTTTTTCAGGAATGTTCGACCACGCGCGAAGGGTGCATTTCAGAGGATTACAGGGCTGCATCGGGTGTCACCTATAGGGTGTCACTTAGGACATACTCCTTCTCGAAGCTAAGCACAAACCCTGCAGTCACGCACTTCACACTACTAGGAACAAGAAGCTACTAGGGCTCCTGGCATCGCTTCTAGGAGCAAGGACGCTACTAGGAGCTCCTGGCCTTACTACTAGGCACAAGAAGGCTACTAGGAACAAAGGGCATCGTACTTGTTCGCTTTCCAGCTTTGACTCGCCCGCAGTTCACGAAGATGCCCTTCGTTTGCCGCATGGTGGCAGACGCTGCGTCCGGGAGCTGAGCGAAGGGGACCAGAGGGGACGCACTTATATAGATGGACTCGGGTAGTCTGAGGTGTTACCAGAGTGACAATCGATGACCTAGGCTTGGAGATGACGTGGGGAATTTGATTGGTAAATTGCTGAAGGAGTGAGAGCTGATGGAAACTAGCTTCGCAAGATGTGATGTGTCTACAGATCCAATCATTTGTGTGACTTGGGGCTGAGCCTTCAGTCAACATTAAGTACCGAACCCACAGAACACAAGGTGACAGTGGATCTAAGGCACAAAAACTAACTTCCAGTGGGTCCTCTAGCTAGAGCATGCACTTAATCTGCCACAGAAACAGTGGTTCTATTCTATATAATAGTTGTAATTGAGTGTTGTTTTAGTTGTTTTTCTCAAAGGTTCAGTATGGTCCAGCCCAAAAACCATGCCAAGAAGCCATTCCTCGGAGGATCCATCGCAGACGTAGAGCACGGGTCCGAACACGGGTCCGCTCGGGTCCGGTCTGGTCTCCAAGGAAGATCTCCAGTCTGAACACAAAACGCGGACCGGACATCTTCGTCGGTTGGTCTTGAAAAGGCTGAAAGGACCTGGACCTAATATTGTATATCCAGTTGTATATCCTAATGCATACCAATATGATTTGCCTTCAGAGATTCACAGTGCATTCTTTTTTACATGGAAAAAAGAATGCACTGTGAATCTCTGAAGACAAATCGACAAACATTTTCTTCTCTTACTCTTACCCTTACTCCTACTTTTCCTCCGTTAGGTCAGTGAACGCAGTGGTGACGCCCTCGCCGATGGGTAAGGATGGCAAGGCGGGCCAGAGGGACATGGGGACTTCATTCACACGATTGAAGCACCTTTGAAGGAGGAGTTGCGGCACCACACTGAACATCTAATAACCCTCACCTGACAGGTGGGCAATAACACATCAATCTATTCTAGGACCATCCAATTGGTGCCCCAATCGAGATCCCTAAGCAGTGCAGGGTAGTCTATTGGACACCCCAACCAGATGGTGCAGGTTGAAGCCTCCAAACTCACCCAACTACTGGTACCTTATCACACCGGGACGAACATCATTGAACGCTTTTGAGCCCTCCGAGTGGTGCCAAGGGCAGATGGATGATGAATGTACCCTTGCTTCATCTGTTCCATGGAGTCAATACATGTGCAAACACACCTTGTGATGTAGAGAAGAAGCCCGTTGGGAGCATCCGACTGATCTCTTGCAGTTGCACATCGAGAGGAATGTGACCATGAAATGCCCTGAAACATCCTAAAACTGTTTTAGTGAAGGAAGGTTTTTTTCATTTTTTGATAGTCAACAAAGACATATATAATATATATAATATATTGACATTGATGTAGTGTTAACTAGATCGAAGCCGGGTGGTCAGAGTGGAGGCGAGCGATTTTTTCGTCAAAACCCAGGGCGCAGGAGGTTCCCTCATCTTCGATTCATTCGGATCTTAAGTCACCCTCCAGTGTGTCCCATGACCTGTAACTGTCGATACAAGATGATCAATGTTTTGAGGTGTCGGCCTTTACTAACCTAACCATCATCCACTGGTCACTGGGCCCAAGGAATGGGATGCACCCAATTTGCCAATAACTGCTGTTGTCAGGTCCCGAAGGTTACCGCGGTGTCGTCCGGGAAGGTACCTGTGTCCAAAGTGGTCGAGGATGATTGGTAGCATGTTTGGATCATTTTTGGGGTACCGTTTTGTGTACCTTTCCTGAAACAAAGATGGAAGTGGCCAATCAGTTTTTATCTCGAGGAACCTGGTCCGACGAAGAACCATGTTTCACGACGCGGCACGCACCAGTGTGAGCTCCTGATGCCCGTGGCTTTCCCAGATGAAGGTGCCACCCTCAGGTGCTGAAGGTCTGGAGAAAAACGTGTTTTTGTGACTTTGCTATGTTAGAGCAACATTTGTTCCATCAGGTGCCTTCATGTGCCTTCAAAACTTTTTAGAATGACAAGTGCGCAAGAACATTGAATATATGCCGGGAATAATCCAATCCCTGGCACTTTACGACCAAAACAACACGATGGCAAGGTTCCCTAACATTGGGAAATGTTAGAGGACTTAATTGTTTGACAATGCAATAGTCGCATAACATTACTGTAAACACTAAAACCCTACCTCGTATGACGAATCATGTTCAGCATTCTCGTCATTTACCTTTGGTCGAAGACAGAGGACTGGGGTGTCCCTGTTTCAACCGAGAATGGACGGCCACTTTTAATGAGTTGTAGACCGCTACAATTGTGAGATTCATCAAGCAGCTGAATATTGTATGTATAGTTTAGTTGGGAATAAAATTATTCCTAGGGGAAAAGGGGTTGTAGGATGTTGTAGGTCATGTTCCCACATGTGTGGTCACAACTCTTTTCCTGTCTAGTGTTACAGGAGCTATCACCCATTCAAAGGTTGGAATTTTGTTCACCCGCTGAGACTAGCATGGACCCTCAGTTTTCTTGATTGTAACGCAGTAATGCTGGCAGAGGCAGACCTGAGAACCAGATGCGCCTGCCCCACATGAGGTACCTTCGATTGGCTCGACAGCTTTCTGGAGAAGAATCCTCAGTACGTCGAGTTGAGTGAAAGGCCTCCGCTGGCGTCACGTCACGTCGGATCGATCAATGCAGAAGGGACCGGTGCTGGCCCAATGAAGGGAAGCATCGGCTTGGGATGAGCAAATTAGGAAGCTACTAGGAACAAGTGCATCGCTACTAGTAACAAGTGCCTTACTAGTAGTAACAAGAAGCTACTAGGAACAAGTTTGACCAAGACCTGTTGACTCTCCCCATCGGTTCCCAAGACCTACTATGTACCACGCCCTGTTCGCACGTGGAAGCTCCGACACCGGTGTCGGACCGTCTTTTTGGGGGACTCAATGGAACTATGGAACTGAAAACTGCTCCGCACATGGCGACAATCAAGCGCGATATCAATCCTCATAGGGATCCATTGCCACCCTTTGAGAAGGTGTTTGGAGAAGTTTCAGCGGGGACCCTCAAGTTTGGAGGGTTCAACAATCTGAGAAGGTGCTTGGATCCATCTATGATATCCATTTTGTCACCTATTTGATTTGCATGGACTGGGTTGTGGCTAAGATGAAGCTGCGCTTTTTGTTTGGTCGTTCCATGCGTTTTTTGGGCCCCATGAGCCTTCAATCCTGCAAGGGAGATGAGTTCAACATCATTCAACCAGTGGTTCGGGGTGCATTCAAAATAGTTGTCGCGTAGTTCGCTACATCCACCTGCATTCGCATGGCCGTTCCACCAGTCCTGCTGCGGTCGACCGCAGGAAGATCATGGACTGGGCCATCGCTAGTGGCCTTCCTCGTCCCAAGAATGGCCCCAACGACGCTCGGAGGCGTTGACTGTTGGAGCGGCTCTTTCGGCATCACTCGCCAGAAGTAGACGGTCAACAGTAGCTCCTAGGGCATAATGATAATATTTTTGTTATTGTTATTATATCAATACTGTATTGTATAATTTATTTCAACGCCACTCCGAGCGACGACATGAGAGAGATGCTGGGCGACGACATGAGTTGTCCCTGTCCCAACCGGACGAACGTATCAGGTGGGACGAGCGTGTCTTCAGCACTTGATGAATCTCAGAACCTTTGCGTTTTTGATCTCCTGAATGTTATAATCTCAACTGTTTGATCTTTTTGGTGATACTGGTTTACTGGTTTGCGGGAGAATTCAGAATAGTGGTATCTCAAATAGAGGACTTGCGATGAACGCAAGCGAATGTTTGCTGCACCTTTTGGACTCAATTTTAAAGTAACAGGGTTCAACCATGACCAACCCTACACATTGATTCTTGCTGCTGTAATATATGTTTTTGCCATATTGGCCGGATGCCAAGTGATATTTCTACAACCTGGTTTCTCCGAAAGGTTGATTCTGATCTGGTGGACGACTAGCACATGCTTTTTGCCCCTTGCAGTGACCTTTTCCGCCTCCGGTCCATCGTGTTGGGAGAGGCTTCCCATTATGCCCCGCGCCCACCACCGGGAGCATGGACACACGGACACATGAAGGGGTCATGTTGTAGAGCTACACTCATCATCCTGTGGGTCTAGAGCATGTGACATGATCTACAAAAGGTAAGTCTCACCTTGTCTAAAATGGAGTCTACACTCAGAGTGTCAGAAGCAATTCCGTGGGCTCCAACCAAATCTTCCAAGCTAGGCTCGACCTTCCTGGCACCCACCCGAACCCCTGAACAAAGGATGTGGTAGGTCGAGTAGAAGACCCTGATGCGGCAGCACTTTTCAACGCTTCTAAGGCCTCCAACGACAAGCCCATTTTCCAGTATGGCCTGCCAAGCATGGACGATCAGAGTATGATGCGAGCGACTCGACGAAGACATTGGGACGAAAGAGCAGCCTGAATCAATGACCTTTTGGGACTTGGAGCCCTGAAAGAGCAGCAACAAATAAGTATAAACAATACACATTAGTTACATATAAAAGAAAAGGCAAATGAACTCATATACATATTTGTTCATATGTTTATTTGCAGAACGGGTGTCCCTGAGAGTGCGGTTTTCCATTGATTTGCAGATGTTTTTCTGCAATTTTTGCCACAGATAGAGACATTTCAGATGGGACCAGATGCTTTGAGTATTCATAAATACAAAATAATACAATGTTCCAGAGGTTTGGGAATTTGGGGTCTCCAAAAAACCAGAAAAAAAACAAATAAACAAAAATAAACAAATTTCCAGAGGTCTTTGAACTTGGGGCTTCTGCAGAATGAGTTCTGAACTATTGTTTGTTCTTTTTTGTTTTTTTGTTTTTTGGTTTCTTTGTGTTTTTTGTTTTTTTTCTTTTTCACTGTTTTTTGGTTCCTCTATTTGGCGGCCCAAGCAGACAGGGGACATCAATAGGAGGACCAGAGCTTTGGGAATCTGGGGTCTCCAAAAAACAAAACAACAATCAAACACAAACAAAAAAACAAGACAATTTTCCAGAGGTCTTTGAACTTGGGGCTTCTGCAGAAAGAGTTCTTAAATATTGTTTTTTGTTTTTTGTTGTTTTTTTTGTTTCTTTGTTTTTGTTTGTTTTTTTTGTTTTTCACATTTTTTTTTGGTTCCTCTATCTGGCGGCCCAAGCAGACAGGGGACATCAATAGGAGGAAACATTACAATACATGAATGGCAAACATCATATCTAGTAAGCAGAGAATGGTTGTGGTGCAGTATCACAAGAGCAAGGGATTTTAACAATGTATATTTTTCCAAAAATGAAAAAGCAAGTGAAGAGATGCACAAGAATTTAGTAATAGGATACTTTAAAAACAAGATTGAAGGATATATTAAGAACAGGATAAAGTGGCTGAAAGAGAAATAGATCGATCCCCTTAGACAAGTATCCTATCAACAAAACAGCGCCGAACCCACACATATAGGGAAACTTAGAGTTGGAAGACCGCGTCAGCATTGGGTGTTTAAGTCTAACGAAGACATTCATGCACTGCATAGTCATACTCAATATGATGGAGATCATTTTCAGAATGATGCAATTTTGAGGGCGGCGCAAAATCGAGCAATATAATCCAAAAGCCAAGCGCCCGAGCATCCTTCTCGATGCTGAGACTCAGTATTGGATGCAAGGCAAAAAACAAGAGAAATAGATGAAGAAAACTATATTAATGAACATTGGTGTTTGAATCATTTCCATGGTTGTTGTGCCCATTGTGGAATAAAGCTCTATATTGAAATGAAGCAAGGCAAATTATCAACAAACTTTACAGCACAAAGACTAGACAATACACTATGCCATTTTGTTGGTTTCTTGCACTCCATGCTGTAAGTATTGTAATTGTAGTGCTCACTGATTATTTTTGAAAAACACTTTTTCAAACATAGTTATACTGTATTACTTTTTTATAATGAGTTCAAAGCAAGACATAGTGTATATTTAGATAGAGCGGTTATGGAAGTAAAGCAACAACTTTAAGAGATGCCCAAAAAAGATTCTGAAATAACAATGTCTGATGTTGAAGCTTTTTTAGAAAAACATGTTGAGATAAAGACAAACAAAGAGGTCAGAACAATTTTGTAGCACCTCATAACAATCATACCTACCAACTTGACATATTTTTTATGTCACCTGATGACATTGAATCAACACAAAAATTCAGAGCGGGTTTAGTAATGATAGATTCTGTTCTGAGTAAATATGCTGTGGTAGTGCCAATAAAGAGTAAAACCCCACCTGACATAATTGCTGGAACTATGGAAGGCTTACAAAAAATGGGAAAGAAGTGCAACATTTTGTATACTGATGATGAAAGAGGTATAGCAAGTGCTGATTTTAAAGAATATGTGGATGGTGAAGACATTGACTTATACAGGGCAAGAGGACATCCTGCCTTCGCTGAACGATTTATTAGGACATTTAAAGATAAACTTGTTTAAAAGAGTTGAAAATGATGAGAATAAGGGAAAGCAGAATATACAATGAACATAATAATAAAGATGTGCATAGTGCAACAGGACTAACACCAAATGAAGCAAGGAAAGAGAAGAATGAGTTTAAAGCAGCATTGAATGTATCAGTGAAAGCAAGGAAAGAAAAGATGTATCCAACATTAGAGGTGGGAGACAAGGTAAACATAATGAGGAAGAAAACAATTACAGAGAAAGAGAGAACAAGTCATTTTTTACAAGGTGAATATACAGTAGAACACATTGCAACAAAATTAGGACAAAATTACTATACATTAGAAGGATTTAACCGTCCATTGTTAAGGCATGAGTTGTTAAACATATATTTTAGTCAGTAAACAAAATAAGTTATATAAATGAAATCTATTTAAAGAGATAATATGTTATAACGCTACTAAAGATCATAAAACAGCGCACTCTGACAAACACCGGACTCTTTATTTTTAGTAGATATATATATATATGATGTTTTTCTATATTATACATATTCAGTAAAACAAACAAGCAAAGAAACAAGCGCTGACTGCAGAACTTCTGGATATCTCGTGATAGCTTTAAACCTACCGAGTTGTTATGTATACGTTTACATGAGATCTTGCGAAGCAAACAAGGTCCAGGTGTTGGACGAATAAGCTCCCGGGGTCAGGTGAAAGGTTTTTTGCTCCATGGTTTCATGTCAGGTTGTCGTCCAAAAACCCACATAACAGAATTTAGTAGCACGATGCTTTTCATTGATAGTCTTATGACACCTGCATGATTTGCAAGGTTTGCGCAAGGACGGCGCAAGGTTTTGCGCAGGGGCTACTTAGTAGTTACAAGTACCCGAATTTCTACGAAACCTGTTGTTACTATAGCTTTTGCTTTGTGGTGTGAAACTGAAACATGTGAGGTCTTCACGGTTTACGACTTTAAGTATGCATCAGAATGCTTCTTGTCTCCACAATATACGTCTTAAGGTAACTCCCTCGGAATGTGGCCAATACAGGATCAAAAATCCGCGCACGGTTCGCGCAAGCTCTGCGCAAGCTCAAATGCGCGTACACGGGACTGGCTATGTCGACTTCTCTGAGCCAGCTGCTTCGGCTGTGTTGTTTTTAAATGTTTTAAAACTCTCCGCTTGTGATAACATACACGCCCACCAAAACAGGCAAACGAAAACTCATTTGAACAGAAACTGTAGTTATTTTACTGTGTTTGCGCAAGATCCGCGCAAGATTCGCCCAAGGCCGGCGCAAGGATAGTTTTCGGGAAATGGTATTTTATGATGTCCCTACTTTCCTGGTTCGACTTGTGATGTGTGATTGTTTGGGGTTACCAACAAACCAGGTGGTGGTGCCGCACGTGGTTTGTCGATGATCCTAAGCAAAACACGTCTTCGGCAGACCTTATGTTCCTTTTCGCCCGTCCGTCCCGGCGGGATCCCTTGGCATTCCGACAGGATCCCTTTCCGCCGCAAAGCCCAAAAGCAACACGGTCCACCCGTGTCACCCGGTCCGTGCTTCAGTCCATGCGCTTGGGAGGTGCTTCAGTCCATCTCGCCAATGACACCTCGGAACTACGTCGTCATGGAGGCAGGGTCAAAAGCTCATGGTCAAAAGGGAGGCCCACATGAGTTGATGCTGGGCAGACGTGACAGGGCCGCCAGTTTTGGGTGGCAGTGAAATATACAAGATCCATCCAAAAGCTCATTATTCTAGAACATAGTCAAGTCGAATAAATTTACAATAATTATACACATTACACATCTAAAACCATCAACTCACCAAGCAACAGCTGGCGTGCTAGCTTCTGGCCATGCCCAGCAAACTGTGTGGCACAGCGCTTGGCTGACTTTTGGTCATGGTTTAACAGCCGTTTCATCCCTACCACCTCTCGCCTCTCACGACCCTTTAGTTCTCGCTTGGATATCCAACTGGCCAGGTGAAATCCAACTTGGTGGCCGAGGAACGAGCTCAAATCCTCAAGCGCTTCCCCTCCACCAGCTTCAAGAAGGTGCCAGCGGCTGTGCCCAGCGTACCGAAGTCCACACAGAAGACCACACGGTGTCAGGACGGTGTTCTGGGACATGCGCATGAGCCAGTGTTGTTGTTTTTCTCTCAAGTCAAGATCCGTTCTTTTTAGGAGGCTTATAAATTACAAACATAACAAAATTGTGTTTTAATAATTTCCTGCACCTGCTATAGGGATCCTGGAAAGTCCCAGGGGCTTTCATGTTTAAATTTAAGGAGTTCTGTGGGTGTTTACGCTTCCTGGAAAGTCCCGGGGTTGCTTTGTAGTTTGCTTTGTGGCAGCAGTGAGGGGAAGATCTGATGCGAGAGAGAGAGAGAGAGAGATCTGACGCTCGATGCGTTTGACATTCCTGGGACAAACTCATCCAGCACATCAATCAATGCGTTCCTTGTTTTTGGGGATGGTCATCTTGCTGTGACATGGAGGGGTGTATTGAAATAGGCAGACCAACGTAGACCTGTTGTTAACGAGAAAACTAGCATTCAGTGGCCGGGCTTCTCCCTATGTTACAACTTACAACAGGAATATGGGCACGTGGGAACTCCTGGAGCTGGCATTTGGCCACATCTTTGGAGGAATTCCAGCATAGATCCAGATGATTCCAGATGTATGTTCATCATGACCCCTACAAGCTACACCTCAGCGAACCCATGTTGACAGTTCGTGCAGGCTGTGACAATCTGTGCCTTGGAAACTGATAATCAATCGTTTGTGATTCGCTCTCGACATACTCCACAAAACTCACAAAAATACGTCGCTTTGCACTCGTTCCACCACAACTATAGTGGCACCCAACCTGTTCATTCCTTTCCCTGTGCTCCCTGTGCTCTCGGATCCACAGCGAAAAAATATGAAACATCCGCCCGTTCGAACCGCCGTAGGCGAACTCCGTTCGGTTCATGGGCGAACCGCTCGTTCCACCCGGGTGGCTTCCAGGTGGCTCGTGTGGTCATGGGCGAACCCAAGGAGGTGGGGAGACCGATGGAAACGTGAAGGAGGAACACATCGTTGAGACCGAAAACACTCATGGTCTCCAAATGTCTCCAACATTTGTTTGTTTGTTTTATAGAGGCTGGCAAATTGTGTTCAAGAGTGTTTGGTAGAGATTGACTGACCTGTCTATCTAGGTTGTCATTTACAAGTCAATTCTATGGATCTGCATCACATTTGATCCGGAGAGTTATCTTCACGGGTAAAAGCTATCATGGTGAGGACGTGAGGACATGGAAAAACACAACGACAATTTGTTGTTACGCAGGATGCTTGATAGGTTTTCCTGACCTCTTTAATAATCAAACCAGTTCAGATGCAAGTGCTAGACTTCATCCAGCTGCACCTTCACTTCGACTGCGTCTGGGCAAAGCCTTGCAAGAAGGAGTACAAGACCCGAGTGCGCAACCAGATCTTGAAAGTTAAGCAGCACAAGTCCGACGTGACTTGGAGGATGAAGAAGGCCTCCCACGTGACCGCGGAAAGATGGGTGCTTGCGATCACGGATGGGACAATGGTATGCACAGGGTGTGGCCCAATACCAGTTACAGTCGGTAAAAGATTATCATGGCCTTTACTAACCATTATCATCTACTGTAATTACCCTGCAAATAATGGGATAATATACCCAAAGGTTACAACAGTGACCTTCCCTCTGACATTGCAGGTTGGCACGAAAACGCGATCGGTGAGGTATTTGAGTTTGTTTCTTCATATAAGCTCTTGGTTTTGCTGGGAAGGACAGACACTGATGGTAGAAGGACAGACATCATTACATCTTCACATTTGCTGAGTCTTTGGACTTCGGACCTCAGCCGGACCGCTCTTTTCAGACAATGTTTTGCAGGTTGGAAATTGAAGGTTGTTCAACCGTGTCAGTGTATAGTCGTCCTGGAGTATGGGATGTATACATGGGAAATTAGACAAAAACAACAGGAGACTGGTCATTTTTTTGGGGGGGGGCCGGTTCATGTTTTTTTTGAATTGGACTCCGATGGTTGTAGATAGGCAGTTTTGACATGTATACTTATACATATATATATATATAATATATATATATACACTTGTTATACTTCTTATTAGATTGCCCAGGTCATCTATATACCCCAGCGCAAACGCACGGAGGCACAGCAGGAGCAAAGGAAACGGATTGCAGAACAGCAGAAGCTGATGGCCGAAAAGAAGAAGGAGGTGCTGTTCTGTTCTGCGTGGCGGTTTGGATCCATCCCTGTGGGATAGTGATCGCATCTCAATCCCTACAACTCACCCAGAACAGAACGTGGTAGGGGATGTGGACCCCGTGGCTTTCTGTTTGATCTGCCTTCTCAGCACAAGTGTTTTTTGCAAATGAAAGGATTTGCGCGGAGGTTGACCTGTGTAAGCAAATTCATACCGTTGATGGACGAAATCCTGCATCACCAACCCCCACTTTACCCTGTATACGGGTCACATGGCGCCTGTGCCCCTGCGCCCCCTCATTCACTCTGAGGAGGTGATGCAGGATTTGGGACTTTCAACTTGTTTTTTATCACTCTGGTGGTCCCAATGTTAACGAAGGAGAACAAGGGCAGCAAGAAAACTGTGTTCCAAGCGGTGCAGGATTTTGTCCATTCATAGTCTCATTTCACTACTTTGCTCTAGTCAGCTTCTTGTCGGGTGTCAGTTGTTTGCGCCCACTTGCTGGTGCCGCTTGTGCTACTCTGGTTGGTGTTTGCAGTCCCTTATTGATGTCTACTGCTTTGCTCTCCTCTCGTTGCTGTTTCTCGTTTCCGTGCACCTGTCGCAAGACACCAGCGGTTACGTGAAGGGATTGCAAGGGATGCGTTGCGGGAAGGTGCCAGGTGAGGAGAAGCACTGTCCGGGCACTGTGGAGCACTGTGTTGCCATGTAGACCCTTGTAACACAGCTTGGTGCAGGAGTCAAAGCCACGGTCGTTCCAGATCATGATGGCTCTACTCCGTTTGCTGTCCCCTGCCCCTTGTGTCCTTCTTTGCCTCTTGTTACTGACTTTGCAACTCTTTTTCTATAGTTTGCTAACTGTCGCTGTTTGCATGGCGCAACCCTGTGTCGGGCACTGTATGATCTGGCCATGTGACCTATAGTGACTTGGCTCGGCTCATGGTCGACGTTTTCGACCGCCGTTTCTCCAGCGTTCAACTGCCAACGCCTTTCAGCTCTGAGTAGATCACTATGACGATGATATCGAAGTGAAAGGCCTGGTGGCCAGGTCACATGGACCTTGGAAGACTCACTTAATCACAAACCAGTGGTTTTCAGGTTCAACGTTAATCTTCCAAGGCGTACTTCCAGTCATGGCAGAGTAATGCGCCATCACTAGTCCTCCGTTCGTGGCCATGGCATCCACTTTACATGTGTTTGTGGGAGGGGCAGCCTGCTAGCCTTTACACTTCCAACCCCACGAGAATCATCAGCTTGGCTCGGTTGGGTTGCCCACCTTGAAATTCCGCGGTTGCCTTAAAGTTTCACGAATCGCATGTTGACATCCTGGATTTGTTTTTGTCGCCTGTTTGTAATGCGCAGGCAGAGTCCACACAGAGGAGCAAAACCACTGTTCACCATTGCATGCCTCCATCAAACAAATCCTTTGCCTTCTTTTGCTTTGACCACTACCGTTCGTATGACGAGTTCGTCGGGCCGGGTGCATGCTTCATGCGTCCCCAGGGGGGGAGCGGTTGGATCGAGTGTGAAGAATGCGGCGATCCGGCGAATTCAGACCAGCTTGTGGACGAACCGCGCGTGTTTTTTTTGGCTGGTGGTCGATGGGGCTTGGGGGTATCGGTGTTTTCCCTTTTCTTGGGGAGCTACACGTAGCTACAGAGGGTTCCCTAACCATTTGCTAGTCTATACTTATATACAAGCTTATACAATTCCAAAGATGTTTTCGGGGCACTCTAGACTCTATGTTTGAGCCACAGCCATACATCAATGTCCAAGAGTGAACCCCTCCCTCCGTGTAGGGAGAAAGACGCAAGCTGTGTGACCTTGTTGAATGCCACCCTTCACAGTTTGAAGAGAAGAAGAAAGCAGAAGAAGAAGCGAAGAAGAAGGAGGAAGAGGAGGCGAAGGCCAAAGAGGCTGAACCCAAGGAGTCACCTCCCTCTCCGACCTCTCCCCCCTCACCTCCTCACCTCCCCCCCCCACGAAGCAAGAGCGATTTGCTCCGCGGTGAATGGACGCACCGGTGGACCGGTCGATGATCCAGACCGAATGACTCGGCAGGTTGAACAACTCATTGCCATTCATCACACCCATGTGATATCCCCTTTTCCGAGGTGTTGCATGAATCCTATTTCTTCAACAGTGACAGTGACAGATCAGTCGGCATGAATGGTGCCTTTGCAACAGGACATACGACTGCCGCATGTTGGTAATCATAATCAATCGCTTACACTATAAATGGTTTATCTATGGCTGGCCCCACAGATTCTGCTACATAGGATTGCAACGACCTAGCTTCATTGAATTCTGCCATGTTTCTCAAGAGAGATGTGATATGTGTGTTTGCAATCCAACGCAATATAAACAACACACAGTCACTGATTTTACATCATCCTCGCCATGTGGAGACCAATCGTCGACTTGGTGCTTGACAGGAGGGTGAGGCAGGTGAGGAAGAAGAGGAGGCCAAGCCCGAAGAAGAGGCGGGTCAGCGCCGCAGGTCGACGTGCTTCGGTCCTGGAGTCCGTCCGGGTGGGAAGCTGTGCTGTAGGCTCCATCTCCCCATTTTGAAGGTGGAAACACTACAAGTTCACGGTCCCTAGTCAGAAAGCATGTTGACCACGCCAGAACGCGACTTGACTCGCATACTATTCTCATACTGAACTGGGGTCCTGTGGCTCTAGCTTCGGATTGTCGAGTTGGGCTGACCGTTTAACACTTTAGCAGTACATGAGATTGTTGGGATTTCCCGTCTCATACGTGGACAACCCCCCCGAACAAAAATATTCACACCGCTTCGCAGTCGAAGCCGCCCGCACAGAGTAAAGGGAAAACATATATACAAACACACGCATACAGACATAGACATCCATCCGCCATGCATACAGACATATATAGTATACATACATGCAGACACACATCCAGACATACATGGGAAAAGTGTGTCATTAGCACCCTACCGGCTCGGCAGCAACCTGCGCTCGCGGAGCCGGGAAATAGCAACTTGTGCTCTCTGAGCCGGGAAGAAATGTTGACCGGGCTCACTGACTCAAGCGTGTCTCAGTGCGTCTGTCTCGGTCTGTGAACCGGCTGTTCGGTCGGGCAGGACACACGGACAAACACACCCACGATGTCAATTGTCTGTCTCGGTCTGTCTGTCTCTCTCGGTCTCGTCTGTCTCGGTCTGTCTGGCTCGGTCTGTCTGGCTCGGTCTGTTTGTTTCGGTCTGTCTGTCTCTCTCAGTCTCGTCTGGCTCGGTCTGTTTGTCTCGGTCTGTCTGGCTCGGTCTGTTTGTCTCGGTCGGTCTGACTCGGTCTACCTGTTTTGGTCTGTCTGGCTCGGTCTGTTTGTCTCGGTCTGTCTGACTCGGTCTGTCTGTCTCGGTCGGGCAGGACGCACGGGCGAACACAACCACGATGTCAATAATGCAGTGCCCACCGGGCTGCGCATGCGTCTGCGATGTCGATAACGCGATCTCTCCGCGCCGGCATAGCCGCATCGCCAACACTTGTTCCAGCTTTCATCAATCTTCAGTGCCTAGAGGTGAAGCTGTCATTTCTTTTCCACCTCCCACCACTGAGCACCAGCCGACCGGGTGGGTGTGATATTTTTTCGGAGGGGAGACCCAAACCAAATCCGGCAAATGGTATATATTATAGTGATCCGATGCAGACGATTTCCAATACATCTTTAGTGGGGATCTACTTTTCTACCTATTTTGGGGTCTCTATATTATGATGCCCGGGCACCGATCATGGAAGATCCTGGATTGTGAAGTTTGCAGCCAGTCGCGCGCCAGTTTGTTTCTACATGTTTTTACAATGTTTTCAGAAAGAACCCATATAATTTGTCATTCTCTGCCAACTTCACTAGTTGCCCCACCCCCGAAAACATTGATTTTTGGTTTCCCCTTCATTTCCACACCCCTGGGATCCCGCCTTCACAGCACCGCAGCGCTTGGAAAGCAGGCGGATACCGAAATGAAGGCGCCGGGGCGATTTTTTTGTGGACTCTTCGGAGTAGAACGAAGGTGGAAACCAGTGTTTTCTTTACGGTTTTGATGGGTTTTGCTTAGGGTTATGTTTCACGTTCCTTAAGCAAATAATCCAAACTTGGATTGCAGGGCTTTGGACCTTGGGGTGGTGGGTGTCGGTGAGTGGAAAGAAAGGTTCCCCGGCAGTGCGCACAACTGGGGATCGACCAGGATAGGCAGGGTATCAGCTGGTGTGCTCAATGTTTCCTAGATTCATTGCAATGTGAGATGTCAGTATTTGTAGCGGAAACAGCACCAAAATTGTTGTTCTACTAGACATATCAAAGTTGGTTTTCCAATGAATACCCGCTACTACTTGACCAAGGTTTGCGCAACCTGAGTAAACTTGCTAACCACCAGAGCGTTGCAACCGTGAGGAGGCGCTGTCACAATGACTGTAGCACTTGGCACTTGAAGCACATGTTCAAAGAACATATTCTAAGGACAGGTATGATAGTATGACATGCCGTGCCTGTTTGATGAACTCTCCACACTGTTTGGAGCCAATGTCTTGAGTCAAGCTCTCTCTCTATATATATATAGGCATTATTGTAGGCTCTCCGGTCTGTTTTCAACCGCCATCCCAATAAATTGATCCATGTGTTTTTCAGCAAAATCCTCCAGCACTTCGCGTTTCCGAATCCGAAGGATGAGAAGGAGGCCGCAGAGGAAGAGCCTAAGGAGGAGGCCAAGGAGGAGCTAGTCTTCAGTCTTCGGGGCGGAGGTGGTGTCACCACAAAGCACGAAGCGAAGCCATGCGAAGCGGTGTGGGGCCGGGGGGAAGGAAAACATCGATCCCAGCAGTTCACGTTGGCGTGGCGCCCGTTTTGGCAGACCGGCGCTCTCCACGCCGGTGCCGTGAGGGTGAAAAGGGCTAGTAGCTGATCCATGCTGACCATCGAAAGCGTGTGTGAACATGACAAGCTCGGTTGAAACAAACGCAGGTGTCAAGAGCCAGGTCATGGTGCCTATACCGAAGGAAGGTCCAACCAACCTCGGCAGGACGCACCAGGTGAGTCAGAAGGTTCATACGTGTTTTTCCAATCGAAGAAGGCTTCCATGCAGGAACATGACAGGTCATGACAGGTCAATATTTGGTAGCTTATGGTCGCTTGCTTGCAGATCTGCAAGTCATTTTGTGTGATCGATGTTCAGGCAAACGTCTTGACTCACCAGGCTTCCGTCGGACTACAAGCTGTAAGGAAAGGCCTTTAAAGGACAAGTTCAAAAGTCATAGCCTTGACGGTTTTGAGCATCGATCCGGTCAAAGCAACACGGGGACTTGATCACAAGAGGCAGTTGTGGCTCGAACATAGATCACGAAATCGCGTCCCGTATTTGGCTTTCGGGCCGTTCCTGTAGGGCTTGGCGTTCCCGTCATGTCCCGAAGTGAAATAGACAAAACTTTAACCCGATCAAACATCCAGAAGCTCTTGCCATCAAATCACAACCAGCCCCAGCCATTCCAAATCAACCATGCCATTTCATCACGGCAGAGCCTTTTTGGGTGCTTGAACGCAAAAGCTGATTACACCGGCGGTTTCGTGCTGCTCCGCCGGCTTGGAGTTCACAACACAAGAGCTGCGCTTCGCTTAGATGACTTAGATGCGACCGGTTCTCGACCGGGCTTTCCAGGCGTTTAGTCGAATCTCCCACCTATCCAGAATTTATCAGAATTTCCTGCAAGCAATGTTGCTGGCCAGGTTTGGTAGTCGTAGAATGTCGTATAGATGAATTTGGGAAATTCATGGAAATTCATTGATCTATTGGAAGCTGGTATCATCAAAGCAGGGTAGAGATGCGACCATCAAAGCAGTTAAAAGATGTCAAGACTAAGCAGGTATAGAGTGTGTCCATCGTTTTTGGCTGGTGTACGGTGTATTTGGTATGTGGTATAGGGGTTATTTGGCAGGTTTGTGTTGTGTCGTTTTGCGAGGGGCATGTGCTGCTGGAAACTACAGTATCATTTCTCATTAAAGAGAAGCAGTAGAAGACATAAAGACGTCGAAGGCGCGCCGTTTCGTCCAAAATTGAAGCAAACACATTTTACTCCGGGGGGGAAATGCATGGTGGTCAAAAATGGGGTTGCGCCATCTGCCCCTATGTAAATTAGGCCTATTTTGCATAGTGGTGGATGGCTCAAGCAGGGTGTGGTTGAGCCATCCATGTAGGGTTTCCAACAGTGTAATGACTTTTAGCCTCGATCTATACGAGCACACGGGTCACTGGCCAAACCTCTTCCTCACGCTTCAACTTGAGCGTTTCAGACTTCGGCGCATCGAAGAACTTCCAGGCCTTTCCCGCCTCATTCGCAGGAGACCAAGGACGAAGAGGAAGATCTTGGAGAGGAGCCGCCCGCGGTGGGGACCCCCGATGCCGACCAAAACGTGTGCCGGCGTGGAAGGGACTGATGGGTGACAAAAGTGGCACGGAGTTCCAAGATTTGGAGGGTTCTTGAAAGGCTCAGCGGCTAAACCACCCATTTAAAATCATGCATACGACAATCCCTGATCAAACGAATCAAACACATCAAACACAAACGCGTTTCGATCTTGATGTGTTTGAATCGCTCTGGTGGACGTTTCATTCTTTGAAGAAATATGACAAAATCCTGCAGCATAGATGATCATAGATGCACGATTCTCCGTTCTGAGACAGAAGGCTTTGGTGGAAAGGATCTGGTTTGGCTGGTTGGGATGCTGTTGCCACAAAACGCCATGTTCCTTGAGGCTTAGACTTCTTGATACGTAGGGAGCATTAGCCGGGTAGTCTCAATGGTGATATTTCGATGAATAATGCTTGGTTGTTTGGTGACTGGTGAAATCCCAGTCCAACAAGACCTGCCCTGACAGCTGCCTTGTGCATTTTCACCATGCCTTGGTGCCGGGTGCTGGGGCATCCACTCCACGCTTTGGTGCTCGGGGATATGAACTAGGGCCAGGGTGACTGGCGGGTCCACCTGCTTAAGATATGTAGATCTCCAGGCCCGGTATGACAAACTCTTTTTTGGAATGGGGATTAATGTAAACCACCACTGCCACCCGCAGTTCACGTCGAGTTCATTGGCAGTTAGACTTATCAGATCTTATCAGTGCATGCGCAGTGAGCAGAGTCCACCACGCAGTCAGCAGGTGGAGTTGACTGAAGAGGAAGAGAAGCAGTTCTTCCCGACAAAGGGCCGCTCACTTCAAGGACTTGCGGATAGCACCCACTGAACTAACTTCTTTGTTTTGAGTGTTTGACCGCTGGTTGCCTCCTGTGGTGACACACCAGAGGTCATTTGGGAAGCCAAAGGCAAACACCGTTCGGATTGGAGCAACAGGCAACGTCACTGATCACCGGTTCTTGCTTCTTTCTCGATACAAGCGAATGTCCAGTCCCGATCCCAATAGAACCAACAATGGGGCCAGGGTGAGAGGAAACAAACAAACCAACCCGGGCAAACGTGTCGAACAACAAAAAAACGTTAAACACTAACACAACTATCAATCACTCTATTATAGTGTCCCCCCAAATAACTCAAGCAAGCTGGAAAAGGACCAAGCGGACATACTTCCGACCCGTGTGCTCTTTACGTGCTCCTTGATTGAATGGACCGCTGCAAGGTGAGGTGAAGGATGAACTAGTGGAAGAAAATGCAGCAGTGATCCAACAAACAAAAGCAATGAACACCGGACCTCCTCATCCAGTTCTTCGGTTCCCTTCTGTTTTGGGTTCAGGAATCCGTCTTTTCTTTCTGTCCTGGACCACCTTCCGCCTTCCGCAGCTTTGGTCACCGAGGTTACCTCTCCGATTTAGCGCCCTCGGTCTTGGCCAAGGCGAGAAAAACGGCGTCTGGGTCGTTCAACCTGCCGTCCACCATGAAGCGAATGACTGACACCAGGTACGAAGGTCAGGTCAACTGGTCGGTCTGGTGCCCTGACCCACAGCAGTTCTGGCCATAAATCCACTGAGCGGAGCAGACTGTTGATGACATTTGAACCTGTATATGAATTAAATTATGATTAAGAAGGGCCGGTCCAATTGGGGGTGTCATGACATTCGAATCAGACCAAACCACTGGTGCTCACCACGGTCCAACCATCGTGACCACCCCACCGTGACCACCCACCGACTTGGGGGACGTTCTCCGACGGTGGAAGTACTGGAACATGAGCGCCTCCTTTTTGGGGGATTGGCGTGGCCACCCCAAACGATCAACCCTCCAAGTCTTTTTTTTTAAAGGAAAGCACGGTTCGTCGCGATGACTAATTAAGTGATATGACTCAGCGAAAGACACAGCCCCACCCAACTGTTGAAAGCTCCTCCCCCTTCTGGGTGTGTGTATTCTAATAGGGAAACCCCATGGTCCGGTCTTAGAGCGTCTTTGGATGTCTTTGGAAGGTCTAACTAACAAAGAAACTTATATTTTAATACACACCCACTCTCCACACCCTTACCACTACCCTTACCCTAGGCCCTAGACCTCCAGTCATATCTTCGTTTCGAAGGTGTTTGGGGTGGGTGCCAGTTTCGGGTACAGTCATACCGAACCTGAGGAGGTGCGACGAAGTCGGTGTAGGGTTATGGGGCCACGAGGCCTTTGCCAGCTTCATGGTGCCGGAGAAGTCTGAGGGCTTCGACGAGGCGCTTAACGGTCCACCCGGGGGTTCGACCGGTTCGACGGCATGGAGGTGGTAACGTGGATGCAGAAGTAATATAGCTGAGAAGTAGGACTTTGGACCTGGTTGAGGGCCAGTGAAGTCGACGCCTTGGCACCGGACTTGGAGTCGATTTCCGGGTCTGTTGGACACTTGACGGTGACAACACCGAACGACCGAGGCATTTTTTTTGTCCGAAGAAAAGCGTGCCCGTAGGTGGTCGTTTTCGATCGTTGAGGGTTATGAGCCCAACCCGCCTTTTTTAGAGCGCCATGGAGCGATCTCGCTCATCCCCACCGGGTTACGACCTGGTGAATCCATGGTGGTCGCAGCGGCTTCGCGACGAAGTGGCTCTCCGGAACAAAAGGCCGGAGAACTTGCCAGTCCCCTTTGATGAGGACCTGGACGGGCCTGGGCCGGAGGAAGCGCGGGTTGAAAGCGCTGGCGGAGGAGCGGGCAGAGTGGGCAAGGGTCGCGGTGTAGCGACGGGCCGCCTGTTTGTGACCCCACCAAGTCGACGGTCCGAAGGCCGAGGAGGCAATCGAAGGTCGGAGGGCAAGTTGCCGGAAGAGCAGCCCAGTGCAGAGGCGGCTCGCGGGCATGAAAGAGATCGGACTATGGGCCCTGTTCCACCTGAAGGAGCACCACCAAGGGGTCCACCGATGGCCGCGGGTGCTGCGGTTCCACCCCCTCAAAAGGGGGATCCTGACAGTTTGCAGCGCGCCTTTGAGGCTGAGATGGTTTTGTTTCTTCGTGAACAGAATGCCAAGCTGCAAGAGGAGGTTGACCAGTTGCGGAGTCTCCGCACCACCAAGGACGCGGCGGCCGCCATGTCCACTCCGTCGTCTTGGGAGACGGTGGATGGGGGCGGGGGCGATGGGGTGCCTCGGAGTGGTCTTCAGGTTGGGAATTCCGCTGAGCCTGATGGTCAAGTTGGTCCCCCATGTTCTGGTAGTGGTGAACCGTCCATGCACACACCGCGGGGAAGGAGCCCTACTACACGAAGGCTTCATCCATCCTATGAGGTGAGGTATACGCCCAATGGAACACAGATCCCAGTTGGTCCACCACCCTCTATGGTAGATGCACCACCAGTTCCACCATTCCCAACAAGTGTCTCGGCTGAATTTAGTGGTGACTCGGCAGAAATGCTGCGGCACTATGAGCTCTTCGAAGCCAAGCGGCGGGGTGACTCGCAATGTGTGCCGCTTAGCATGCGGGAGGGCCGAGCTTTTGTTCCTGGCACCATGGAGCCCAGGGCCGAGCGTTTGGAGAAGGAGGTGACGGAGCTGAAAGCTGCTTTGAGTCGCATCCAAGGCAGTTCCGGCTCCTCGGCTGAAATTCCGGTGGCACCACAAGCCATCGGTGTGCGCAGTGCCTTGGAATGTCAAGGTTTTGTATGGGGCCCTGATCCTGTTTCAAGTGCTGGTGATAGTGCAAACCCCACTGATGTTTGGGCCGCTGGCCATAGAGAAAGACCCACCGGTTCTGATCCCCGAGATGGGGGTGACAAGTCTTATGGTCGATGGCGCCCTGATGGTGGCTCCGCACCACCACCGCTTCCATGGCATGAGGGCGCTGGCAATAGCAAAGCTGAACTGGCTGAGTTGGCAGCTGATGCATCGCCCATTGAATTGGGCGACTGGCTCGCGGTTTGCGGGCCGGTGCTGAGGGACATTTCAGCGGTCAGCGCTCGCTGGTGGAATCTCACATTGAGAGAGGCTCAGTGCTATTATGACCGGTGGAAGACCTCATCGCCTTTGGAGAGAGTGCAAATCGCACCACGACTCCCTGATGAGCTGTTGGATGGCTGCTACCAACGCACAGAACAGCTTGCTGCTTCGTGCAATCCCCTCGGACCAGCAACAGATGCTGATCACGGATAGGGAGCTGAATTCCACGGCCCTGTTGTTCCGGCTTCTAGTGCGCTACCAGCCTGGTGGTGCAGGAGAGAAGTCGATTTTGCTCTCCAAGCTGACGACCTTGGACAAGGCAGTGGGAGCAACAGATTTGGCAGCTGCTCTTCGCTCCTGGCGTCGTCACTATGCTAGGGCTCAAGAGATCGATGCTGTCCTGCCTGATGGAACGCTGTTGTTGCGGGCTCTTGAGCCTGCTTGTACTTTGGTGGCTTCGCTGGATGCTCAAGCTTCCTTTCGACTGGCACAAAGTCGTTTGCAGTTGGCCATTGATCAACAGCCCATCCATCAGAGTATTTGGCGGTTTAGCCAATGCCTACTGGCTGAGGCGGAGACCTTGTCGTTGATGAGCAGCACTCCTGTGGTGACCACCTCTCCTATCAAGGTCAAGCAGATGGAAGCGCCTGCCAAATCACCTCCGTCTACATCAACTGGCGGAGACAAAGGCAAGGGTGGTGTGACGAGTTCATCCACATCTACCACCCCATGTCGATACTTTCGTTCTGACGCCGGTTGCAAAGCTGGCAGGAGTTGCAAATGGTCCCACTCATGGGAGGGCATTGAAGATAAACATGCTCGTTGCTGGATTTGTGGTAGTAAAGAACACCGCAAAACGGATTGCAAGATCAAAGCTCATGGACATGGAAAACCTGGTCCATCCAAAGAAGGCAAATCCCAGAGTGAGCCTAGCAGCTCAGGGGGAGGAAAGTCCTCGTCAAAAATGTCCACGTCGCCTTCAACGTCTTACAATGCTGCAGGTGGAGGTGGCAGTGCAACAGCACCAAAGCTTCAAGAAATGGAAGGTCCAGTGGATGCCGCCTCGGAAGTTCCTGCACCAAGTGATGGCAGCAAGGGCGAGACTGGCACAACATCCAGTGAAGCTTTGCTCCAAGAGGCCACGAAGCTTCTTAAGTCTCTGAGGGCACCACAGCTGAAGGTGATCAAGCTCAGTCAGCTGGATGCAGGTGCCGAAAACATGATGGTGCTTTTGGATTCTGGTGCAACCCACGCTTTGAGGCCGGCTTTGACTGAAGGTGAATGGGCTGCAGCACAACCTACACAGGTCACCTTAGCTGACGGGGTCACTACAAAACTCCGCTTGAAGGTGAACTCCAAGATTTTGGTATCCGACCCAGCTGATGACACCATGAGCCAATCCTGGATCGTTCCACTGGGAGGCATCACAGAGCTGGGTTACAGGTTTGAGTGGAAGGGCGGTCGATGCTCTTTGCGGGATGAGCAAGGCCAAGTGCTCGATGTTTGCATCCAGCATGGCTGTCCGATGGTCACTCGCCAGTTGGGACAAGAGATGATAGCCCGCCTAGAACATCAACAAGTTCGGTTGGTGCGGAAGGCACTGTTGCTCAAGTCAATGCTGGTGGATCCATCCGCTGAGTCCTTGGAGGCGGTGAAGAACTCCACGGAAATGGCCCTCACCCTGAAGATGAAGATGATGTTTCCGGATCTTCCAGACGAGGTGTTGATGAAGGTCATTCCGGATCTCTCATCGCTGCAGGTCAATGAAGGGCATCGAATCCCTTGGAACCGCCACAAACGTCGGCGGCTGCAACAGGCCAAAAGCATTGTCATCCATTTGTTCTCCGGGCCGGACCATCGTTTTTGGGAAAAGAAGATTGCTGGCAGTGGCACTGAGGTCCTATGTGTGGATCTAAGTGGCTATGTCCCTGCAGATCTACATGATGATGCAGTGTTCCGCTTTTTGTTGTCTTTGGCTGCATCGGGGCGAGTCAAAGCGCTGTTGGCGGGTCCACCTTGCCGCACTGTGTCAGCCCTAAGGTATCACGATGATGGCGGTCCTGGAGTTCTTCGCACTGAAGAGTATCCCTATGGAGTTCCAACGTTGACAGCCGCGGAGCAGAATCTGGTCACTGGTGATAGTGTGCTTTGGTTCCGCATGTTGGCCTTGTATATGTTGTGCGAGGATGTTCGCTTGCCGGACGAGCCACAGACTGCCTTGGCCATTGAGCAACCCGAAGATCCTGCACGGTATCGACCGGCTGATGAAGTGAAGGTCAAGAAATTCATGTCGGTGTGGCGGACCAAAGAATGGCAATCATTTGAAGCACACTTCAAGGTCCGGATGATCCACTTCGATCAAGGGCCAATGGGCCACATCAAGAAAAAGCCCACGTCAATGGCTGTGGTGCTGCGTGACATCCATGCCTTGGATGGTGTTCGAGGCCCACCAAGTGGAGATCCTCCTGATCCTCAAGGTCAAGATCGAGCCAACATGATGCTGAGGGAGCGTTGTGAAGACTCCAAAGGCTGGGCTGCCTGGGCACCGGGCCTGAAAGTGGCGCTGGTGTTAGCTGTGCAAGATCACATCAACCGTCGAACTACCCCTTCTTTGGAGGCTGCCCTTCGCCCTGTTGGACAGGTGGCGCTTGAGAGCTGGCGTCAACATTATCTCAATGATCATATGCCAGCACGAAGAGATTGCAAGGACTGCGTCCGTTCTTCTGCGCGCAGCAAGCCGCATCGCAAGATCACACACCCTGAAGCCTACACGTTGAGCATTGGTCTGTCTGGAAAAATGGTGGTTGGCCAAGACCAGAACAGGCACGACTGCAAGTACATGATGGTTGCTGTGTACACCTTCCCGGTGGATCGCTCTGGACGCTCATTGGTTGAGTTCGCAGAGGCATCAAGCCAACAGGATGATCCACCTTCCATCGATGTTGATGAGTACACTCCTACAGAACCTGGGGGTGACGACCCGGGGGAGGAACTTCTGATGGATGGGGCGCCTGGAGATGTAGAGGGTCCGGGGGAGGCAGGACAAAGCGCAGCAGAAGCAGCAGGTGTGAAACGTGGCCATGCAGCGATGGAAGCATGGCAGCAGAGAATAGAAGAAGCTCAAGATGTCGCTGTCCGCAATGTCACCTTCGTGGAGGTTCTTCCAGGACGTGCTGTGAACAATATCTTGGCTGCATTGGCTCGCATCTACGCGAGGATTCGATCCTTGGGGTTGCCCTTGTATCGCATTCACTGCGACAGAGCTCGGGGGTTGATCTCCGCCCCAGTCCGCCGCTGGACCCTGGACAGGGGAATAGTCACCACCTTGACATCTGGTGACTCGTTCAAAGCCAACGGTCGAGTTGAAGGTGAGCTTGGCGTCATCAAGAAACATGTCAGGACGGTGGTGGCAACAACAGGCTTGGGGCTGGAATACCTGCAATCCACATCGGCGAACGCCGTCTTCGAGCTCATCTTCGAAATCTTGGATTGCCGGTGGGACCTATGCTTCAGTTTGGCTCCAAAGCCTTTGCACTGAAAAAGTCCTGGCAGGATCGCTACCAACCCTGGCGAGAGATCAGGGATGAGGTGATTGTTTTGGGGCCAGCAATTCACTCTTCGTTGACAAGCACAAGTTACTACGTGCAGTCTGTCGACACCAAACGGTTCTTCTATACCGATGATGTTGTGGTCCCAATGGCTCACCAACCTGAGGCAGCGGAGGTCTGTGCCTACCTTCCAGAGCTTGATCGCCCTCCCGGAGTTCCCCAATGGGAAGGCAGTGTTCCCAAACGTCGCTTGTGGGATAAAACCGCAATTCCGCAGCTGTCCATGTTGTACATGGAGGGGGAGGCCAGTGCTCGAGTTCAAAATTGGCTTTGTGATCACCGTGATCTTTTTGATGTCCATGCACCCAACGACCCCGAGTTGTTCCGCCAAGACGTCAGCAGCGACAGCTGGACGATTGAAACGCCTGAGAGGACGCCGAGTGACCATGAAGGGACACCGAGTGACGGACCCTCCCAAGGTGCAAAAGCTTCGCTGGAGGAGGAATCGCTCGGAGGAGGGGAGTGGGAGGAGGCGCCTAACAACCAGGATGGTGGCTCACGCCTGGTGGCCTCATTGCAATGTCAAGCACCTGGGAGAGCTCCGATCACGAGGGTCCAACTCATTCGGTCCATGCAGGCGAATCTGGCGGACTATGTGGGGGATGAGTTAAAACATGTGGATAGAGTTAAAACATGTGGATATCACAAATCCTGACCAAGGGTGCTGTCTTGAAGCCTTAGCCAATGCAATCCTTCAAAAGGTTGATGCGGAGGAGAACCTTCTTCAACACCAAAATGATAATGAAGCGCTGCATCAACAGGAGCTGGAAGAAGAGTTCCTGGTGACCCGGACACTCAGCACCAAGGAGGTCATGGATGACTTTGAAAACTGGATCCCTCCGATCACAGCAGAGTATGATCAGCTGGTGAGAAACAAGGAAGCTGTTGAACAGATCACCAAACTGAATCTCCAAAAACGAGCTGAGAAAGAAGGGAAAGTGATTGAATTGCTCCCTGCAAAAATGGTCTACACCCGCAAATCAGGAGCTGGTGTTCGAAGAGCCCGAGCAGTCGTTTGCGGAAACTATTCAGAGTCAAGGTTCAATGCAGACTGCTATGCAGGAGGAGCTGATGGCTGCCAAGTGAGGGCGGTGATCCGAACAGCTGCTTTGAAGGGCTGGTCAGTTGCTGCTACAGATATCAGGGTAGCTTTCTTGAATGCCCCTCGAAGAGAAGATGGGAAATTGGTCGCCATGGAGATCCCTTCGGTCTACAAGCGGCTTGGCTTGGCTAAAGAAGGGGAGGTATGGCTGGTTCGCCTGGCCATGTACGGCTTGACGACTTCTCCAAAGGATTGGTCGAAGCACCGCGACCGGACCTTGCCAGCAGTGAGCTGGGTGAGAATGCGAGATGATCGCAAAGTCCGTGGGCACTTTCACAAAACCACGGACGAAAACTTATGGCGACTGGAAGAAGTAGACCTTGAAACAGGTGAATGTCACTGGACTGGCCTCATGTCCGTGTACGTGGACGATATCCTCCTGACGGGAGAAGAAGCAGCTTTGAGTGCCGGTCTCAGTTCATTGCAAGCAACTTGGACCACATCCAGTGTTGAGTGGGCTTCAGCGCAAACGCCGGTGCATTTCTGTGGGTTTGAAATCATGGCTGATGGAGCTGGAGATGGTTTTCATTTGTCTCAACGCCAATATGAGCAAGAAATCCTCACCCGCTGGAATGTGAAAGAGGCTGTGCAATTCCCTCGCTTCAAGATCAGTGAGGAAGACTATGAGGTGCAGGTCGAATGTGACCGTCGCCAGGTCCGTGAGGCGCAAGCCTTAGCCGGGTCATTGCTCTGGTTGTCAACAAGGTCCAGGCCTGATTTGGCCTATGGTGTGGCAGCTCTTAGCCGTCTGATGACGAAGAATCCCAAAAGGGCCATTGAAATCGGCCACAACCTCCTGGCCTATGTCAAAGGCAGCCCTGGTGACATGCACTATCCCAGGGAGATCCACCAAAAATGGGGTGCTAGAAGTCAATTGAAGGTTCAGCGCCACGACAAGCTCATCGAGGTCTTCGCTGACATAGCATATGGTGCTGGCTCCAACCATCGCAGCGTCCAAGGACTGGTGATTTGCTTCGCTGGCGCTCCGGTGGCTTGGCACAGCTCGGTTCAACCCTTCGTGACCCATAGCACGGCTGAAGCAGAGCTTGTCTCATATTGCGAAGCCCTCACGACTGGCAGATCCATTGAGGCTTTGATGTGTGCCATCTGGGGGGAGGATCTCACTTCATCCAATCCCTTTGAGCGGGTGATTTATGGAGATAATGTTGCTGCAATCGGTCTCGCTTATGGCAATAGCAGTTCATCATGGCGGACACGCCACCTCAGGGTCAGAGCGAACATCCTCAGAGAAGCTCTAGAAGATCAGGTTGAGTTTCCTGGAGGTAAGTGGCAGCTCCATCACCTGAAAGGAACAGAGTTGGTGGCTGATGGCATGACAAAGCCATTATCTGGCCAAAGCTTCTTTGGCTTTGTGTCGGATCTGGGCCTACAAAGCGAGCAGGTCCAGGTGAAACGAGTGGCTATGGGCGATCGACACCTTCAAGTACAAGATCGCGCAGTGGCCTTGCAGATGCTAGTGGTGGGGGGAGCGATCATCCAAGCCACCCAGGCGGCAAACACAACGGGTTCAACAGAAGCCCATGATAGTGACCTTCCTGTCGATGCGATTTGGATGTGTGGCCTAATCCTGGTGTTGATCGGAGCAATCTGTGTGGGAAAGACAGCGCTGAGTTCCATAGGCTGCTGTCTCAAGAGATTGCATGGTGTCATCAGGCAGCCACAGCCACTTTGCGAAGATGAGGAGGAGGAAGAAGAAAGGGATGGCTGGAGGAGGACACCGCGGTTGAGAAGAAGCGGAAGAAAAGGGAGAACGCATGAGGTTCTCGAAGAAGACAGCCCAACCATGACGGAGATGGCCAGTGAAGAAGAGGAGGGGGCTATGTCAAAAACGAGCTCTACGTCCAATCCTACCCGGAGACGATCGGGCTCGCAGGTGCAGCATGGCGCTTCATCACACCGCTCAATGCCGAGATCAAACGATCAAATGGCAGAAGCAGCTGGCGAAGCTGCAGGTGTGGCAGCTGACGCTGCAAAGAAAGCTCTACGAGCTGCTGAGGTTGCTAGTTGGGCAGCCAGAAGCGCGGAAAGAGCATCACAGCTCATGGAACAAGTGAGCCACATGCCTTCGGAAGCCGCAGCATCGAGTGCCGCGTCATCAAGAGTGGCACCAAAAGCTGCAGCATCGAGTGCCGCATCGTCAAGAGTGGCACCAAAAGCTGAGTCTCAAGACCAGCATCCATCCAACCCCTGGAACAGATTTCAACACGAGAATGCCGGGAAGAACTGGGGTTCGGAGAAGATGCGTGCTGAGTATTACAAGGCCAAAACTCAGTGCCATCGCAAAATGCCTTGAGCCGTGGCACGTTTTGGCATTTTCCATGTTCGCCAAAGAAAGGATTGGCGAGGGGGAGTCTGTTGGACACTTGACGGTGACAACACCGAACGACCGAGGCATTTTTTTTGTCCGAAGAAAAGCGTGCCCGTAGGTGGTCGTTTTCGATCGTTGAGCCGGGAATTCAGCTGAACAAACATGTGTCGTGCCATTGGCTAATATGGCCTTAGGTCGTTACACTCTGTCCAGTTCGTCGGGGAAGATGTTCCCAGTTGTGGGGTGGTCACAACAAGGAGGCGTTCTACCTTGGCGTTGTTCACATCTTGTTACTTGGCTGATCTTGGTACGAACTGGAATCCCTGGTCCTCCGTGACTAGAAACATCCAGAAACAGCGGTCAACATGTACCACATGCCTCTCCGCTTGCACCAGCATCGAGCCACCTTCTTCATGCCAGCCTTCCAAGTGTCCAACCCGGATCGACATCACAGTCTCACGACTCGCTAGTCGACTCATGCGACCTCGGGCTGGTCGCAGTCGTCGCAGTCGCCGAGGTGAAGTATGAGTGGCAAGATGCAGCCAAGAGCTCTTCGGATGAGACAGGGTGGACGGGTGCGTGTTCTTCCGTCCTGACTGGGTGGAACCGATTCGCACGAGCTGTATCTGTTTGTTAGTTAAAATATATTATATGTTTAATACACTATGATATGTGCCCAAACAACTGGCTTATGTTAGCATGATTCACCGCTCACAATTGGTAGGTTGTACATCTAGCTTGTAGAGTGTCGCGACCACTTCTCAAACACATCTTATGGCCATCTAATCGGGCCGCCGTGCCTAACGATTGTAAACAAATAGAAACCAATCCTCATTTGGTCATTCAGGCGCACCTTTCTTTTTGTTGGCGCAAGCAACCAATCTTTGTAATGTTCATTTCCCGTCAACGTGTTCACTATGGGTATCGCCATGGTTCATCGAGGGAACCATCACCGGAAAGATCTCCTCACAAATGACAAATCCCAGTCTTCACAGCTTTCGAGACATCCTGTTTCATGGACTCCGAGTAAGGATGGCCAAGCACAGAGACGGTCAGCGGTTTTGTCTCACCAGCAATTCCAATTGTTTGCTTGTAGAAGAGGTTGCATGCACAATACCCTGGGTGTGTGGCGCGTTCGAGACATCACACACCCGCATTCAGAATCAGCTCGATCTACACACTCCTCTGCCACTGACTGGCAAGTTGCACACACCTGTTGGATGGAGAGCAGAAGTTCTGATCGAACTCATCAAAATCACAAGGGGTGCGAATGTGTGCGAACTAAGTCATGGCCCTTCCAATGGAATTTTACGCGTTGGTTATGGAGCTGCCTGAGAATCGACACACAGCAGACATTGATTTGCTGATGTCTCAACGACATCGCCTGAGGATTGTCAACAGTGGCTAAGCAGAACCTGGTGAATGGATGTGAATGGTGCTTTCCCAATGCTGGCGCAGTGTTGGACAGTTTTTGGACCTTTGCTTGTGGGAACACTGTCAGCCTGTCGCGCACCGGATGGCCCGACTGGCTCATGACATCTCACGAGCGAGAGGCCTAGGGAGAGACTTCTGGAGGCCGAACGATGGATTGATGCCTGGAGGCCGAACACGATTCCGTGGCAAGTGCACCAGATGAGAGAGGCCTAGTGGAGAGGGGGACAACACTCTTGGGGGCGGCTGAAGATGTCAACATATGTCAACCATGAGTGGGGGCTCAACATGGGGGGAACCCCAAGTTATATATCCCACTTTGTACACTGTCCATCAGGCAGCTCATTCAGAGACGAGCGCATGGAAAAGTCGTTGAAGCAAGGTGAGGGTTTCACGCATGAACTCACTAACCTTCGCAAGCCAGGCCGTCGATCAGAAAGGAGAGCCCCACCTTGCTCGAAGCGGAACTTCGACCCAAACAAATAAAGCTTCAGGTCCGGACGTGCAAAGTGGATGGTTACATGGCAGAACCAAGCACCTTTCTGTCCGTGTTTTTTTGACCTGCCGGTCAAACCTGTCTTGCGCAGCTCCGAACCAATGTTTTGGAAGGGGAGGGCATTTGCACAGCTGTGCCATGAGAGGGACGCTGTCCAGGGTCTTGGGATCTGTTGGGCAGCTGGCTGTTTCGATGCTTTTGCCAAGAAAGCAACAGAACAGAACAAGACCCTTTCCTGCATCTTTGAGCTTAGCTAGCACCTGAGTAAAGCACCTGTGTTGCCAGGCCAGTTGTTTTTCGACCTCCGATGCGCACGGCCGTCCCCAGTGACTTGCCCAGGTAAGGAGTACTTGAGGAAATGGGTCTTGGAAACCAAGCTTACGACCCGCATTGAGGACAGCACTGTCCGGTAACCTTTGCGAAGAGTGCGGGGTGGTCAGGATAGGGACTCTGTTGGAAGAAATCCGGCGACCGCCTTGAGCTTGGAAATCCCCTAGAATTCAAGACATAGTACACAGCAGGCTTCTGCCCTTCAAGTGGTGGAGAATTTCCTTCAACAATAGCATCAATAGCACCCTCCAGTTGGGCCTAGGACCTGCCAGAAGCTGCTTAAGCTGTGACGACACGAAACCGTATACCTTTGCTTGAAGTGGCCACGAACAGTCGTAAAGGAACGACTGTGTTTGAATGGGGATATTGCCAAGATCCTCGCAGACTCTCGCAGATTAAGATGCCGGTTCCACTCACTAATTAGCGAGTCTAGGGGTTGTGAGTGGTGGCGCTCACATGTTGCGAAATCTGATATATTTTCCATCCACAGCAACCACCATGGATTTCTCCAGAAATACACTCCAAAACAAACACAGGTAACTGGTATATATCCCAAGCACAGCAGCATCCGAACATCCTGCTCTACACTTTTTGGGCCAAGGCCACGTCTTGTAGCTTCTTTCATCAGCCGTTTCCCTGGCGCCACGCCGCGGAACGCCGCGGTTGTTCACGCCAGGAATTGCAGCCATCGCAGGACTTCAAGGACAAGTTGGCGGCCTTCCAGAAATCCTTCTCGGACTGGGGGATGCTGTTCGGAAATCGGAGGGAATGAATGGATGTGTTTCAGACGATGGCAAGTCCCCACAGGAAATGGGACACTACATGATACTACATGTACTTCTGAGATCTTTCAGAGGGTCAAATGTCAGAGAGCTTCCCCATTGGGCTCCAATAGAATCGCTATTGTTGTGAAAGTTGTGCGTTGCGTGCGGATGTGTGCGATATTGCCAGCACTCTGAATTCCTCTCCCACAAATACAATGAGCCTGCCGGACAATCATCATGGCATGATGAAAGGCCATTAAAGCCATTGGTTGGTCCTTTGAGAGACATTCAGGATAGTTGATAGAGGCCTTCTCCATGGTGCAAATACTTGTCGTGCCTGTGGCTAACAATCGCAGCCATGTGAGCCCCCGACAAAGCTTAATGTCCAACACTGTGAAATTCAATGTCTTTGATGACTTGGATGCAGCATGCAGCTGCCACCCCTGCTGATGTTCGGGGACGTGCCGGAACCGGGAAGAGATTCAAGGCAGTCACAGCCATCGGACATCCTGGACGACGCCCCCCCCCTCGCCGGCCCTCACGATGCCGACTCATCAACTCATCCGAACGGATCCTGTGGCGTCCCAAGGCTCCCAGGACATCCGAAGAAGTGATTCGTTCCCTGACCCGTCGAACCCCGACCCCTTCGCAGCCCAGTGGTGGAAGGCGATTCGTGTGAAAGGACGGAAAATCCCGTTTGGGCCGCGGCAAACTAGTGGTCAGCCTGTGCGTCGTGCTAAACTGGAAGACCAAATTGGCTGGGACAGCATCAACATTGTTTGGATTTGCAAGCTCGAATTCAGACGTACGGCGTACCGAGATGTACCATAATATTGTTTGGATGTGTTTAGTGTTTGTATAATTTGCCGTGGCCGTGGCCGCTACCTGTGTCGCACCACGCACCTGGTCCTGGGGGAGAATATAATAGAATATGTGTTTGTGACATTTTGTGACAGTGTGTGTGTGTGTATTCTCTTCTTTTTCAATAGGATTTACTTGCCTCCACTACCCCTTGACAATTGGGATCGATTAAATCACATGATGTGTTGATGAGACTAGTGACATGCAATCTCCAGCTGGCAACAGTGGTACTTGGCTGCCAAGGGAATCTTTACTTGCACCCATTCCCTACTCTGCCAATCCCACCAGGAGCTGTTGACGAAGCAAAAGGCGCGGAGAGCGCTCGCGGGCGCGCGCTCGAGGGAACAAATTGGCTCCCATTCCAAGCCCCTCATCAGCAGTTCACAGAATGGTTGGGACTTCTTTTCCATTGATCGATATCTACAGTATACAGTAATCTAATGAAGGCAAACATGTTGATGTCTTAACTGCATCATGTTGTGTCCATCTCCATCTCTTTGGGGGACTCCTTTGGTATTTTTGATGCACATGTTGCCTTCCGACTAGTGTGTTTTTCAATAAGTTTTAACTGTTCTTCCCAACACAATCCGGTTCACCCTTTGACTGGGTCGGGCTCGACCATGATCGCAACACCTGACCAATGGCAAAAGGAACACTTTGCACGTTCTGCAAACAAGATAATATCATCCACTGGTGATGCATCGTTCAAACTGACAAGCATTAACATGACTATGTGACTATGTATTATTGTTAATCATAAAATATCATCACGGTACCATTTACATTTTCCAAGATGTGTCCATCCGTTCGGTGGCTAAACCACCCATTTAAAATCAGGCATACGACAATCCCTGATCAAACGAACCAAACACGTCAAACACAAACGTGTTTCGATCTTGATGTGTTTGAATCGCTCTGGTGGACGTTTCATTCTTTGAAGAAATATGACAAAATCCTGCAGCATAGATGATCATAGATGCACGATTCTCCGTTCTGAGACAGAAGGCTTTGTTGGAAAGGATTTGGTTTGGCTGGTTGGGATGCTGTTGCCACAAAACGCCATGTTCCTTCAGGCTTAGACTTCTTGATACGTAGGGATCGACAACTCAACAAAAACATTGTATATGAAGTATTGTGAAGTTTGAAACAATAATAAGCACAAATTTGATCAACATGTTACACATTTCATATTTATCAATCAATATGAATGGTTGGTTGGGTAGGGACATATTGAGATGTGAAACATATAGCGGGGATCCTCAATCTTGGATGCCATTTTGGCTCAAGATTGGGGGCTCCCCTCCTTTTTCTCGCCATGCCCGCCACCCTCTCCACTGAGCTGGCTACGTGGAGGGTGGTGGCACGGCGGTGGAGGCGGGGCAAGGGGCAGGGAGGCCAGTGTGCTACCCCGTGAGGAGCGACTGGCCTCCCTGCGTGGCGGACCATGGCGGAGCGCAAGAGGCGGCGGTCCAGATCGAAGGGTTTGGAACCCAAGAGTCGGCCCCGCACTTCCATGAGGTCGACCAGGTCATCCGCCTCGACGCCTTGGGAACCGCCCTCAACATGTCCGCAGACGACGTGCGCGCCTACATCATCGAGCAGCTCCGGGGCGCTGAAGCCGGACCAACCCATGGAGGGTATGCTACAGGAGCTGCTGGTCGACCGGCCGATCAATCTCCTCAATCACCTCGTGGACCTGGGAGTCCAGACCTGTGAGGATGTTCATAGCCTGTGGCCCACAGGCGGTGCGCTCCTCGAGGAGTTGGAAGGGCGCCATGGCTCGGTGTCCGCGGAGGAAGGCTTCACCATCGTCTCCTTCTGGACTTTGGCGTCTCAGAGGGCTCAAGCCTCACAGCGCAAGCACTTGAGGGAGATCTGCATCCACCGCCAGTCGGCCGTCTCCACCTCGGCCCCAGCCAAGCCAGAGGGACCTTCACAGCAGGCCGCTCGGCCGGTGCGCCGCCTTTTGGAGACAGGAGAGGTCAGGGAACCTCCGCTCCTCATGAGCCTTGCAGCCCGAGATCCCTATGTGAAAGAACAAGCAGCCAAGATGGCCAAAACCCAGACCTTGTTCGAGCTCTTGATCCAGGACTTCCTCGACCTGGAGGAATTGGGGGTCTCCCGAACCCAGCTGCAAGACG
>CAXAMN010016668.1:1103612-1166919 GCA_963970005.1 Durusdinium trenchii | reverse complement strand
CGGAAAAAGACGCCTGCTTTACCGTGTGGAATCGTCCTGTATGTTTCATATATATATACAGTTAATATCGGATATCGTACAATTTACACTTTTCCAGACTTGAAGACACAAATTACTTTGTTGCTTTCAGGCCTCCGGAGACTTCCGATCAGTTTGTTGTGGGAATTTTGTTCATTTAATTTGGTCTCGCTGGTGCTGAAGAGGTATCGATCAAATCACTAGTGTCTGGCTTATGTAGGGAAACCCCTGATCACACAGACACGCATCTACCTGTGCGACCTATACTCTGTTGATTGACAAGCATATGCAGCACTTGTGACTCACACACTGGTTGATTCTTCCCCAGGAGTGCCATGCGGGACCCGAGCCCCTCACTCTCCAGCTCCCAAGATCCAAGATGGAGCGGATGATGAGGCGGAGGATCCTTGTAAACAGACCCTCATCAGCCGAGGCCTTCAAGACTGGCGGCAAGAAGGATGGTGCCAAGGCTGGACACTCGCGATCCGTCTCCGACCCCAGGGCCCCATGCAGGGCGTGGATCCACGCGTTGCACACCGTGGGCCTCGGGCACCTTGGGTTCCAACCTTGCAGGTCAAAGTCAAAAAGACACAATGCTCCATATATTTGATGGAGTTTGTTCGTTTCTTTTGCATGTCAAAGAGGGGTGTTTGGGAATATTGCGAATGCCAGCATTTGGCTGACCCACATTCCCGATGTTCTTTGGAGTGCCCTAATGGAAAAATTATATGTTTTAGGGGCGCCACCGCTTTCCGGTCTACACAGCAGTCTTGGCAAGAAACATGAGCCTGCCTTTGCCCCCCTCCTATCAACAAAAACATCATCTTTTTGGTGGACAGCACCATTTTTTGACAACAGCTCTTTTTTGAACCTCGACTCTTCCGATCCAACCATATAAACTCCAACCTGTGCAGCAAATCAGAAAGGACACAAATTAAATGACACAATCCAATGCAATCCACCATCCTCGAATCCTCGATCAATTATCAATCGCCCCCATTAGCCAACCAATTGAGAAGCCAACAAAGCAGCATATCCAGCGCTGTCTTTTCTGCCGTGGAGGTCGTTTTCGTTCTTTTTCACTGACAAAAAATGATACCGGTTCGGAAAGACATAGATCCACCCCATATGGAGATGCAACACCTAGAACTGATAGGAGGCTTGGAAATTCATCAACGGCCTACAGCTAGAATTAATTTGAATCCAACTTTACACATCCCGACACGATGATGAGATGACCGAATTCCGAATGCCAGTGCGCTGCTGCAGGAAGGCGGTTTTGTGGACATCTTCTCAGTCGAGGTGATCTCTTGTGGGCGGTCAATATATGTTTGTTGCTAATATCGTGTCATTGGTATTGTAGTGGTGGTGGTTGATGTTGTTGAAAGTGGTTGCTTGGTTGTTTTTGGTTTTTGTTGGTGGTGCCTCAAAGGCAAAAGAAACCACCGGGCTAGCGGCTAGCGTTTATATCAGTCCCATTCCTTTCCCTCCAACATGATGTTGACCGGAGTGACCATCAAGTTCGTCCAGGCGTTCAGGGCCTTTCAACAAGGCCAACATGCGGAGGGACAAACAAGAGCCACCCTGTCAACAAATCATATCAAATCAATATCTTAGAACAGGGGCTGTTCTACTGAAACGAGTCTCGATATCCAGAACGGTTCCGCGTTCCGCTCACGCCGCTGCCCAACTGTTGGGTCATTCCTCACCTCCGGAGGACATCGATGACATCGGCGGCGGTGAGCCTCTCTACTCTCACTTTGAGTCTGAGGCTCGATCATGCGCTGAACGCGGTGAAGATGCGTTGAAGATGGAACTAGAGATGCGTTGAAGATGGGCTTGAAGCTCCCAGGGGCATCCATGAGCTACTGTATGTGGTATCCACAGAGCTCTTTCCGGTCATTCGAGACGTCAGCTTTCACACATCCCTCCAAAAGCTTGTTGACGACTGGACCCCAAAAGGGAGCCTTAAGCTTGCCAGTGCCCCCCACCTTGGGCTACACCGAAACGAATCTACGGGCGCAGCCCGGCGAGATTATTGGCTGGTTGATTCTGTTTTCACTACCCAGGGTGGTCAACCTACCAGGTTTTGCAGTTCGTTTTGACCTATGGCCAGGTCGCCAGGATTGAATCCTTATCATTGACCTTCGCTGCCGGATCGCTCGCCAGGATTGGGCGCTACTGCAGTTGCGCTACGAGTTCTTCCTGCTGCAGGAGTCCTTTACCAAGGCAGGGACGTCCAAACGCAGGAGCACCGTGAGTAGGAAGCCTCTTTTTCTGCACGGCAGCGGTGCTCAGTCAGTCAGGCCGAACTGGTTTAAAAGGGGTGCATGCAAGCGGCCACACGGCACGAAAAACCTCGTCGAGTACCAAAAGCTCGGCACCAAAAAATGCCGCTTTTGGTCATTCTTTGTTGTTTTTCTCCACTGCTCTTGTTCGAGTTCTCAAGAAGTACCTGAGATGCGATCAGTGGTTTGGCCTTGCAGATTGCAAAGCCCCCAAAATTTTGATATAGGAAACAAGGCGTTGCAATCACATCTTTGTCCAGCTGAAATGAAATCCTCAAATAAAATGCAAAGAAGGCGACCTCAGACATCGCAAGCTCTTTCCCAAGCAGCGATTGAAGGCGGTTGCAAAACGCACTAAAGAAAAGAACAGCATGTATGTATGGAAATTGTGCTCGGAAAAAAAAAAAACGTGTCGTTTTCATTTGTTTTTTTTACTAGTTAACAGTCTACAGAGTCTACATCAGACGCCTTTGTGTTCTTCATGATCTACTGCATTCACGATCTGTTGATGATCCTATGCGGCACCTGAAATACAGTACCTCTTCAGTATTGGCTGCCAAAAAGGACCTGTTTGAATCCCTTTGATTCCCCTGACCCAAGGCTTCATTGACCCAAAGGTGGAATCAAATACACCATTGACAACACCTGGTTTAGAACCTTGCAGCTGGCTAAGCCTGTGTGATTTGTTCAAACCTGTTCCACTGTTACATGGCTCTCCTGGTCTGCGTCTGCGTCTGCGTCTCTTCACCGACCCGGACCGTTCAGGACGTGAACGACCCGGACCGTGTGGCGATCCCCGAAGTCCACTTGGCCTACTATTACAGTCCCTTGGCCAGACCGACTGACCGGTCGATCGATCGAGGTTGGCACATGTTGGAGTCGGAAGAAGGAACACCGAGGAAGAAGGTTCGCCGTTCATTGGGGGTTTTGATCAGCTGGGAAGGGAAATCCCTTCGGCAGTTTGGAAAGATGTTGGAAAGATTGAAGTGAGTGAAGTAGATGTATGCCAGACATGACACGACGGGGTGGACGGGCATATATATGACTACATCGGGATGGTTGAAATGGGGTCAATGTATATAGGTAAATATTCCAGCCCATGGAATGTTTGATGTATTTTGAGCTTTTTAATCAAAGAGAGCATTGTATTTGGACCCTCCAGTCGATGGGTTTGTTCCGTCCAGCCCTGCCAGACATGCTCAGATGTTTTCGTCCAAACAACTTTAAGTGAATTTGTTGGAGGGTCCTGGTATAGTGGTATAGTCTTCCAACATGAATTGGGATGTGTCACCCTAGCCTTTGTTGGGCTTGAGGAACATGTTGTTTTTTTGCAAGACGCTGCAAGCCAATGAGGTGAGCAGTGAGGAATGTGGGGTTATATAGTCTATTTTTTTAGCCAGAGTTGATTGGATCATTTAGTTGACTAGTTTTGTTGGTGCTCCACAAAAGCAGTCACTTGGGTGCTGTGTGGACAGATCTCTATACAGCTGTTGGAGAAAAAAGCATTGAGAAGCGACCTGGCGGAAATTTTCCTGTCGAGTTCGCTCCGATCGGCCCTTTCGCACGGACCCTGCAACAATGGATTTACAAATCAACGGAGCTGGGAACCTTAGGACCCTTTCGCACATGATACTCGATGAATTGGTCAGAATTTGTTTGTCATGGGCAGAAAGAGCTTATGTTGTCGATGTTGGAAGGTTCATCCTAATCGTACAAGACGAGGTTGTTCTATTCCCACAACCTCATGCATTGGATGTTGTCAATGGTTGTCCTTGTGTGCAGCCACCTCTTGGATAAAATTGTCAAGCTGGTTACTTTCCGCAGCAAACCCACCACTGTATACCAGTGTTTATTGAAGCAAATACTGCCGCTGCTGAAAGGAGAATGCATTCGTATAGTTTCTGCAGCGTGGTATATAATTGTTTTCGCCCGAACCACTTGCTAAGACAAGTACTACAAGAAGCAGATCAACACCAAGCAGTTCGGCTTTACGGAGATCCCAGACCTTCTCAAGCTCATCAAGGAGAAGAGCTGTTCGGAATTCCCACAGAAAACGGGGATTCGAGGGGCAGTTCTCGGTGAACGACTCTCTCTACAGTATCTCTCTCTCTCTCTCTCTCTTCAGCGCATGTAATATTCCTCGTGTCGCATTGTCAGCACGGTGTGATCAATCCATGTTGATGTGGACCACTATCGGGAACCTCGGGGAAATTCAACCTATAGCTGTTGTTGATAGCGTGATATGATCAAAGCGCATGCCTTTGCGTGTCGATACGCGTTTGCACTGACACGCTCGCACCAACACGGGCTGCGGTGCAGTGGTTGGAGACGAGTTTATCCAGGCTCGTGAGCTGCCATTTGGCAATCTGGTCTGGTGCCGTTTATTTGTCAGCACTTGCTTTGCGCCTTGTCATCAAGCGTCACAGCCACTGGGCTGCATATGTATCTTTAAAGCCATTTGGCGTTCCATCGTTGTTTTGTTTGCCAAGGTTGCTTGGCTTCCCTGCGGTCACAAGACGGTGTTTCTCCGGCTGGTCATCCAGCCGGCTTCCTTTACAGGAGCAGCACTCCACTCCACTTCAGTAGCGTATCGGCGAGTGTGTTCCTGGCTAACAAGCCACGTTCGATGAAAACGCTCCATGTACGCTCGCCCTGACGCTGCCATGGTCAGCAGGCCCGGCAGCGACCCAGTTGCTGATCGCTGGAGGTGGCGATCACGCATGGGGTGGACCTGTAGCAGTCACCAATGAAGTGTTTCTGGCAGTCAGGGCACAGTCCTGGTCAGAAGAATGGGCATGGAGGGAGATTGAGCAGATTGAATTGGTGGATCCTTGGATCTTCACTCCATTACATCATTCGATTTCATTCGACCTCTCTACACACCCCTTCAGGTACTGTTTCAGAAAGTGCAGGGGATGGGCCCATTCGTGGCCTGTCTTCGCTAGACGGACTTGCCGCGACGGACGGACCTGCCCTAAGGGTCCAGCACCAGGTCCTGTGGATGTCCTTTGGCCCAAAAAGCCAAAGTACTTTCACCTCCAAGACCATCCGAAAAGGAGGTACCTGGACCCTATGGGCTGCACCCTTCACCAGAGCAATCAATAAATCTCATGGCAAGCTACGAGAACAGTGGAAGCACTACTTCGGCCAAGAGTTATCACGACTAAGTGATCATTGTAGCACTCGTTCTGTTGCGGCTGTCTACTTCTAGCAGGAACTACACTACAAGAAGTACACTGCCCATCGCCTCTTTCGATGCTGCTTGCACTCCCACTGCCTTTGTAACTCTACTCGGAGCCTACTGGTTCCCAGCAACTAGACCGAGTATATAGTGTATCCTCGTACAATGGCTGCGAATGCATCCACCACCAGACGGCGAAGCACGGCGAAGCCCGTAGCGGCGGCGTAATCACACTTGCTCGCACAGAGTTTGGACACATGCTCCAGATGATGATTTCACCAGTCCGATCCTACGGACGTGTGGTTTTGATGGTATTTTGTTCAAATTCAAGACCTAAGCCGACTGGAAAAGCTATCCAAGGATGGTAAGCTTCATTCAGGAACTGCTAATCCATCCGGTCCTTGCTCCCTCTTGGCCCCACCAAGCCAACTAATAGGGGGTTGAGTATGGCAGGACTCACCATTAGATATGCTAAAGTTCTTAATGGGTGTTTATTGACTTTCAGAGATCCCATCATAATTGGATCAACAAGTACAAGGCCATTCTCTCTAGACAATTGTTGAAACATGAACCGTCACCCTAAAGTGGATTTAACCATGAAATCAGTGATAGAATAATCATTATAGATTATATTAGATCTATAATGGAAATCATTCATTCTCTAGTTGAGAGCCAGATAAAGAGTCGTGATCATGTCTTTTGAGGGACGTCAGCCAACAAGACCTGATGTGAGGTGCCACAGAGGTTCCACGACGAGACATGCAACATTGGTCAAAAACAAATACAAATAGAACTAAACTCCAAGCACCAGGGTTCACACCCACCTTTGAAGATGCTACGAGAATCGTTCTGTGGGATGGGCGATCCTTGTTTCGGAATACCAGCCATCCGAAGACATGGCCTTTCGCAAAACAGAGGGGTGAAAAGAAGGTCCAACTCTCGATCCCGAAACGCAACACTCCAGTTCGAACATCGGAGTGCAAAGAGTACCTATATCCCGCCCTTCAGACATTCAATTCCCACACGGTTTTGTGGGGCTTGTCCAAGAGAGATTTTTATAACATTTGATCCAAGAGTTCTGAGGGAAGCACTTCTAACTAATTAACCCCCCGGTGAGAGAGCCACATGGAACCTGAAAGCATGGACCTTTCAAAGACGATTTTCCTCATCCCAGCTCGTCTACTCAGCTGGATGTGGTGGTGAACTGAGGTTCCATGTGGGTCTCGGAACGTGACCGATGTCAGTTTGCCCCAACAGGCTGTCAGTTGGCCCAAACACGTATTCCAGGACACCGTCACCATTGATGAGGACCCGCACAAACACTGCGCAATGCATGCGCACGGGTCCAGCGCCGGGAGACCTTCCTTCCGAACGCCCGAACGCTGGGTTGACTGGTCGAACTGTTCCTTCTTTCAGAGGGTCGGCACCCCTCGGAGCTCTCCCGATTTGGAATCTTGGATTTATTTGGATTTCCCCCTGCACGTTGAGGCGGTTGATTCAGGCAGGTTGATGCCAGGCAGGTTGACCACGGGCCGGAGAGCGAAACGAATCAACGATTGAAAGATAGCTCCAGCTTGACCATCCGAAGAGAAGTTTCACCTTTAAGGTCCTTTATTTAAGACTCAAGACATCTTAAGACCATCCGAAGAATTCTGGAACGGTACCTACCAGAACGATGTACCAAGATGGTATGGGAAACAAGATTTAGTTCACCTATTGCTCAACTGTTTGGATCTGCATGAAGATGCTACAATGGCCAGGCACCCTGCAAAGCTGCATTGAATTCTATCTAATAGGCGATTTCTGAGACTTTCAACGAGTTCACTGCTCTCCTTGTCATTCAATTGGCGATCTATTGTGCACAAAATTTGTGTTTGTACATCTTCCCTGCAAGCACCAATGTTGAAATACACACGATATCACATGATCAGTGGTTCTCGACACAGGCATGGGACAGATTTCGCTGGTTCCTGTGTCCAGTGTCCAGTTCTCTAACATTCCAGGTACAGGGTGCGGCGGTGGATGGACCCATGCAATTGACGGCTCGATGTGCTTTTTTCCGCTTGCAGGAGAGCAAGATGCTCACAAAAGTTTTGGAGGAGGCAGACTCTCTGGACATGTTTGTGAAGTGCACCGAGGCCGACGGACTCTCTTTGCCGACTTGTGGGCGGATGGAACGATGGGGAAGGGAATAGAATAGAAGGACCATAGGGACCCGGATCTGTGGGGTCAGAAGCTTGGATTTGCATGGATCAAAGTAACATCAAGTCACTACTACAAGTACATCCTTGGAAGATCTGACTGGTTGTAAGGATGCAGTGTATCTGAGATCGTTCAGATCAATCTTGTGAGATCCGTTCGGACCACCGAATTGTTCGTTCCGTCGTTGCAGTTGTACCCACCAACGGCGCCACAGACGTCCCTGTTTCATTTCTTCTCAGATGGTAATATACATGTGTGTGTGACGATGTGATTCTTCAACAGGATTTCAGTCAGAAGGTGTTTAAAGAAAACAAGATCTCTTCAAGGGCGTCTTCCATGAACAAAGCACCAACCATACCAGAGAAGAATAAAATCAACATCAAATTGAACAAAAAAAATATCTTTTGGAGAAAACTCTTCATATCGCCATAGATCCTTCCTCGCCCCCCGGGGAGTTGTCGCCGTCCGCCAGGAGAGCCGAAAGGAGCGGCAGCGACGCATCGACGCGGGGGACGAGACGGCTCGGCTGAAGCGGCTTGGGCGGCGCAGAATGACTCGAAAGCGGATCGGGAGGGCGTTTTCCCAAGCAGGAGGTATATAGTCTTTCTTTCTATGGGAAAATGCAAAAATATGCCAACACAATGGGAAGCTGTTCATGTTTTCGGATTTGTTCATAGTCATTCATATCCTATTTGCTACAGAATGGTTGTAAATACTGAGAGTGGGTACCGCGCAATAATTTCCAGCGGATCTATCGGATATTTTGTGAAGAGTACGAACCCCTGGCCTGGGTTTCAGTTCATAATATATATATAGATATATAGGTTGGAAGTTATGTGTTTATTTAATTATACAATATGTACATGATGTCCCTGTACCCAAAAAGCCCACGAACCAAACTGGTGGATCTCCCTATTCCAAGAAAATGAACAACAAACACACATCAATACATGCATTATATAGCTATTCGCCTCTGCATTGATTGACCACATATAGACTCTATATAGTATATATATACATCCGTAGAAGGGTACCTTCAGATGTGACTGACATGCAAAGACCCTCCACGAACAACTCGCCATCCGATCTGCTCATGTTTGCCAGTAATTACGCAGGAACATATCATGGAATCTCAGCTTGTACTGTTCAAAATGGATACATGCAGTACATGGTGTTTGAGGCCCTCTGGTTTTTGTTTTGGAGTATGTTATGAACAAGCTGAGTTTGAACAGGCTATATAGTACTTGAGATCCAGAAATGGGCTATTCCGGCAGCGATTCACCTTTTGGAGCTGACGTCCCAGCTCCCGCAGCCCAGGTTTCAGTCTGCCCCAGTCCCACCAATGCCATTGCCAGTGCCAGTGCCTGTGGCGACACCACCGGTGCCCTCGCCGGCTACGCCTGGTCTGCTGAAGGGCAAGGGCAAGGGCAAAGGAAAGAAGGGCAAGTGCCTCGGCAGACCATCCCAGTTCGCATGTCTTCTCGATTCGAGCCCCGCGATTCGAGCTTCGTCCGCGATGGGATCGCCTGTCCAAGGTCATCGGTTTGGAACGACCCAAAAACGACCCAAATCGACATGATCATGACCCAGGTCATGTGAGCCTGAGGAAGTCAGAGTAAGAGTAACGATAGAGTAAGTGGGCATTTCTATCATTTGTCTATATTGTGGACATGCTTGTGCATGTAGTTTTGCTCCCGCTGATCAGCCAAGTTCCTTCTTAAAGCTGAGGCCCCTTGCAGAGCGACCCCTGTTTGTAAGATCATCATCACCGGTTCTGCAAAAATTACAGAGGGATCACACAATTAATCCCAAAAACGACACCCTCACGCTGTTCCCTCAAGTATAGGTTCTTTCAAACTCTTTCGTTGAGTCTTGTTTGATCGACTAATCCTTGCAGGGAGTTCCATGACGATCCAATCGGATTTTCGGCTCAACACTTCCCCAAAACTGGATCGTTTGAAGTTAGATTACTTTCACATCGCCATCTCATTCAATCCGAAGGTACCTGGTCAACATGGTTATTTGCATGTTTTCCTTCAGGCGGATGAACCATATCTATCTATCTATCTATCTAGCTATCTATATATATGTTTATCTCTATCTCTATCTATCTATCTATCTATCGATCCATCCATCCATCCATCCATCCATCCATCCATCCATCTATCTATATATCTATCTATCTTTCTGTCTATCTATCTCTCTATCTATCTATCGATCGATCTATCTATCTATCTAGCTATCTATCTATCTATCTTTCTATCTATCTATCTATATAAATACACACGTATCATATGTGGACCCCCATGGCCACCTGAACTCTCGAGTTGTACCTCTGAGCAAGAGGCCCAAGTACCCGTGTTTTAGGTCCATGTTGCCATTCCTGTGCTTCTCGGCTACTTTTGAGAGTCAAGGTATGTATTTAAAAAATCACCAGCTGGTCCGGTCTGGCCTTGAACAGGTCGTTTGCTTGGAGCGTCCAAAGTGGGTTCTTGGCCGCCATGGGCACTTTCTCACGCATGCCCGATATGCTGAGGTGGCTATAGTCAAGGCCTGTCGCGGTCATGGGATGAGGATAGAATTGACAGTGAAGGTATAGTGGACGGTGGAAATAGTCCCCGCATGTTTGACTGGATGATATGAAAGGGCAACAACTATAACTATATTATTGCTCTCTTTGTCTCGGAATATGGAATCTCCCCAAGATCAAGGTGAGCCCAGGTGAGCTAAGTAATAAGTCTCAAGTGAGCGCGTCCACTAGTGCTTTCCTAGTTGAATTGTCATCAGTGCTTTCCGCCAACTTGGAGTTGTCCGCTCCGCTCTTTCACGGCGATGTACCGAACGCGGAAGCAGCTGGTAGGCCATTTCAGTGTTGAACATGAGCGTATGTTGTCCAAGAGTATGTGCATACTTCCTTGAGAGTTCCGTGGACCTCCAAAGATTCGCCGAAAGCCATCCTTTCCTCATCATGACATAAAGGACCCCCACATGGAGACCCCCATAAGGAGCCTCACAAAACACTTGGAAAAGAGATTAAAAGAGATGACATTCTTTATCCAAAGTGGAGACAGGTGGAGACCGGGAGGCATTTGTTTGGAGGAGATCCTTAAAAATTCCGCCCCTGTTTTGGGCCTTCAAGGACTCACTTTCGGACCACTTCTTTGTCTTGCCACGTCTTTGCCAGTTGCACCGCGGACCGCACGTGCCTCTCAACGCGCATGGTGAGTGCCGGAATGTGTAGCGCCGTAGCGGTAGGCCGCGGCGTGGCCAATTGGCCAACCAACATGGTATTAACAGGGTGGTCCTAGGTGAAAGACAAAAAGGCTGGAGTGCAGAAGACTAGACTAGACATATACACATACTGCAGCTACACCAAAACATGAATCATCAAGTGAAAGAGACACGCTTTAGTGAGTCATCCAAGACTCATCACCTGAAAGCTGTTTGGAGAGGTTTTACTACGCATCTTATAGCGTACATATAATTGGTAATGATACACAACAGCCCCCTAAGGGGTGTCTATCAATAGCCTTTAGAGGTTAATGGGGTTGTCCATACACCACCCCTTCTGGGTCCCGGTCTATCTACATAAGTACCCGGTGACTTCGGGTGACTCGCGGTTTCTACAAATAATGGTGACTCCCGCTGACCTGTGTGCTGTGGGCAGCTGGTGGTTCTGGGCTCCAACATCGATCCGATTCCACCGAAGAATCCTCCATCGATGCTCCGGGATGCTGGATGGATGCCTAGAATCCTCCCAGAAGACTCACGGTTGAGATGTTTCCTTCACTTCCCACCTGGAACATCGAGGGAGGAAGACCGGGCAGCACCCAGAGATCTTTGGGACAGTACTGGACGTTGTGTTGGTTGGACATACTGGCATACTGGAACTGAGGTTGACCTGCTATATAGGGCCCCAAAAGTTTTTTTGAGTCTAGTTGTGAGCGGAGAAGTCCCAAACTATTTGTCTTGCGACAGGCCGTGAATGACACAATGTGGAGCCAGTTTGGTTTATTGCCACAGCCACTTGGGAGCACCCTGTACGGGCAGGGCCACAACCATCTCGCTCAATGCTCAGAGTAGGCAGGTAGCTTTCAGGAGAATACGACCACGGAAGCCTGCTAAGACTGCGCTAAACGAAGCAGATGGTTTTTTTTGCGTTTGTTTCTGCTTAGACAATACTAGTCCAGCCACGCCCAGTTTAGTATTGTAACAGTTATTGTAAATTATTGTAACATACACATATACATACACATATTCATCGGTGCTCAGGTGTTCCAATCTGTTTCATAAGCTCCCGGCTGCCCAGTTTGGGCATCCATACCAGTGGACTGGACCTGTCATGGCCGGCTGGACCTAGCCATGCCGACCGAAACGCCACACCGCATTGGTCAACGACGAATTTGTTGAGACGGTTGGTGGACAACAATAATCTGTCAGATTTATGTGCATTATTGTGCGTTTATGCAAAAAATCATCAGAGGAAACGTGAATCTGTGTGAATGTTCTTTGAAGGCATGGGAGATCTCTCCTATACTCAAAAACGATTAACTACCCGAAAAAATGTAGCCGGCCTGCTCCGCATGAATCCTTGGGCTTGCAATGCCAAATGTAGTTTGCTAAAGACGATGTCAGAGGATTTAAGTTTTTGATCGAGGGCTCTAGCAGCAACAGTAGTGTTGATTGTGCTCCTACCCTTGGAGCAGTGGACACATGGTGGCTGTTCGTTTGGTGGAGGCTCATGTAATAGCTGACCCCCCCTCATCACAATCTATCATCAGAATCATTGCCTGGCATGCTGTCATTCTATGTTATTCTTCATCAAGGAAGAACCAATGAAGCAAGTCATCCATCCGATCCATCGATTACGACTCAACAACGGATCTGAGGAAATCGCAAAGGATCCACGGGAAAAGGACCGCAACCCGAGCCGCAAACGCCCGACCACATTGACCCGGCAACCCGCGCCTTCTCTGAGCGGAGCGTGCGGCGGATCGTCGTGCTGCGGCGAGAAAAAGGGAGGTTTTCTCGGTCGCTGGCAGAGCGAAGCGAGAAGACCGGACGCAGAAAGTGGAGCTTCATGGAACTTCCGTCTGGTGCCTTTTTTGAGTATGTGGTTGCACTCCCACAAATGCATGCAAGAAGCACTCCTGCCCAGCAGTAGGTGAGAAGGCAGGTATAGAGGTGACGTACCAGATTTCAGGACATTTGACTGAAAGTGACTGGAAATTGTAGACACATGACACACGTGAACCAGTCTTTCAGTGAGACCAGTTCACCGGAAGCAGGTCGCTGGGCTCGATCCATCCGCTTGCTGGGCTCGATAGAAACAAAGGCGCAGGACTCGTGCTCCGTGGACGCCATGGAGAGAGATCGACCAACCCGATGGGGGAGGATCTTCGGTTTCTTGGATCAGTATGACCGGGCAGTCGTGGTTGGACCGCAGTGGGCGGGCTAGGAAAAGAGGCAGACGGCGTGCCTTTTTCACCCGAGTAATCCCTGTTCTGTGTGTTTGTTTCACTATACAGCAGCCAGTGTGCAACGGGAGCACGTATTTGTCCTACTAAAAACAAGACATCAGGTGTGCGACGCTTGTTGATATATGTACCAGTGCGGCGTGGGTGGGTCAACCACTGCTGTGTCGTGGAGAGTCGTGGAGAGGAGAAGGTCGACTCAGAGGATCTGAAAGATCTCCATTTGGTATGAAAGCATAGTCAGTCTAGTGTATCAAAGGTGGAGATTATATCCTGTGTGCTGTGGAGACCGTGTTATGTATGTGTCCTCCATTATGTATGAACATGGAGATGATCTCCTATCCTCGACACGGACGTGTCGGATCGTGTTTTACGGGCGAAATCAACCCAAATCAGTCCCGTTCGTGCATCTAGGTAAATCATTCTGCTCCCCCAATCACTCGATACCTTCTTCATAAACCAAAGTACTGAAGCAAAATATACTCATAATTGCATTAACAAAAACATAACATAATGATACATAATGTATATATTATGTAAAATTATAGATATGCAGGCTCATTCTTTATATGATATACAATATGCACTGGTTCCAGAGACTCAAGATCCACGCCCCATCAATGCACACCAGTTCCGTGGCGACCGGTCAACAAGGCTCCTTCTTCCCCATGGCTCCTCGCGCGCCGGTCCGTGCAGAGGAGGCCCGAGCGACCTGAAGCGAACGACCCCTTGTCAAAAGCGATGTGAATGGCCAAGAGAAGGAGTTCACTTCCCCTGGTCCAGTCCCAGGGAAGTTGGAAAATCCTCGGTCTCAGCTGGGCTTTGGGTGCACTGAAGACCCAGTTTCGGGTTTGCTCCGCCAGAGGCTGCGGAAGTGGACCTCTTCGGAAGCTCCAAGCCCAAAGTATTTTTGATCATCCCGACCCAATATCATACGGCTTTCCAGATGGCCCCCTTCAGGAAGCTGGTGTTCAAGAGTACATCTTCAACGTGAATGACCAGCATATCTTCCATGTAGCCTCTGGGTCACTTCCACACATGCTTACTTTCCAGGTACCGCCACCCGAAGCACCTAGGCGCGGCCACGCGTGCCCACGCGCGCCCACGCGCGAGCTAGCAACTTCGGGTCCACCAGATGTCGGACACTGCTATCTGAAAAAGATTGAAAAGTATGGATGCCTGACCGGACGCCGGACAGTTTGTTCGTTTGTAGGAGGGTACATTGAGGAGCCAGACTCATTGACTCATTTGACACAGTGTGTGGAGCCACAGTGGTTTTGGCCTCAACAAATGTCTCAATCTGGATTTCAAACCAGGGGTCTATGGTTTTGGCGCAGACCCCTCGGTGGGTGCAACTTGAGGATCTGTTGATAGCAGGATCGAGTCCAGAGGCACCGACGTCGTTACGGCATGCCACGAGTCGAGTAGCCTATGGTTTTTTTTCACCGCTGGAGACCCGCGACATCGTGCTTTGCCTGGGAAAGATGTGAGACACATGGAGACTGGCCAGGCCTGAAGAGAAGAAGCCTGAGGAGGTGAAGATCTGGGACCTGGGGGAAGCCAGGTGGTGCCGCAGAAGGGTCGTTTCATGTGAGACGTGAAGATACAGAAAACCACGACGTGAAGATACTTGTCGTTTCATGATCGACCTGAGTCAGACCTGGCTCATGAGAACTACATGTTTTTGCTCCAAGTACCTCCTCAGAAGGATTTGGACCCTATAAACCCACCCCAAACACCTTCTTAGAAGGTACTTGGAGCCCTAGGGCTATGATCCTGGAGTTTTCTCGGATCTTCGGTGGTTCTTGGCATGAGCCTGTGACGACAGGCTCTTGACCTGGGACTGGCACACTCAGGTCTCGTCGGGACGTCAACTGGCATGCTCCTAGAACTGTCCGTCAACTCGCATCAACTCGAATCAAGGTTAGAATATAAGTTGTAACATATATGTTCAGAAGTGCCCGTTATTTCCATTGATGTCCACTTTAAGTGTGTTCATGTTACTAGACTCAATCTATCTATCCATCTACATAGGTGGATGCCCACAATGTCCAATTCAATTCTGTCTTACTACTGATGACTGATGCTACTGTAATTAACTACTTACTGTGCTATTCTCTACGGATCTAAAGTAATCTTGCTACTTGACTTGACGTTTAATCTGCTTTTGGCAATTGGACATAGCAGACGGGCCTCGCAGGATTCAGGAAGCCGCAGGATTCGTGAAACCTGTGGTTCCGCCTTGTTGGATTGGGCCATTGTAAACTGTCGAGTAACCACAAGGAGGGTGAAACCTGTATAATATACCTAAACCTCCGGCAGAGCTTTCTGCTAATTTCCATCTCAGCAGACATTTCAGCCGATCTGAATGATCTGAACAACGAAACATGTCGTGGCATTGTCAGGAGAAATGCGCCAACAAGAACTTGTCTAGATCAGAACAGTCCTGGGATTCACGGATTCACCCATTGTTTTCTATAGTCGCAAGAACAAAGTTCAACCCTGACAATGTTTGTAAGAGTCTGGACTCCGACAGTTCCACCACCAACTGGGTGTTGAAACAGCATGAAAATGATCTCTCCTTTTTTCAGCCAGTCACAGGCAGCAAGCAAGAAATGCCGCCACTCAGTGTTTTTTGAAAGGGCATGGCACCATCAACACAAAGACACCTCTTCCTTCCCGTTCTTGTAGAGTCAGAAGCTTCTGATAACGCCCTAGGTACTTCAATGTGAAGCTAAAGGAGTGAAGGTCCAAGGTCTGCCATTCTAATCATAGTCATGGTCGAGGCCACTCCATCACCTCGTTTTTACTGAACTCTCACATGATGTGCATCTGCAGAACCTCAGCTCCCCTCCTTCATGCTTCAAACTGCAGGAGGCGGCGGTGCAGTTTGAGATGATGCAACGAGAGTGGCAAAACATCTCCATGCAGGAGCAGCGAGACTACGACTCGCACCCAGTATACGGTTGGCCATGCACGGGTGTCGGCGGAGTCGTGGCTGGCAAACGGAGCTGTTGTTGGTGGTTGATGGACCAATTGGGGAGTTATCCAAAGTTTGGTGGGATAGATGCAGAGTTGGATGGCGTGATTTGGTGTGTTAGCTGTTCTATTCTTGGTCTTCCAGGTGACGGTCATCCACAGTTATCAAGAGTTGCCCCTTCTGTCCGGCCAGTGCCACCCGGCAGTGGCGACCTGAAACTTCCTTTCCAAAACCGAAGGCGTTTTCAACCGAAGGCGTTTTCAGCAGCCTGCAGTTCCCCCGACCGAAGGGTTTTCAACCCAACAGAGGTGAAGTGACCGTAAATAGGGCCCGTGACCGTAACCTGGAATACCTAATGGGATAGGAGCAAGGATGCTACTAGTAGCTCCTAGCATGAATACTAGCAACAAGAAGCCACTTGGAGCAAAGGGCATTGCTACTAGGAGCAAGGACGCTTCTGGTCTATATAGGCTTCAGAACAACCTCTGTTGCAGTTCCGAGCCTCGCATCATCCAGGACAACTGGGATGGCTTTCGCATCGAGGCTCAGAACAAGGTCACTGAGACCCTGCAGGACGGACGAAACGAAGAGCGAGGTTCTGCGATTGGAAGGTTGTCTATCGCGGCGATCGGGTTAGGCGCGGCGATCCCAGTGGCGGGAAGCGGGTTCTGCGATCGACAGTTTTTGCTATTTTGTGCCGAGAACTGTCTTCAAAGCGGATCTAATATACTGAGCCGAGTTGTGAAACTTAGCAATTCCAAGTAAGCAACTTCGGCCCTGGCTTCGAGAACCTTTGGCCAAACTCCTTGAAGAAACCCGCCACCAACTCGGTCATCGAAACACAGTCCAAGTGCGGTATAGCCGTCCAGTGATCCTCCCCTTCACGTGTTTCTCAACCGGAATGAATTAGAAGTACCGTTTGCTGCCTACCAGCGTAGAATCGACTTGACTAAATCTGGAAAGCATATATTTCATATTTCTCTTAAGACTACATGTTGCACATCAACCTTGAGCCAGGAAAGATGTATTTTCCACTCACCGAACCGAACCACCTGGGACGTTGCAGACGGCCTTTCCAACTCCCCCCATTTCGTCGTCAGCTGTGCGTTTCGCCAGGCCACGCATTCCATCTTCCTCGGCACCCGGCTACGAGAGCCTGGACGCCCATGGGTCGGAAGATCTGGGAGATGTGTTACACACCGACAATGGCTTAAGCGTGTATCATATCAATATATATGATCAATACTGATATAGAGGTGTTGATCGAACTTTCCGGAGGGTTGCTTGCTATAGGTCACATGAGCTCAACATTCATGGTGATAGTAAGAGCTGTCTTTTTCTGTACCCCGGTGTGTTCCAATCGTCCGTATCTCTCCCTCAAGAGGCCCGAAGAGCTGTCGGTGCTGAGAGAACTGATCGACACGATGGGACTAGTGGTCTAAGAACAAAAACGCGCCTGGGGGGTGGTTGAAGTGGTCAGCTTGAAGTGGTCAATGTAGTAAAATATGACTTTGAATGGAGTGTTTGGGAAGGATGAACAATCTTACAACTCTTGCCAATCAGGATCGCATTCACAGGCCACTATCAGGTCTTTATATGGTCTTTATGTCAACTATGACATCCCATGGAGCCCGCGCCTGGCATGCTCCGCCCCGCCCGAACCTCGCGTGGCTCCGCCGAGATGTGGCTATCTCTACCACTTCGGCTCCGTCTTTCAGAGCCCGGACCGGGGTGAAGAAAGCGGCGGTCTTTCTGCGCGGGGTGAAGGAAGAGGTGGCGACGGTCAGGTGAGGAAGCAAGTAGACGTCTATGTCAGAAACCACCTATAGAATGTCAAAGGTGTGCAGGGGATGCCTGGAACCTCAGAGGTTAACAATGGTTAACATTCAAAGTATGGACATCGTTTGGGGTCTACTACTTTGGCATGACCGTAAGATTCTTGCGACATCGAGAATGAAAGATGCTGTAACCCCCAAGGATGAACCGATGCTGTAACCATTTGCATCTGGCAAACAGGTACAACATGGTACATCTAAAAACTAATTGTTCTTGGTGTTTTTGGTCCACTCACCCTTGCAAAGCCGCCAGGAATTGCTGTAAACCGTGAGAGGTTCACCGAAAACCCTTCGGAGATCGGCGCCGAGCATCTGAGCCGAGCATCCGAGCACCCACGGTTTACGACGAGCGGGAACCGAAAGCACCTATAAGGTTGGGTCAACGTGGTGAAACCGGGGCAATTCCGCTTTTTGGAGCATCGTTTTTTTTTGTCTCACTCGAAGCTTCAAATTACATGAATCGAAGATTTGGAGGTCACCGGGCAGTAAGGCATGATGTTTCAGTAGATCAATTATATACTGTAAGATTTGGTCGGTAGCTAAACTAAACCGATAATAGTCCCATATCCTACCACTTGGAGAGTGTGAATTGCAATGAATTGCAGGACCAGCGGACAGTCCTGTTAGCTCGCGCCGGACTAGATGGAGGGGTGAACGGACGGATCATCCAGAAGGCTGGGGGGAGGATGGAGTGCAATCCTTGGAAAAAGTATTTGAGCCCTTTATATGGAAGGAAGCCATTTTCAGCCGTTTGCATCTCATAGACCCATTTTCAGCGCTTCTCGTTTTACGGAAATCGCTACACCTGTTTTGTCCATGCGAAGCGAACATCTCAGGATGTATGTGGATCAGACGACGCGCTTGGAATCATGCCTCGATTCTGGGCTTCCTGTGGGTGACATGCCTCATATGAATTTGATTGAACCCTGAAAATAAGATGGTGATAAGGGAACAAAGACACAAACTCTGCATAGGCAACAGAAGAAGCCAGCATCTAGGCATCTATCGCTTGTGTTGGTCAAGGAATGTCAGTATCAGGTGAATCTCAGCAGAACCTCAACCCAGATCTGACTATCTACTACAGTACAACAACTAAGCAACCAAGTCATTGGATCCACCTCAATGTCAGAAGCGCACAATTCGTCAACCACAAAACTACACAACTCGAGACGACATAGGTGAAGCTGGGGTTCCAGTTCCAGCTGTGTTAGCCGACCCGCCCTGTCCATCCTGTTTGCGCCAGTTGGGAAGCTGCTGGGAAGTGAAAGCCTCCTCGAATTCCGACCTCAAAGCAGCTTGGTCAGCTTGGTGGTTGGATTCAGGGATTTGGGTCGCAAACCAGTTTAGCCACCTTTTGTTGCAATGATTCATTTGATATTTGTGTTATTATACAAACAGGGAACTGCTATGTAGTGCCTAGGCGGTTTTGCTTGGGGCATAGGTGTCGTGTAGGCATATTGCATAGGCAAGTGTGCAGTGGCCTGTGCATGCAATTTGGATCAATTTGGTAGAGGCAGATTGATGTGTTGCTGTTCATACTTCCTCTTCATGCTGTCTTTGCCTAAGCCTTGATGGAAGATGGCTAAGATGGCCCGACCCTTTTCGACCCTTTTCGTCAAGAACAGGCGAAACTAGCCGCTACAAGCTCTCACGAAGTCACGTGACCATCGGACTGGAATAGATGCCGCCTACATTGACCCTGACTTGGGACACCAATGTGGGTCAATAATGGTCAATATGCTATATGGTTATGACCTGGATTAATGCTAACTCTAATGAATTACAAAATTGTAAAACATACAAACAAACAACCATTACAAACATAATGCAAAGAAACACACACAAAAAAAATATCGTACAAACAAAATGGGGCACACAGTTCACAATGAGCATGAACACTAGACACCAAGAGGCATCGCAAGAGACGAAAGCCCTAAATAGGAGCCCTCCTTCAAAAATCACAAACCTTTAGAAGCCTTCAAAAGTTTTCACATAAAATGGAACTTGTGCTAGGTCGTGTGTACTTCAATGTTGTTGGCATCCACTTTCGAAGACAAAAGTTTCATTGTTTGAGCAGGACGCCTGTGTCAAGGATGGTCTGGGGATACTCTGACAGCCTGGTCTTCCTGCCTGCTTGCGTAAGCACCCACGGGTTCACACCTTGCAGGGGATGTTTGTGGGGATATCGAGCGTAGGCGCTGGCAGTGGCTCAGCGAACAAGCTACATTAGCAAAACCTTGACGGAGTACAAGAGGGCCTAGTAGAGGAAGGTTTTCATACTAATTATGCTGTGCTTTCCCAGATCCGATGGCGTTGTTTGTCGCCATAGTTTTTTGGTTTGCCTCATTGGATTGGGAAGTGATGGACGTCCCATCTAAGGCCATTAACGGGCCAAGCCTGGGCCAACGGGCCGAGCCAAGCCGATATCGTCACACCGATCAGAGAAAGACCATTCTCAAGCACTGTTAAGCTACTAAGTGCTCAGCCATCGTGTGGGAAGAACCAGACTATCAGCCATTTCCAAAAAGGCATGACAGGTACTAGGCACTAGGTACATCTAGGTATACTGTATACAAATCACAGTCTTGCCTATCAAGACAATTAAAGAAGGACTTGAAGAAGAACATCATCCAGAATAATCACAAGGCTATAATCCGCCGGAGTCCAGGCGAAGCCTTCATTTTTTCCTCATACGATCCTTTTTTTGAACTTGCTCAAGACTTCAGTCGAAATGTTCCTCATCAAATCTCAATGTCTCACGGTCTCACTGATTGAGAATCTACAGATACCTGGGTCGTACGGAGGGACCCGGGACGCCGCTCGTCCTGATCCGCCCAGGATGTCGGTCGCAACATGCATGCCGTGGACTCAGTCGTGTCCGGCCGAGGGACGGTCTTCGGTCCTTGACATCGATCGGACACGATGTGATCCCCAAGAGTGTGGTTGCTTCATATATACCAGTGAATGAAAAAGCATGAACAAAGGTAAGATATATCAAGTTAATCCAGCCATTGTGTATACGACCTAAACTGAAGAGAGGGTGTTGCAGACCTTTTGTATTTTTGGGGCGTATCCATGGTTGTGCTATTTGCTTGGCAGGCCTACTACTTCCAAGTTTGCCCACACTGTATAGTCGTGTAGCGCTTTGACCATGAGGCTGGCCCCCCAACCAATCAATGATACGGTACTATGCATTGCCACGATGTTTGAGGGCAAAATTTGAAGGGTCCCAGAGTCCCAGACATGTTACCCTAGGACACGTGAAACCGCTCATTCCAACCCAACTCCCTAAGGGTCCAGGACCATCCGTTCGATGTGGATGTGTTGCGTTCGACCATTCTCTCGAAGCGTTGCAAGGCCTCCTAACACCATCCTCAAAGAGGGTATACCTAGGGACCCATCCTCGGCGACGTTGCGGAAGCCGAAAAAACACATGCAGGGCCATCCTCGGGACCCGCGGGACCCATCCTCGGCCGCCCCCAATCCCCCCAGCTTCTAGACTGAGGAAACGTTACGCGATTCTGCGATTAGGCAAAGGGTTTTTTCCTCATTCTGCGATTCGTGGCCTTGGACTTCCACGATGGAAGGACACCGATCATGGCCTTGGATGAGGTTTTGTATCGTTGAGGTTTGCTTCGGAATGACACCATATGAAACATGATGTTCCGCACCGGAGGAAAACATCCCCGTCCAGACATCTCTGATCTAAAATCCCATTGATTGTGCCTCAGACTTCTTGGCCATTTACAGCTCCTCTTTCGGATTTCAGCTCTTCGAGTTCTGAGTACAGAGGACCACATGGACCCTGAAAACCACGTCGGGTAGATGGAATGATCGAGTCTTACAGGGCCTACAGGGGTCCATAACGGTCTATGTTAGTCGGGGGGTACTGTTTTGGATAAGAGATTAACAAAACATAATAATGACCCATCAGGAAATGTCCAATCTTCTAAAAAGTGAAATTATCAATACCAATCCACCCTTCTTTATCTTCTTCCATTGCTCACGTCACTTGCTTTGGCCCAGCGACCGGCTTGCTCCGAGGAAAGCTCTTTGGAATACACCGGCCCTGAACGAGCGCTGTGCGGCAAACTCGCCTGGCAGGGCGCTTGGGTCGGTGGAGGAGTCCGGATGGTCATGGTGGGTACGGCGTGGCGTGGTCACGAATGGTCGAAGTACATGAGGTAAGTATGGAAAGCTTTGGGAACTTGAGAGTAACCTTTGAGTAACCTGGATTATATAGATATACAGATACATATACACATTATATACTGTACATTATAGACACGACACGAAAAGGTTTGGTTGGTCCTCCAAGCCAGGGGTGACTTACTACTCACTTTGTTGACCCCCGACCCCCACGTATAGTATAATAGTTATAGAACATATAATAATATACAGCACAATTATACACATATGTAATTACATGTATATATATATACACATATTGAAACTATCTCACTTCATGTGGGCATGTCTAAAGATAGATCATGGGAGATCCTCTATTCACAGAGAATGAGTCTTCGTCACCCTGGTGAAGTTCAAGGTGTCTTAAAGATTGGAATTGACCCTGATCCATACGTGTCACATGTTTACAGTTTATAGATCCAGTGAACTCAGGGATAGACAGTGAACCTGCTGCGTGTCTTTCCCCTGGTGGTCCGGCTGGTTCGTTGGTTGGGGCAGACTTCGAGAACACCTGGAGCTTAGGTATAGTAGTTTCTTGCTACTAGAGGTAATGGCCTCCAACCTAATAGCGATGGCCTCCAACCTAGTAGCTTCTTGTTACTAGCAGAAGGCCAGGAGCTACTAGTAGCGTCCTTGCTCCTAGTAGCGATGCCCTTTGTTACTAGTAGCGATGCACTTCTAAAGTTGTTTGTGAGCCTTCGGGACCAAGCAAGCTTAAGCAAGCTTGGAACAGCAGACGGAGCAAGCTTGTGAGTCATTTTTTTATTCAGTTGTGACTGCCACACTTTCGAATTCCCTGAAACGGGTTTCTGTTGCAAGGTGAGGTGTTTGATTTGTTTTTGCTTTCCTTCATCAGTGCCTCATGGTGTTTGTGTGAACGGATCTCTGAAGTTGTTGGGCCACCGGCGCGGAGTGCCACCAGTGCCACCGGGGAGAGTTATCGCGCTGAAACCGGAGGATCCTTCGTCCAGAAGATCCTCCCGCAACTGCAGATGGGGGGGCGATCTCACCTTGGCTTCTTGGCAAAGCTATTCTGGTCTGCTTTCAAACAATGTTCGAAGCCGAAGTTCCAAGAAAAGACCCCAGTTAGCTGGTAAAGTCGGAAAAGAGTCCTGGTAGGGTTAGGGGCATTGCGAAGAGTTCGGGCACAGGTGGAACTGGGACAAGATTGAGCCTATTAGCAGCGGACACAGCGGGCACACTGCACTTGGCCGAGTTTGGAACCTCCAAAAGTTGTGGATTCCTTCAGGTGGAGTCATGGATTAAACCACCCCATTTGGATGCACGGACTTGCGGACGGTCTGTCTGGAGGCGCGCGCCCACTCCCCCCCTTCCCAAGACAGATTGAACAACCCCTCCAAGTGGGGGGGGTGATCAATCAAGAGTTTGCATCCGTTGGGTAGTTTTGTGAATTCTAGCTACACCTCGCTGCAGGATAGTTCATGCTCCACTGCAGCTGCCTTCATCCAACAAAGATAGGGTTATGCGATCGTACCAATCAGATCTAGTGTGGGCACCTGAAATCCAACAGATGTGCTATATGTGGACCTCATCCACAGTGGTGTTTGTAGGACTTTATGTTTATGACTCATGACTCATGACAATGTTTCCCATGTTTTCCCACCCACCTCCAGGAGCAACATCTGATTCAGTTTGGTTCACACCCAGACCGATCACAATGCCATGTCCACAGCACCAAGCTTTTCCCCATGAGGCCAAGGGATTGGAGTTGGATACTGCATGATACTACATGAGATGAAGTCCAGTGCGTTTATTTCAGAGAACAGCAGACTTGGCCTGCCTGCTCGCAAGTTTTCAGATCGTGTCAGCATCCCCCATGAACCACACCAAGACTTGCTCAGAATACTTGCTCAGGAACCACACCTGTAGTTGATCTACCTCACAGAACCATACCAAGAATCAGCAACCCCCATGACGAACAGCACCTGGACGTGCTCCGTGGACGAAACGAACAGCACCGAGGTCGGGGTGAATGGTGTGACCTCCATCGGTCAGGTGGGAGCGCCATGGGTCTGGATGAGCACGTTCGGCTGGTTGGACCCGGGTTTTATGGGGTGGGTGAGCCATGCACTTGTCGACTTGTGGGAGCTGCAGTTTTTGATCCATCAGGTGACATGTCGTTCTCTATATCTTTGGCAACTTTGGAGGGTGTAGATTCACTCTTTGTAGGGTTGGTTTGAGGTGCAGAAGCTGATGGATGCCTTGCAATAAAAACATAAAAATGAGGCCATGCATGAACATCCTTGCCTATTGCGGTGTTGCTGGAGGGAAGGAACACCCACCAGCAGCTTCAGCACAGCACCGGCCCTTCACGTTCGCAGGGCCCGCAACCGTTGGCGGGGTCCGTTGAGGTCGACACACATCGGTCGTCTACCGTCCTTTTCCGCTTGGCCTAGTCTCGGCCAACGGGGCGACACGGCGTGGTGCCTGTCCCTTGTTCCGTTCGTAGTGATGGAGCGACTTCAAGGCCCCTGTCGTGATGTGCGGCTTCAAGGGCGGAGCGACACCCAGCGCCCTGGGCGGCCTGTTCTTTCGCCGTTTGCGGACAATCGTTCATCCTGTCACCAACAGCTTTGAGATTGATCCCATGGCGTTTCTGGGCGCTCTGGCTCTCACAAAAATGCTTCGAGAAGTTCAGTTTTTCATGGCCTCCAGGCTTATTTTCGAGATGCAATAGACCCAATGAAAAGGGCGCAGCCGTCCACGTAGTGTGTCGCCGCTGCCGTCCGTCTTGCGAGCAGACAGAGGGGGGGGAAGGACCTTTGAACAGTCGGTGGCACATGGTGCGACATGGTGCCACACCGACAAGCAGTGGGGATCAACCAAGGACAGAAGAACAATATTGAGAGCAAGAAGAAGCGACCAACCAAGCCAGGCAGTAGCGAAGGAAGAGTCAGACAACGACAAATCACAAACCAAAACCATGCAACAGACTAGCAACATCCACAGATCTTTCACCCGTTCCCCCGTTTTCGCCCCAAATCGACCGAGCGAAACCTTGCCAGGTGGGCTTGCGGTATGGCGAAGGCAAGAACATCCTGACGGCCACATTGAGCCGTACCCCACCCTCCGGACTTCCAGGAGAGGGCGAACATGCGAGTGACATATCACTAGGGAAAAGGGATGACGAGGTCGGAAAATGCTACTATAATGACTACTGTATAATATGAATAGTCTAGATATGTCTAGATGGTAGTTTTCGGTGTGTTCAATTCTTGTTTTCAGATGTATATGTACCAATACCATATAACGGTTTACATACCTGTGATTCATCACCAGGAGCAGCATCCGAGAAATGACATATGAGTTCATTCTTACGGCCTTGGATGCTCTTGCTGCAAACGATTGGATACTTCAATTCACACATATTGCACGTAAGATCACAGAGTCAGAGCTTCTAGGCGGGATTGGAAGGTTGAAAGCAAGCTTTGCAGAAGCAGGACATGTATGCGGGCTTGAGTGTTTTTTTGATTATATAACATTATATAGAGAATTGAGAGAAAGAACATGACACTAGTGTGTTTTCCTTGCCTTTGGTTCACATAGCTTGGTCTAGGCAACAAACAATCCTATCCCAAATAGTAAATAGTGCTCTTTGGGTATAGCAGATAGCGGGTGCCCTATGACATCATGTAGTAATGTAGTAGAATGCCATTCCAATGAGAGTGAAACCGATTGCAGCTCTTTGTCAGGAGCTCCAAGACCTAGTGAAGTGAGTGTATTTTCTAGGCACCGGCCCCCTTCAAGAATCACCACTACGTGGAACTGCTGATTTGCATCCAAGATCATCAAACCTGTAGTGTGACCACGTGATTGTGGCTCTCCAGGTGGTCAGTTTCATCACGTGAAAGATTGAATCGGGATTCGGCAACACAGATAGATGTTCCATGATGTTCTCCATATTCTGGGTCGGTTGATGTTCGATCAATCAAAGGTGTTGAAGGATTAATTTCCAGGGCTCAAGATTCACACTACTAAAGCAACTGGACAGAGTTCCAGACTCAGTCAAAGCAAAGTAACTGAGCAACTCCGGACTCCTGGTTGCTACTGTCTCGCCGCATGCAAGGAGAAAGCAAGGGTCGTTTGGTTTTTTGTGGCTCCCACCAGGTGTTACATGCATGGTGTTCCATTATTTCTTCCGTCGCCAAACGTATACGTCCCCTTCCACAACCAGACACTCCATGTATGCCATATTTTGCCTACATTGGGTGGGTGAAGCAGGGTCAATTGGGCGGCATACATTATCATAATATATATTATATATACCAGCACCTCCAACAGGTCACCAATTGAAACCTGAGACAGGGCCTAACAACCCTCCAAAGGAGACCTGTTGGAAGGTGCTGGTATATATATATAGATACTGTATATATATTCCAGTCCAGACAGGTTATGTCTGGGAATTTCACCATCCCAACGGAGGAGCGGCGGGTCAAGTGCACGAGCTCAAGATGTACTTTGTCGCTTGGAAGCTGAACGGCTGATGGCGAGGGCGTGTTTTTTTTTTCCCAACTGCAGCCGCGGAGCCCGGCTAGTGCAGTTTTTGCCGTGGGAACACGAGAATGCAGGAAAACGGTGCATGAAAGCATGGTCAAGCATGAAACAACAATGTTGATACTGTATGTTTGCGTCTTCGTGAGTGGGGAGGCTGAATGTTGTCGCATTTCTTCCTGGCCAGTTTGTTCACGGCCAGGTGGTCCATACACACCCCCAATGTTGGGTATCAAAAAGAACAGACACCAAGCCACCCTTCGACACGCCTGTGTGTGGGGATCGGATCCTCACTGGGTGGACAGACCCTGGTTGCCAGCGCCGGTGGACACCAGTGACCCAGGTGCGAAAGGTCACCGAGCGTTTGAACCTGGGCACCGAGTTCAAGTTTTCCTTTCCCGACAAGGAGCGGCGAGTGGTGGAAAGCTGCCTTCTGCGAAAGTGGAAGCAGCGGTTGGAAGACGGCGAGTGGTTTCACCGAAGGGTGTTTTTTTTCATGTGTTTTTCCCATCTGCCGGAATCTTAACGTATTTTGCATTAATGAACGGTATCATCTCATTGGATATCTATGGATGACATGACGGGGCCATTTTTGGATGTGGCAGTGAACGTTTGGTAAAATGACATTTCGTTTGTCCCGCGCTTGGAATGGGGAGAGGACAGGTCGATTGGACAAGACTCATGCTGACTGATGCTGAGTCCTGTGAGAGGAAGTGCTGTAGTTTGGTTGATTCGATGCAAGATGATGCAAGAACTGTCAGAAGTTGTCAGAAATTCCAACACCAGTAGAACTAGCATGACATGCCGACTGTATTGTTTTTTGTTTGATCTCTTAATTCGATGAATTTTGAGTGGATCATTATATATTGCAAGGCCAGGTGAACAACTGCGCGTTGATTGATGGAAGAGAGTCTGGCACCGCGCGAGATCAAGCAAACATAGCGGCAGGGAAGGAGTCCGACGGTTGAGTCCTTGTTCATTTTACGTGGGGCATTTGTGTATTTACAATATGCATTCTCAGTGGCTGTTTATTAGACATCAGGACATGTTTATACATGTTTGCATCGTGTGGTTTTGTCATGTGTTGTTTTTTCTTCTTGATTAATGAACCATTCCATGGTTGTTCTGTTGTTTTGGATTCTTGGATATTAACTGACAAGGAATAATTACAGAGAACCATACAGGATATATACGTACCCTCTTCAGTTGCTATGCACAACACAAAATGGTCAATAGAGCTCCGTAAGGTTCATATGATGAACTTTTAAGCGTGTGTTCCGAGGACTTACACTATACTGACCAAAGCAAGTTTGAACTTGCATGTTCATCCAATCTCAATATTTGGGAAGAACTACAGTATTAATTAGATTCGAGATTCTTCTTCGACCCCCGTTGCTCTTTCTCGGAGGACTCAGGCCTGAGCTTGGGCTATGAGTACATTTTCAGGCGCGCCTACCGACAGTGTTCGGAACACCGGCAGATCACCAGATCGCTTGCCATCGCTTGCCGGACCGCATCTTCAGATATATCGATATCTTCGTGGACCAGAGGGGTAGGTCATGTTTCCTTCCTTCACCATGAGGGGTATAGAGTCGACAGATCTGAAACAGCCAAGGAGTCGCAGTCAGGAGTCGCATGTTTCCCGCTGGTCAAAACTGTTGCTCCACATTGCTCCATGAATGTGAGCTTCGTGCACTCACTTATCCAAAGTCGGTCGATGCTTGTTAATAATGAAATATGAGCATAGACTCTGCTGGAGTCGAGAGTGGGCATTGAGCCATGTCAGAAGTTGGATGCACAATGATATTGGATATGGATGGATATGGATCTATCCTTTGGTGAGGTCTTTAAAACGAAAACACATGAAAAAACATTGGACTCTAGTAAGGTCCTCTTGAGCGTGTTTATTGGTCAAGCGACATACCAGGGTTGTTCACAAATATGATGCAAGATATGTTGAGTAACACTTTGGCACACTGCCCATCAGCGGATGTATGGTTGTAAAGACAAGTCATTTATATATTAATGGCAGCGTAGGCTGTGAGGAATGCCAGGCAAGGTTGTGAATCAAGCATCAATCGAGAGGGTATTTGGAAAACTTTTGGGATGTATTCAGACAAAAGCCTGCCTCCCATGACGTATGCGAGAGAGAGAGAGAGGGGATCCTGGTCGGTTTTCTGAAGGATTTTTGGGAGAGATGAGTTTACCCAACTGGCCAGGTGTTCTCCCACTGTATTGAGAATGAAGATGAGAAAACTCACTATATAGAATGTGCAGGTGGGGGAGCCTTGGACGTACTCCTGTGCCAGGAGGCTGCCAGGACATGCAAAATAGCAGTTGTCTTTCAAAATCAGGGCAAACAAGGTATTTATTTGATAATGGGATGCGTCACAAACATTGACACAGAACCACTCGCCAGGAATGCGCGAATCCAGGGCCTGCTGGATACTGACGGCACCTCGCCACGGTTCAGCGACAGGAGACAGAGGAGAATGAAGGGCCTCAAAGAAACACCTGTTGAACACTGGCAAAATCATGTGAGTCAGTTAAAACCACGACAAGCCCAGACTCTTCATGATCTTCCAGACTATTACCATGACTTCCTGAGTTCCACTGTGACTTGTGACTCTTTTGCCAGATCTACAAAAACCTCGTTCGTCAACGAGGAACTCGTCGCCCGTTCGTATAGCAGCAGGCAAGGTGAGCTGCTGCGTCCACGACGCCATGGGCTTCGGTTTCAGCGGACTCATCGACTACGCCCGGGGCGACTACAAGTGCCTCGGCCCAGGCACTGCCAGTCGGTGAAATGCACGTTGTTCAAGGTCGAAGAAGCCTCAAATTCAAGGTGGAAGACACAAGAAGTTGGTGAGGATTTCCCAAGAAGAATCCTTCTCCAGGGTCACTTCCAGGGGCTTGGTTTCAGAGTGTTTTGTTCTTTATGTTTTCCAAGATGTTCACCAACCACTTCAGAGTTGGAGGATCTTCCTGTATCAATCCATCTTGCTGTGTATGTGGTGCAGCAGGACTTCGTAGGAAGTAGGCGTTGTGTACGACTTGGTGACTTTGTGACGCTTGGTTGCACCACCAAGACTTAGGAGGTGTTGTGTTGTGGGTGTTGTGGCACACGGTGAGTTCGTACTCGTGACGATGAGTTCGCTCAAAGGAGCTGTGGGACCAAACAAAGAAGCAATTTAAAACAGGACTTCCATTGAACCCCCTGACTCCAACCATCTAGGTGAGTTGATGGGCAGAGACTTCTCACCAGATGTTGGAAATCAGGATTTGACCTGAACCACCACCACCAGCATCATCATGATCACCGCCATCAACATCATCATCATCATCATCATCATCATCATCATCATCATCCACTAAGGATCCCACTAACTGGTGTCATCCCAGACAAAAAACGATTCCCCCAAAGGATTCGGCCTCCCTCCGTCGGATCGACCAGCGATTCGTCAGACTGGAGTCGGACTGAGGTTTGGCATGGTCATGCAAGTGGCCCCTCAGCCCGAACCCGGGCAGCAGTGAGCCGGTTTTGGCGACCCGGAGAGGCTGAGATGGAAGACGCCCAGGCTGAGATGGAAGGGGCCATTGAATGCAATGAAACACACCCATGGCCAGGATTCCTCGAAAGGGAGCATCACCGTGATACACATGGTTCTTCTAACAGATTTGCTGGTACTTGACCTGACAAATGCGTGAGGAAGTATCCACTCAAACCCGATGGTCCAGGTCTCCCTACTTGGGAGGGATTGAATCATTGACTTGAAGTGATCTAGAATAGCTTTGTGAACAACTTGAAACAAAACCATGAAAAGTACTGCTTCTCTTTGACGATAGATACCGAAGAAGAGGGAGACAGCTTCGCCACATGGTCTGACGTTGAATTTAGTAGTGGATTAGTGGATGTCCCATGGGGCACAGATTCCCCATAAGAATTTGCTCTCAGTTTCCAAGTGGCATGCCTTTTCGCATTCAATCGCCGGGCGTCAACATCACAGCCCTTCAGGAAAGCAACCAGAAACCTTTCGGCGTGGGGCTGTTGACCCAGGCTTTTGGGACGATGGCTGGTCGACCATCGCTGTGATGAACCTCCCATGACATGCGGATCTACTTTGACGCTCCCTTATAACTTATTATATATATATATATCATCAACAATCAAAAATCAAGAGATGTTTGATCCAGGCGTCCTTCTTTGTCCTTCTTTTCCATTGAAACATCCGGCAGTGTCAAGTTGAACAAGACACAATGATAAAAGTTCAGGAAACTAGCAAAGGGGTGTCTGCCATGAACAGGCACACCCCACCCAGATGTGGCAGACCCGCCCTCCTCGTAGGCCTGCCCGGTGGGTCCGAGATGTGTGAAGACAACGCGGCGATGCCGACGTGCAGGGACCCAGAGTCAAAAAGAGCGGACGCGCCGGCGCGAGGTGTTCCATTTTTTTAATCGTGCGATGTGTGGCCCGAAGGACTTTGGCTAAGCAAACCAGTGCTATATCTTGTACTTTGGGAAGAAGGAACAGCTGTGGTGGTGAGGCTAAACAAAAGAGCTTGATGGCTTTTGATGCACAAGAACCAGGAACTCCAACTCCCAGCCATATATAGATGACCTTTTTACTGCCTGCATTGGTTGATGAAGACAGGATACAGCATGATGTCGTGTTTTCAAGTACCAAAGGATCGCTCCGAGCCAGCAACAGCATTTGGCGAGCGGAGAACTTTCCGGGGATCGGTTTGTTTGGTCCTGTTTGGTCCGGGTTTTTCCGGGGATGGTGATCAATGGACTCACGGCGCACGTGCGAACGGATCATGGGCCTCTTAGCGTCTCGAACCGTCTCTCGCTTCAAACATCGAACGGACGACGGACATCATGGGGGGGTGTAGGAAGCTACTAGTAACAAGTGCCTTACTAGTAGTAACAAAAAAGCTATTAGAATTAAAATAGAATTAAATTAAATTATCATGAATTGGGCAAAGCGATGGTCTGGGCTTGAGGTGTACCGAGAATGTCATTAGGGAGCAAAGGGGATCAGTTACCCCATATTATTCATTTTGTATGTCTTTTTTGTTGCCGTGTATTATAGTTAAGTATAAAGGTATTTTTGGTTTGCTGTTGCCATATTTATTTGGTGAATCTTTGGATGGATTGAATGTGCAGAAGCGTCCTACATGAAAATAGATCTTGCAGCCAGTAGCTGGAGGAGAAGTGAGTCTTCCACAGGGCTCAGCCGACGTGAAACTCACGTCCTCACGTGAAACACACGCTGGCCCAGTCCGAAACTGCTAAAAAAAAAACTCAATCGGCCCTTTAAACTCGACATGGAAGGTCCCTGCAGGTCCCTGCAGGTCCTTGACGTCCCTTGAGGTCCAATTCCCTTGAGGTCCCTCTTCAGGCCTAGTAGGGCTTTTTGTGGCTGGTCTGTGAGAACCTCCATTGGGTCGAACCCCGAGCGGGGCCATTTCAGCGCCACTCGTTCAGATCTTTCAGGTCCCAAAACAACATGTGGGCGGCTTTACAGGAACAACGACACAAGGATGAACACGGCTAATGAATCTGTGAATCCCAAAAACCGCAGCAAGCCCCCAAGCAAGAACGGACTCCCTTTTCAGCGGACACGTAACCCCCATTTGGAGTACAGGTTCCTAGCTTGGTCTTGGGTCGAGCGATGCCGATGTTCCAATTTCACACCGGCACAACTTCTAGCGGCAAAGCGAGACGATCAAGACATCTTGTTCTGTACATTGTCTTTCGTGACCGTCTTCTGAGAGTGACCACATACCGGTGTTGCAAATCATTCGGAGGAAGTCGGAACACATACGTTTAGTAAGGGGGTCAGCAACCATGTTGTCTCCTGCTACCCACCTCAGTGTTCCGCCAGACCGGCAGAGATCATCCTTGAGGATGGCGACATCGATGGCTGTTCTTTTATCCTCGACTTGGGCGTAGGTGCAAACCAACTTGTTGATGCAATCGTAGAGGGAACGGGAGTCAACCACTGACACGTAGGGGATGGATGCCAGATGCCTTTCCCAGTCTGTGGTGGACATTGGAGCCCCAAGAAGCTCTAACAGGAGATACCTGTGCCAATGGATTTGGCCGATTCCTTGAATCAGTGCCTGGCACTCTGCACTGAGGGTGTTTACTGTTTTTCTTTTCAACCTTGAGGATTTCCATGAGGTCACTGAGACCATGTGTGGCTGGTTTTCACTCTCCATGCGCTTGTCATAGAACATGAGAACATAGCCGCCTTGACTGCTGCAGTTAAGCATCTTAAGAAAGCAGTCGCTGATGTGGGAGTGTTCCAGTTCATGGCCTGGAAGCTGCTTGGTGAAGATGGTCTGTCCGGTCCATGGTTGGGAGTCCCAGGTGGTGGTGCTGTTTCCTCTGGTCCAGTCATCTTCCTTGGTGTTTCCAAGGTTGTTCACTGTCCGTCGGCCTGGTTGTAGGTCGTGGAGGTCAGGTCCTGGTGTGGCTCCTGGGTGGAACAAGGTTCTTCGTGGCGTCAAGTGGTGACGGATCCAGTGTTGACTTTTCTCTTCCCAGTAGTCTGGACCATCTTTTTCGATCTGGTCTTGGCTTCTTGCATTCGACCAAGAAGCGTCAGTGGCGACGCCAACCCTCAGGTTGCCTGGGGCAATGGGCATGATCCGGATGCCACTCGTGGCGTATTTCTTTGCCTCCTGGGTGATGGAGTTGGCCTCAATAATGTCCTTGATGCGTGGTCGTGGAAATACTTGTTGAAGTAGTGCCACTCTTCCAGCTATGTCCGGCCTGCTCTCCTTGGCCAACCATGCGAGGGCTCCGACACTGGCTCGGAGACTTGACACTTCTTTGTCATCACAAAAGGAGAATCTTCTTTTCTTCCTGCTTTTCTCTAGATGAATTTCGAAGAGTTTCTCCTGAACATAGTTTTCTTGGTTCACCGTGATGCTATAGTCATCGTGCTGGGTGAAGAGCTTGCCGGTGAATTTTCCAGCGCCGTACTGGAATTTACCAAGCTTGTACTTTGTTTGGATCTTGTTCATGGCTTCTTCATGGTCATGGTCTCCTCCGTGAAGAAGATCGTCAGTGGCTACCGCAATGATGCCGCTCAGTTGTTCTTTTCCTGTTTCTAGATTGGTCTTGAGCTTGTAGTAGATGCAAGGGTCAGCCAATGACTGTTGGTAGTGGAGGTCGCCAACGAGGAACTTCCGGAGGTGGTTGTACCATGCCATCATGTCTCCCATTGAAATGCCTGGGTGAAGTCCAGGAAGCCAAGTCTCCACTGGAAGCTGGAAACCAGTTGGGCGACAGTGAGGGTGCCTTCTCGGGTCACTTGTGGAGTCGTGGCCTCAATGTTTTCAGCACCTTCTTCGCTGAAACCCTTCATGACGTGGCGGGCTTTCGCCTTGCATGGCTCATCGGTCTCCCAGTCCAGGAGAATTTCTTCTTCCTTAGCTTTTTCAATTTCATGAGGTTCCAGCGGTTTGGGTGTGAGGACTAGCCGACTCTCCATGATTTTATTCGGCATGGTCTGTCTGCCACGGGCTGATTCCTCGGGGCTGACCATGGTATAGGCGCCGATGTTGATGTTGTTCTGGATCTCTTTTCTGATAGCGTTCTTGAAGCATTTTTGGTTGCGGAGGTTGAGCTCTTGTAGTCGAACTTCTTTTCGTTGTCTTCCCTTGATCAAGTTCTCGACCTTGAGGAGGTAGGTCTCAAGATATTCAAGTCGGGATCTTTTGCTAGGTTGTTCATCCAATTCGTCTTCATCATGCGCTCTCTTTTCTCGTTCTTGTTCAGGTTCTGGAAGTCGGAGATCTGCTTCATCTTGTTGGCGATCTCCTGATTGTTGGTCATCAGGTACCGCAGGAAGTGGCTCTCGATCATCATAGACTAGTTCATCTTGTGGCCCCTTCTCTCGATAGCGTTTTGCAGGTCGTGGATATCCGAGAGGTTCTTTGAGTCCTGGTGGTAGTACTGGTTCCATTGGAATATCTTGATCGGGCGCTTCATCAGGTTCAGTTGGGGTGTATTCTTCGTGGTTGTCCTCATCGTCCATGATCTCTGGGAGCGGTTGGTCGGACAGGTCCAGGAAACCTCGAATTGGTTCCGTGGTGATGTCTTTCTTCAGCTTCACGAGGTCTTCCAGCCATCCTGACATGGCCATGTTTTCTTCCATTGAAGCTCTCCTGATTCGTTCAGGGCTTGCCTTGACAAGTTGGGACTGGTATGATAACCAGATAGTGCTGGGTTGGTCGATCATGATGATTCTTGCTGGTCCGTGCCAATAACATGGTTTGAACTTCAATTTCTTGTCGGCTCCCATCCGGAAGAAGTAGACGATCTCGCCGATGTCATATTCGAGGACAGGTCGTGGTCCTGAAGCAACTGCTCTTCGAAGGGAATTGCTGGCGTCTGCTTCGATAAAGGCATGTGCTGCAGCCTTCCGAAGTTTCATTGATCGTTCGATACTGAGATCGCCGACCTTGATTTCTGGTTGTTGTCCTCGATGGCCGTCGTCTCCATTGAGAAGGCCTCCGGGCAAGAAGGGGTTGAAGCCTAAAACCCGTTGGCTAGGACTGAAGCCTCCAACGTTCATCATTCGATTTTTAGTCATCATGGTGATGTCGACCATTTCTTCCCATTCCTTCATGTTGGCACAGCTGTAGGTGTCCATGGTCTTCTGGAGGAGGTACTTAAAGGTCTTGCCATGACGCTCGGTGATGCCTCTTTGATGTGGGGCTTCAACTGCTGAGGGGTCAACGAAGGTTCCATCCTGTTCAGCTTGTTCAGCAAATGTCCCTCTGAATTCACGTCCTAGGTCCAGTGCCATTCGTTTAGGAGGACCGAAAAGACGAAGCCAATGTCTATAGGCTTCTCGGACGTGACCTGGTTTCTTGTTGTCCATGGGGATCATGAGTTGGAATTTGCTTGACCAGTCAATGACATTCAGGGCCGGGCGTGACCTGCTGCCAAGCGTCGGTAAGAAGATGACGTCCACCCCGACGCACTCATTGAAGGCCAGTTCCTTTGGCGGTGCACTTCTCCGAGCAGGTTTTACCTGTGAGTGTCGTTGGCACACACTGCACCGGAGATGTTTGGCAGCTTCGATGACCTCAGGTTTGGCCTTCGCGTACCGAAGGATTCGAACAAACCTGTCCGAGGTCGGGTGGCCTAAGCCGACGTGTGCTCGGTGAAGAAGACGTTCCATGGGAAAACGGGAATGTAGCGGTAACTGTTGTTCTGGGTTCTCCGGGGTCTCGCCCTCTTCCTGCTCCTCTTCTGGTTGTAGTTCCCCATCGTCCTCTTGGTTCTCCCGGTCATGTGGTCCTCGATTCTCTTCGTTCGCCAAGATCTCGGCCGTAACATAGTCCGGTAGGTCAGGTAGGCGAGAATCTGGTTCGTCAAGTGCTCGGGAATCGGGGTCCTGACATTCGGTGTGACCAGCAGGTACTTCCCGTTGTAGGTCCTTTAAGGCCCGGAACTCGGTGTCCATGAGGTAGTTCAGCCGGTGGTTCTCGGCCAGCATGCTCTCGGAACTGACCACTTCCACATGGTCCACGTTGATGGACTGGCTGTAGGCCTTCAAGATAGCCGATCGAAGTTTCTCCGGGTATACCTGTGATCGTTGAGACCGGTTGCCACCAATGATGACTTCGTGTTCATGATTGCCAGGACAAAGCTTGCTCAGAGCTTGAGCAAGTGCTTCTGAGTTCGTGGCGAATCCGGTTCTTTTTCTTTGGGGAAGGCCTGATTGACCCTGCAGTCCGTACTGGCATTGGTCAGCCTTGGTGTAGATGACATTCGGTCGATCCAACAGCCGCTCCATGGCACAGTGTTTCCAGGAGGAAGCGGCATGTGGATGTTCAAATATGAACTTGATCCCGAGTTCGTCGCAGAATTCGCACAACCGAATGGCAAAAATCAATAACCTGTCACCTTCTGCCTTGTTTTTCAAGTATCGTTTCATGAGGTCCGGCAGTCGAGCACGTTTCTCTTTGGAGAGGTTTTGCAGCTGAGTGTACATCTTGCAAGGTGGTGCAATGCAAACAAGTCCTGGTTTAGTGACCTTGACATACTGCATGACTTCGTTTTGTTTGTCTTCGTTTAACAAATCGTCTCCTAGACTCAAATCAAAAGCGCGACCGGGCGACAAATGAAAACGACCAGTGATTTTCTGGAAACAACCAGGATTGTACACTTCGGCAACGGTCTTAAGTTGTTTAACAGTTAACCCCATGACTTCGGCGATCTCGCGAGATCTTTTTGTGCCGGCTGGATTCAGAGTGAACTCCTGGCAAATTTCGTCATTTAAGACCTGAGCCCAGTGCTGCAAGGGCGTATCAGCCAGCAGCAATTGAAGCTCTCGCCAAAAAGCTGTTGCCTTCTTAATGGCAGCCCGAAGCTTCCGTTCTAGCTTCGGGGTGACCTGTCTCACTGTTCCTCCCGTCTCGGAGGTTGTCGTTGGTTTTTCCAACGAAGGTATTCTTGAAATTCCTGGTAGTCGGTCAGGTGCTCCAGGTCGGTTCCATCCGAGGTGGTTTGGGGAGTCGCTGCAGAGGGAATCCCCTGGCGTGATGGTGGGGCCGAGCTTGAGGACGTCGTGCTGGCCTTGGACTTGTTTCCCTCTTCCGTTTTCCCGATCTTCTCGGACTTGATGACCTTGTTGCACGTGCGACAGGTGACCTTGGTGAGATAGGCATTCGAACCCTTTCGATGTGTCTCCTTGTGTTGACATTTGGTTTGGATCATGGCCTCTAAGATCTGTGTGTAGCTCACAGGTTCGTCGCCGGGCTGTTGCCGGTGACGCCAGCTTTCCAGACTCAGAAGAGGCTGCTGTTCGCACCACTGGACGAAGCGGCACTGATGTCCCAGTTCCAGGGGGCATCGAAAGTACAGCTTCTCGTAGTTGTGTCCCGTCGGGCCCGAGTCGCTGAGGTGGATCTTGCACTGAAGGGCGCAATGACACCTCGGACGTGGTTCCAAGATCATCTCGATGCCTGGTAGGCTGTTGATCTGCCGACACCTTTCGGTGAGGACGGGATCTGGAGGAGGTCGTGGTCGACGAGCTGGATGGGTGCTGGTCTCGCTGAGGTTGGACCAGTGTCCTTGTTCCTGAGGTCGATGACCAGTATCTTCTCGCCGATTCATTTCCTGGCGGGCCACATTCTGGATCATCGGTAGATCTTCGTCTGGTAGGGCTCGAATCATCTCCTTCAGGGCCTCTCGGTGTGGCTTGGTGCTGAGCATATGGTCCATGAACCTTTCCAGCATCTGCTGAAGGGGCATCAGAACCAGTAGAAATCGTCTCATCAGGCGGAACCACGATTGAAGAACTCGATGCTGTTGAAGGTCTTCTTCTTCGAGAGTCGGACTGGCCCGAACACGTTTCTGACCAGCGGTTTGCATGGCAAGCAGCTGAGTGCGGAGTAGCAAAAGGGCTCGTGGCTTGAGTGGTACTCGGCTTCGGCGGTTCCATGCAGCCATCTTGCAATTTCAAGACCTCAAACTCGACCGAAGTGCTCTGGTTCATCAAGTTTTGTTCTCGTTCGAGCGCTTGTTTTTGCATCTGGTTGTATTGTTGGAGTGGAATTCGTAAAGCACCAGTTGGGCCAAGGTGAAGGGGAACTGGTTCGGGAGTTCCTCGAAGCCGTAATTGGAGGCCTTGTTCATGACAAAGGATAACTTCTCCATGACAATGGAGTAGGAAGCTGAGAGAGATGAGGAAGGGCGCACCTGAGCTTTCTTCGTTTTCGAAGACAGCGGGCTTCAGGAAGCTTCCCTTGGTACCCAAAGAACATGGGATTGTAGCAACCTTGGACGTGACTGATGTCTGATGCACGCTCCTGAACCTATTTGTTTCGGGAGTGAGGGTGATCTTCAGGGGTTCAGGAAGGTGTTGAGCGAACTCTCGAAGTGTTCGTGCACCAATGGCAAGTCGTTGGCATCCCGTATCGACGGTGGCACAAGTTGCGTCCATCATATCTTGAGGTTGGGGAGACTTGGAGACGAGGTTGCAAAACATGTTTTCAAAAACAAACAAGTGTTCAACACCGGTCGGACGGAAAAGGTCACTCTCCATATATGCCGACGCGGACGGGCGTTCAGCATCCGTGGCAGAGCCAACCTTTGGCTGCCAGTTCCTACCGGCCGGGCTCAGGGGAGTCGTCTCTCCATGCCGCTCAGTACTGGTAGGAGACCTCGTAGCCAGGTTCATGGCGTTGGCTTCCAGGATCGTTGGGTCAGACTCGAAGTCCAGCACGTCCTCGGCAAGGTGTCCAATGAAGAATGCCTCATCGGTGTTCTCCAAGTAGTGGCTCTCGTTAGTCTTCAAGTCCGGGTTCTTCTGAGGCGGATTCTTACAGTCCCGCTTCCAGTGTCCGATCTGGCCGCAGTTGCGGCAGCGAGTTCTTTTCTGAAGCTCAGCTATGGTGACCGAATACGAGCCCGGTCGAAGTGGTCTGTCCCGGACGGATCCTCGATCATATCCTCCTGGAGGTGGTCGCTTTCCGTAGCCACGGGCCAGTTCTCTGGCCTTTTTATTTTTGATCGATTGGGTGTAGGTCTTCTTCTGCTGCACGTAGGTGGAGAGGATCTCGGCAGCCTCACCTTCACTAAGGACTGTGTCACCGTCGGCGTCGTCCTGAAGGTGCATGATGCACTGCTCAAGTTCATCGATCTCCTCCTTGTCCTCGTCGTTCTCCTCGATGTCATTATTCTCGATGTGGTGTCCCTCGAACTCCGTGAGAGAGTGGACCTGGTTCTTCTTCTTATCAGCTCCCAACTCTGCAGCTGACAGTCGGGTTTCGTTCTTCCTCAGCCAGCTCTTGATGGAGCTCGGCTTGATGCATCCATGAGTGTAGTTCAGCATTGCCTTGGTCTCGGTCTCGGTGAGCTGAAGGCCATTGATCATCAGAAAGCCCTCATACTCTTCCGGGAGGGTGATCTTGTGTTGGTGGACCTTGCGAATGGCACCATCCCACTTCGCAAAGTACTCTCGCCAGGTCTCGTTCCGTTGGCGCCTCAGGTGGTAGGTGATCCTTGACATGGCGGTGAGCATGTGTTCTTGTTGATCGTCTCCATACTTCTCTGGGGTGTCCATGTCGTTGAGGAGCCGCTCGGCGCCATGAGGGTCAGCCATCCATTCTGGGTCTTTTGCCCAGTGTTTGTAATGCTCGAATGGAGCGCCGCTCAACATCTTCAACAGTAGGGGGCCGCGAGATCGACCCTTGGCCTTGGCCGTGGCGATCCATAGCTTTGCCTTTATGAAGTAGTCCTCAAAGGGCGTCACGCCGTCCCAAGATGGTGGTGGTCCAGCCGACCCCCGGCCATCGCCACCTCCATCTTCTTCTTCTTCTTCGTCGTCTCGCTGACGACGTCGTCCGCGAAGACCGCGCCCTTCTTGCTCCCTTTCCAGACGGAGAAACCTCTGGAACCGAAGAAAGGCTTCGCGGTCAGACCCCATGCCATCGGGCGCGCCGGGTGAACCTGCGGCTGGCGATCCTCCTACGGGTTCATCCAGATCGCCATCCGATGGCGGGACAGCCTGAGTTTGTCCGGCCATCCCAAAAGCCACAACTCCAAGCGGGGGCTAAGTGTCCCACCAAAAAGGGAGTCGACCCCAAACCAAAAAGGGGGGGGAGACCCGGACGTTGCCGGGCTCCGCTACCACTGTGAATCCCAAAAACCGCAGCAAGCCCCCAAGCAAGAACGGACTCCCTTTTCAGCGGACACGTAACCCCCATTTGGAGTACAGGTTCCTAGCTTGGTCTTGGGTCGAGCGATGCCGATGTTCCAATTTCACAGAATCAAATGGTGTTTCACAGATTTGAGACCTGCACCTGAAAAGCTAGACCCCTGAGCTGACAATTGTCCTTGAAAAGTAATGAACTCAGGTGTCCTTATGGGTAGGTTATGGGTCTTAAAGCCTAAGTACGGGATGCACCCCGCCACAGTGAAAAGTTGCTCAGGGAATGCTAGTTGCCACTCAAACATAGCCACTTGCAGCTGGATTCACGAGGATCGAATCATGCCATCGCCATCATGCAGATGTGTATTTATATAACTCGTTTCGTTTCCCGTCAAAACAGAGGTCAATCGGGTTCCCGGCAGCTTTGTTCCACGGCGGGTCCGCTGCTTGTCCACCACGGAACTCACAGCGATGGCATCGTTGGATGGCTTTCAGGGCCACTTCGACATGCTCTACGACCATGAGCGGAATGAGGTGGAATTCTATTTGGTGACCGAAACAAATGTTAGTAATTCGATCGAGACCAGCAAAGAGTGACTGGTGGATGATTCCGGGCATTTCTGTAGAATCTGTTGGGAAGACTGATATTAGAGCCGATGTTCATCCATGTTCTGTTCAAACTAGTGGCCTTAGCATACCAACAAGCTTATATAATCTGTGCAATATATGTATATATACCAGGACCTTCAAAGTGACCTTTTGAGATCCCAGAATGATGTCACTTAGTCCCTGAAGAGGTCACTTACAGACTCCAAAGAGGTCACTTTGAAGGTCCTGGTATATATATATATGTGATTATGTTTTATCACGCTAACATGTTTCCCGACATCCAACGACAAAGCTGACAGAACAGAATGATTTGTGGCATGTATCCTCACTTGTGTTTCGTGCCAGAGCGAGGCAAGATCCATTGATGGAGAGCCGCGGTTTCGGTTTGCGTTTGTGCTTCTGGGTACCCACCAGACGTTTGAGAAGCACGGATGGATACCCTCCAAGATCCATTGACAGAGATGATCTGTAAGGCAGAAAGATCCAAAAGACACAGAAAGCTCCTGCAGTGTCATCCTGAGAAGCAAGGAGAAGCAAGTGGCCACAGCTAGTTGAAGAAATGAAGTCGGAGACGAAGGAGACCACAAGCTTGGAGACCACACCCCAAAAATCCTTAGAAAGAAAGTTTACAGGCCCACCACCAGATCGTACCAGCAGGGCAGTGTGTTCCAGCAGGTTGATTTTTCTAGTTTGTGCCGATGCTATCAAGATGGACTCTGAAGAAAGGACAGGTTCAAGCACGCTTTTGCAAAGCGGCGTTGGGTGGGTACAACTGGTGGTTGCAGAAGGTAAGTCACCTCCTTTGGTGTAGCCACACTATCAAAATTGGTCAGCCCATTTCGTGCTTGCCCAGCTTTGCTTCTCTGGAATGGCAACGTTTGTGCAGATTTGTTCGCCAGGCCTATGCGGAAGCCATTCGACGGGCTGTGGAGAGGCGCCGAACAGTGATGGCAGCGGTGGGTGGGCTTTGGATCTGGCACCAGAAAGCATAACTTAGCTTGGGGAAGATTCCTGGACCTTTTTCAATACCCCACAGACTGATTTTCTTGGTACCCAAATGAACCGAAGAATACGTCCTTCAAGAGGTTGTGTGATAAGTATTATAAGTATTAATATATATATATATAATAGTCATATAGTATTATGATATCATTCATCAGTTTTTGGATCCAGCACACGGAAAAGGAAGATTGATTTGCAACGGAAAGGAGGAGGGAGTTTCGTTCAAGCTTCCTTCATCGCCCACGTCATGACCGTCATCACCTTTTGACCGGGAAGGGTCATCACCTTTCAGGGTCATATGCCAAGAACCTGACAGAGTGACCTCTGGTTCGTTGATGTGATGCTTTTTGGAGGATTGATCACCTGTCATTCAATATCCTGTGTGTTTTTTTCTACCAAAAAGGAGGTCAAATGGGTTGATCATGTAGTTCTAGAATGTTTGGATCGTTTGTGTTGGTGTGGATTCGTGGATGATCAAATTTATTGGGCTCTGACCGGTTGGAATTCGGGTCTTCAAATTGGAGCGCTGCAGCAGACACGCCGGAGATGATGGTGAAGCAGACGCGACTTTTGCGCAGTGTGTTGCAAGCCGAATGGGCTTGGAGAGAAGAAGTATGCGGCATTCGGAGATGCGAACAAGAATGTGAAGCTGGAGCCAGAAACATGGGATTGATTCCATGGTTGGTAAGCCAAATGCACTTTGGACGATGAGGTGCTTTCCTTGCAGTGTGGCTGGCCACACGAGCCTGCTGGCACCCTGCAGTCAGCAGTCTTGGTAGAGCCGGCAGGTGAAGGGAAAGCAAAAAAAAAGAGTCATCACATCTGGAAAATGCAGGTGCAGCAAAACTTTGAAAGGTCAACACATTTGGAACGTGCAGGTGAAGGGACACTTTGAAAATATTCACATGGTGAAGCAACACTTTTCAATAATAATCACATCTGGAAAATGTAGGTGAAACAAAACTTTGAGGGGTCGAATGCTGCGTCACTTGGAAGGTTACTTGATTAATCTTCTTCTCCACGCTTAGCACGAGGGCTCGCTCAAAGCTCCACTCGATCCCAATGCTTCAGAGATTTGGACAACAGCATGTTTAGGCCACATCGGGATCATAACATTCGGGCGCAAGGTCATCATGGGTCTCGGCCTGTTCTGGACCAGAGGTATCCAGAGGTCTGTTTTTTAGCCTGACAAGTCCTACTTGGATGACTGCTGCACAAGGATGTGAGAGCTTGAGCTCAAAAGGACCCTAAGTTTGTATAGACAATTTTCTTATGGAATGAAATATCAATCTACCTGAAAAAGACACCACATTTTAAACATGGGGTCAAAAAAGTCAGTTTGTTCTCGCAAAATGGATGCCGACAGAGGACACGACATGTCCCCATTTTCTATATGTTACTTTTTACAATAGAGGTCCTAACATTTGATTGTATAGAAAACATTTGGAGTAGTAGAAGGTTGAGAACTGATTTCAGAGTGGATGGTGTGTTGTGAGGTCAGGTACTGTAGGTTGATATTTCATTTTGTAGTATTGAAATGTATTGAAAGCATTTGGAGTAGTAGAAGGTTTAGAATATGTAATTTCTCTATAAAATCAACACCAACCTCTTTGGCCACTTTTGTCCAACATGTTTCTAAAATAATGTTTCCATTTTTGTTGCTATACATTTTTCACGATAATGAACACCAATACCCTGAGGCACCTCATTCTATAGAGAACATGTCTCCAGCACTGCAGCAGGTTGATATATGATTCTATAGTGGGGCAAACTGCCCTCGGAGCCTGGTTTGTCGTTCTATCATTTTACAATCACGTCCCAAGGTACACCGGTAGTTCCACAGGGAATCTTAATCATTATATACTATACATACTCATGCAATCGAAACTCGAGTACACCATACTTATACCAAGCCACAGGCTTTGTCCCTCCCCTTGGACGGTCCAAGAAGCTGTTCCCTTTGGCTTTCGTCCATTTCGCACGAGGAAGACGAGTTCAGAACGGTGGACTCCATTGACCGCTGTGGATATAGGACGCCCGACCGGTGTCGGACGCAGTTGGTGGGATATATTGGGGACTAGTGACTAGTGTGGTGTCCCAAATGGATGGAAAACACATGAAAACCACCGAACCACGATTCTGGAAAAATCTGTTCTTCGAGATGTTTTGGCGTTTGATTTTACTCTATGCACGGTAGCAGTTTTACAGCGTAACGTGGGCAAGCAGCAGATCAGGCACTGGAGCCGGTCTTTTTTTTGTGCCACGAGTGGTTTTGCTGAACGCGATCCCGGAGCGGCTTTGGCTCGCTTCTCCAGCTGCTGGGACTTAGGAGACATGGTGGAAGTCAAATGGGAATGGGAATGAACAACACTGGAGCCCTGGTTCACCATCACTGGAAGATTCTCAAATAACTATGAAAAAGAAGATTGTGGAAAGCTGCCGCCACAGAGGCAAGGTCTCAATGTAATCAGCACTGAGAGTGGTCCAGCACTGCACAGGGCTTGGCCCAGGCAACTCACACGAAGTCAGGATCGATGGGCAGGAACCAGACCTTCAATGCCAGAATTTGGGAGGAACTTCCACAGGTGGCTGGAATCTGCCAGTTTCCCAAACAGCAGGACTTTGGCATCTTTGTTTGAACTCTATCATGTTGTATCCATGTCAGTATGGTAGATGATGGTAGTTATTCACAAAGGGTTTTGGTCAGCTGAAACTGGCATGGCTGATAGACAGTTTGGTGTTTTGTCATTTGTTTGATATATTATACGATCATTTGGTGCAAGAGTGTTTTATTGCTGTAAAGGTTTGGCTGGTATAAAGTGGCACCTGAACCTGACATCGTCGCATGTTCCAGACCTCCCGTCCAGCTCTTTGTTTGAGTCTACTCTAACATATACAATGTATATATAACAACATACGTCACATATATATATATGTTCATATGTGATATGGCCTGCTTGATCCAAGCAACATAAAGAGGTCAGCTGGGTTACACCGGTTGATGTCTTTCCGACACTGCACCGTCAGCTGGGAGCGGCGCTGCATCGCTCCACTGCATCGCAGCGGGACGGACGGTCGACAGGAAGTGGTGCGGGCCTATTGGGTCTTCTTTGCTGGCAAACAGGCGCAGACGCACGTAGCTTACTAGTATAGCGTCCTTGTTCGACCAGTATAGCGTCCTTGGCCTCCTTTCGGCTTCCACCTGGGTGCGCGCTGACGTTTTTCAAGCTTTCAGGGACCAGTTGTTCGGAAGGGAGGTTCCCCTCACTTGCTACCAGTGGATGGTCTCCGTGAGATGCATTTTGGCTTCTTCAGTTGGCTTTTTTGGGGGCAAACAACTCGCGTTGATGGATCTAGATGGTTCCACACTGGCAGACTTCATGATATTTCGCTCGCTGAGTTTGAGAGTCCGTATGTTTTCCAAGAAAACTGTGTCGAAGATGCTCAGAGTTTGCCTTCCAAGCCCTTACCAAAAATCTGTCTCAAAAGAAGGCATGTCCAGCTCTGGCCAAGCCTCCTTGGAACCAGCATGTTTGTCCTGGATGGCCTTCGACGACGATCAGCATACGCCATTTTAATACTTGGGCAGGACAAAACGGAGGATCAAAGAATCAATAGGGCACCACAAAATGAGAAACGTACGAACACCATGTTAAGTATGTGGCTTGCATCCTGATAGATAATTCACACGCGGGTGGTATTTTGTAACGTCGTTTAGCCGGATGATCAAAGCAAGTGTTAAAGCAAGTGAGAAACTTTTAAGGAAAAAGTACAATAATGGATTCCTTTACATTTATATAACGTATCAGTTGTATGCTACCACAGTCGGCAATGCCTAGCTGAGTATATCATAGAAACTGTCTAGATGCAGTTTAACATATACTGTATAATATATATATATACATATATATATATATTGTATTGTTATATCATATGTTTGTATGAAGCAGCAAGATTCATTTCCTCTAGCCCAAACATGCCAGTTACTATGAGGCAGGTCAGACCCTTCCCGCACAATGGCTCTATCAGGAAACCCAAGTTGGTGTGGGAACTGTGGGAACCACCAAGCCATTCAGTGAAGCCCCCATATAAGTTAAGTTTCCCCAAAAATCTAGAAACCAAATCATTAGTGCGAGCGCTTCTTGAAGGAAGCTTCTCCCGCCACCTGTAGGGCGGCAGGGGGAGCTTCCTTGAAGAAGCGTGAGCTATCCTGCGTCCAGTAGGTAGTAGCGTTCTTCTAGGTAGTAGCTACCTCATCTCTACTAGCTACCTACCTGGCTACTACTAGCTACCTCTGGTAGCGGCCTACCCCCCCCTTATAATTAAAGGACAAAAAACTACAAACTCATCTGGCATCCCTGGGCTTCGTGCGACGAGGCCGCTGTTCTCGTGTGGTGCTCATCGAGGCCTGTCCACCCTTAGCCTCCGTGGCACGGGAGAACCTGCAGCGCAACGGGGCAGCAGCTCGGTGCGGAGGAAGCCCATCCACGGAGCTGCGTCTCCAAGTCTGAGTTCCTTCTTTTGTTTTGACTCTGATGTCATGTTGGTGGATGTGACCAAAACATGAAGTAAAGGCTCCAATTGTTGCAAGTTCATTGAGATTGATGGTTCAGGTCAAAAACAGCTGCATGGCAAAGGGAAGCGGATGTTGTTGCACTTTTTGTTTGCTGTTGGATCCGTGGGAATCGATTTGCTTTTGATAGTGCTTTTGATGTGGCTGGAAAGGAGACCATGTTTGTTTGCTACCGGATGTGGCTTCCCTTGTCTTTCAAACCATTTAATTCATCAGCACTCTTTGGAGAAGAGATTGGTGATAAAGTGTCAGGTTCAAGACCTTCCAACATCACCCCCTATCCTTGAGAAGCAGCACCCCTGACAGCCGCAACCTGCACAAACGTTTCCTAAAGCCTCCGATCGATGCACTCAGGAGTCTTGCTGCAGAGTTTGGGAGGGTCATTCCAACGATCTTCTCCATTCTTCTGCAACCTCTCAGGACGCGTTTGCCGCGTACACCGCGTGCGCGGGTGGTGTGCCAGCAAGCGATGCAGGGCAAATGTCCTGCAAGATGGGTGAAATGAAGTGTCTATCCAATATCCATGAGTGTAGTTGAAGAGCAAGGGAGTTACTCCCAGGAATCCGTTGTATTGCCCGGAGAAGAAGCACCTGGGCTGACTCGGATGACTGGGCTGACTCGGTGCGCAGCCAGGCACCTGGCATTTTGCAAAAGCGATTTGGGGAGAGTCCGTTTGTTTCGTGGCACGTTTCTTGTGCCAGGTCAGTTTTCACTTTCAACAGTTCGCCCTTTTTGGTGATTTCAGTCCAGAGATGGTTTCCTTTCAGAGCGGGGTTTGGGCGCAGAAGATCAGTCACGCGATGCACAAAGTTCAACTCTGAAATCAGTCGCTTTGCTAGACATATTCCTGGGACCCGAATCCTCAGTAAAATCCGGCTACCCTCTGACGAACACAGAAAACATGATTACAGTGTTACATCGGATGGCATGGTCCTTGGACGGAAGACGACCTTCCTTTACAGGTCCACGAAACGTGAGGTGTGCGTCGGAGTGTGTATTTCGGCAGACTTCCATTGGTTGCAAGGTCCCAAATACACACCCGTCCGTGGTGCGGTGCGTCGGATTTGGCATCCTCCACAGGTTGAACCCTTCGACCTGTGTGTGTCAGAGCTCCTGGATTCGGTGTCTTGGCCGGACGTGGACACTGAGGTTTCCATGGATTTTTGATGTACTGTACTTCTATGTACATGTTTATATATATATAACTATAGATACAATCATATATTGTAGAGAAAGAGACACACATGATATCATGATATCATATATATATATATATTGATCTATTGCTGGCTGCTAGATGAATTGCTGGCTGCTAGATGACACATCTGATCAAAAAACAAGTAAGTGTTGAACATACGACTACTACTTCTAATAACAAAAACAACAATAGTAGGATAGTCAATATAGTCGTGCATTGACTCAGAAGTAGTGCAATATTGTCATGTGTGGGAGATGGTCCATATTCTATCCACTGAAGGAAGCCTGTATGTGTTGAATGATATAATATATATATATTGCCCTTTGTTGCCTTGAGGGCACTGTGGCTCAGTACCCAAGAGTGATTGTAGCTTAGCACTGTGCCCCAAAAGTACTTCAGCTGGTGCAGTTCTGTACTGGATGTTAAGACATACTCACTAAAGTTGAAACATCCTTCTTTTTCACTGTCCAATCACCATGCCTGTCCACCTCACCTCTTGCCTTCTGGAAATCCGGTGTGAAGCTAGATCTGGAGTTTAGATACAGTATATAACTATTCTTAGGAGTTTGGACAAGGAGACCAGATGTTTCCGTTGAACTTGGCATTTTTACCGTGCTCACTGGAAGACTCCGCAGAGCAGGTTTGAACTACAGTAAGTACTTTTTGACCACCTTGGTGCTAGACAGCCAGATGAAACTCAGTTTGGGACAGCCAGATGCAATGGTCAGAGAAGATTCCAAAGATGTTGTATCAAAATGAGAGAGTTAAGTTTGATTTGCCAATTGGTTTTATAGCTTCATGGGGACTAAAGAGGGAGGGGTGGGGCTGTCCCAGTGTCTCAGCAAAGTCTTTTTCAGCCGATTTAAGAGACCCGAAGCCTGCTCCCTCTGATAGGATTGCTGTTCCCCCTCACCAAGACACCGGCGTTTTCTCTCCCTTTTTCGCCCGGCACCGGCCACTGGCCCATAGCGTTGCGTTGACCCAGGTGTTGATCGGCGAAGGGGTGTTGGACTCCTTACGAAAAGCCTGGGCATCGCCATACTTGGCTCCAGGCATGGCGGGTGTCCGTCCGGTGTCCCATCGGTGTCCGAAAAAGAGAGATCCACGATGACTACCATCCAAGAGTCATTTCCGGTACACAGTTGATTCAAGATGATTCAAGGGTGCCTCTAATTGTATATATCATGACATCATGTATAATATATATAATGTATAATGTGTATATATATATATATATTCCACATAATGTCTAAATCGCACAATCGCTTTGAATGATGCATCATCCCAGCATGATTCTCCAATCTCAATCACATCGCCTCCATGTCCTGATCATCCATGTACCATCTTTGGCAGGCAAGACCATGCTGATCCCGGAGCGTGCTCGGGTCATGGGACGTCTCTTTCGGTCTGATGCCATCTATCGGCGCCATCGAGGATGTGAGGATCTGCCAGAGGAGGGGGGGGTCGTTCTATGCGATAGGTGCTGCTGTGATGGCGATGATCCACATGGTTCCATAGTCATACATGGAAGGATGTTGTCAGGAAGCTAATTCTTGTGCACGACAAGTGCATGTATTCCTTCTGGACGCACTCCACCCGAGCGGAGGCGAACTTGGCAAATGATCAGCCGAGACTGTATGAAAAAGGGAAAAATTGGCTCATGAAAAAGGGAACCACTTTCCATTAGCAATTTGAATCACTTCACCTCATTACCTAGGTGATCCATGTCGGTGATCTCCCCAACCACGGGGTCCGTCGTTCTCGCCCCCTGTGATGGCTGATGTGGCAGGGGCTCATGTGGCGGGCTGGGTCATGGCACCAGGGGATCGCCAGGTTGACCACTGAAAATGAATAGAATGGACTACCTGGGTCAAAGCTACCAGAATTTGGGGCTCCGGGTGCCATGATCCACAGTTTTTTTCTATAATATGGCTTTTCTTCATATTTGGCCAAACGTATGAGCTGAAGGCCCTGTCGTTAAGGCTGAAGGGGCCTTGGAGCGAGGATAGTGGCACGTGGTTGACAAGTTAATTGGAAGACATGGTGTCCAATGTGGTGAAACCAGATTTGCCATCATAATTAATACACTCTGACTCACTAACATGGATAGTTTATCTCCAGAACCGTGGAACCTACCATGAGAAGAGGCTTCTAGTGGTAATTAGATGGTTCTAATTTCACATGTTTGCAGAGGGAGTGGCGAACCCCGAACTGGCATTGACCATGATTTCGACGCGGTCATATGGGCCCACTCGACTCACCGGCCTCACTGCGTTCGCAGGTCAACCCGACACCGTCTCGTCTGTCTCCAGCGTCGCCGCGTCTCGGTGCAGGAGATGAAATCGTGTCCAGGGCTTCATGCAGCGGAGCATTTGCACCTGTGGCCCTTCCTGCATGCAGGCGCGGACCGGACCGGTCGGGTCCGCTCGGGGTCAGACGCTGAAGCGGATGTCCGGGTCCTTCCGGCCATGCCATCCGCGTAACTTGTAACCATGATTGTTTCAGGGAGTGTAAGCGTCAATGGCGGTGGGTAGAAACCTGGATAGTTCTCCTCAATCATGCGGAAGGGTGCATAGAAATGCGGCGGGGTGTGTTCTTTCTGAGCGCGAGATCGAGGCTCCAAAGACTGGTTGGTGGATCCAGTGCATTCAGTTAATTTTTTTGATGGGTTAACGGTTAAGCAAGGTTCAGTGGTTTTGATCCAAAGCCAAGTGAAGGCAGGAGTCAGGAGTTATTTGTTTGCACAACTGTTCTCCTTCGCCTTCTCACTTGTCAGACGCCCTCAATCTTCTTGGTGCCCCCCATGAAACCATTGAAGATCGTCCAAGGGGACCACGCAAAAACGCTGGAGAGAGAGAGAGAGCTTTGCCAATGTGAGTAGAGTTTAGCCAACCAAATTCAGCCCTTGTATTGCCTGCACAGTCTCATGACTTGCAGACCGAATTGTCCTGTGTTTGGTAGGTTGTACAGGTTTGAATTCTGATGCCATTGCACAAAAAATATGAAACCCCGAGTGTGTCAACATGCAGAACATACATCAGCAGGGTGAGTGTCTATGTTTAGTTGGGTAAACTTCACCCTCCCTCCAACAAAACATGGAAGTGGAGAACCCCTTGTTTGTGGGGGAAGTTGGTTCTTTTGTCGTCCATGATGTAGCGAACCGTGCCGTTGGAAGTTGTGTTCGGGAATCGACACGCTCAGTACTTCGTACTTCGTCGATACGTCGAAACCGGAGTCGCGGGTCCGACCTGCGATCAGAGACCCATGCACCTGTTGTGTTTTGCCTTTGGATTGAGGTGTGCTCCATGATTTGCAGGATCCTTTTGGGCGAAGAGCTTGATGTTTGACCCTTTTTGACCAGTCCGAACAATGCTTCTTGCCATGTACATCTCCAGCATTTGGTCGCTAAGTACATGTTTGCAAAAGTAGCAACAAGAGCTACTCTGTATCATCCCTCATTTCTTTAACAGGTAAATTTATCAGAGCATAGATTCCAAGCATGTCGCTCGAAGCTAGCTACATAAACAGAAGCGTTTCTCGGAGATGGAGCAACTCAGTTTCAGGAGGATTCCAGCAACTCATGCAGCAACTCATGCAGGAGTCAGGAGACAGATGCAACTCTTCACATACCAATCCAGGTGCTTTCAGGAGCTCGGGGATCCAGTTATAGAACATGCACCGAGGATGGCACGTGACCCAGTGGGGCATGCATGTGATAAGCTGTTCGGTGTTGCTTTCCCGGAATGACAGAACCCCAATAATATATGTGAGCTAAGCAGTTATGCTATCGCCAAGCAACATCAAGCAACATACCTACACACCGCGGCAAATTGTTCCTTATATATCCTTAATTATCCTTATATATAATATGAGTCATAAGTTACGCAATAGTATACATGGTTTGAATATGGTCGGATATGTTTTCGCAATACATAAGAATTTGGTGATGCTCTCTTGCATGAACATTGGAACAAATATTTGAGTAGGCTCTGACAGCCATGCTTTCGGAACGCTTGCGACCACGAGTGGTGGCGGAATGGCAAGCCACGCAGCCCCTGGTGCGCTCCCTTGTCATTCGTCCAAATCTTAGGGAGTTGGAAGCTCATGACCCTGCGCAGATAAATCATTCACCAGGGTCGACACTCACCATCACTCACCTTTACCCAGTTCATTAGAGAACTGACCATGGTCAGCAATTAGGTTTGCACTGCAGCTCCAAGTCGGTGAGAGCTGGGTGCTGCCCGGGCAAGCGGGCCATGCACCAAGTCAACACAGTGGGACCGTAACGAAGATGATGGCAGAAATGACATTAAGCAACTGGAGTTGCATAATTGCTTACCCTCCTTACTAACATCTGGACTCATGGCGTTCTACATCATGTTTACCCATGATGTCCCCTGATTCGGGTTCGAACATCGTCTTCCCAACAGAAACGACAAATCGTCCTCTTGGGGAAGCAACGAACACACCCAGCTGTGGTTCGCCCGAATGGCCCCAGGCTCCGTGGCGCAGCGGTGTACGGCCAGCGCGGAGCGCTCCCGGTTCGAGCCTCGGGGGATCAGTGAGCCTGGCGAGAAGCATTGACGGTTTAAGACGGTTTGGTGACTGGTGTGGGCTCCAGCAAATAATGAGCCTTTTTGAAGTAATTAAGGAACAGGTTTTTGGAAGGTACACACCCCAGAATCTGGGAAAGAACAAAATATTGGGAATCCTCCTGGTAGAAAGTGAGCCTTCGACGCAAAGGGAGGAAGCATCATCATTGCTTACGAGGGTTTCTGGGTGTGGAAGGGTGACAAATTAAATGACAGACTGAAAGGATCCTATAGTAAAGTAGCCTCTTTGTTGCCACATTGGTCCTTTACTCTGTGCCTTGTGTACATATCCTGTACCTAATGCCTCAATACCGCTGGCACTCGATCTGTTGCTCAAAATTCCAGCTGAGGTGGCTGAGAACCAGCATCCCCTAACATTATGCCATGTCCAGAAGCGAACGAAACAACAAAACGCACCAGAATCATCCCATAATATCCCATACATCAACCGAGAATCAGCTTGGGATGAGCCTTGTAGCACCTCCAACCGATTGACTTCCCAGGTCTGGTCCGCAGCCTAACCAATCACCGTGCTCCACATGCTCGTGCCAGCATCGCGCTGCTGGGGTTAGGCGCTACTGTACTGGGTAGTCCTGGCGGGTCTCTATGAAAAAGATGGGAGACAAGACAACAACATATAAGAACCATTAAGAACCAGTTGCAAGCACAGGATCTCCTCCATTTCCTGAAAGGCACAGGGGTCACATTTTGCTGGAGGAAGATTCGCTTGACCTCAATCAAGTACAAGTAGTAGTAGTAGTAGTAGTAGTAGTAGTAGTAGTAGTAGCAGTAGTAGTAGTAGTAGTAGTAGTTGTAGTTTTAGTTTCCCTCTACCAGTGACTTGCATAGCTGCGACCAGCGTTGAAACGCAAATGGTCAGAAAAACGAGCCTCCTTGGAAAGATTCCCTAGTCCAGCCTGGTCCAGAATATGGTGCCGTTCTGTTTTTTTCCATGCTGCGACACAAGATGGAAAGTTAGATAAAGCGCTGGAGAGTCAACTCCATCTTTCACTGCACGATCCAGGCCTTTCAAATGTTCTTCACGCAATTTTGATGGGCCACGTGACGCTCCTTAGTACAAACAGTCAGCAAGAATGCTGCGCACGTCCACACTGGCTAGTTGCAGATTTTTCAAAGCAGATTTTGCAAAATCTCCTCTGCTGGGCTCGCCATTGATTTTGTAAAATGGCACGTCTTGAAGTCCTTCACGGCAATTGAGAAGGATATTAAAGCAAGGGGTGGCAGAGGTTTTGATCGCAGTTTTGTCGGAACGTGATAAGGAACTAGCGGATACCAGCGGTATGGAAACGCTTGGAGCATTGAAAACCCAAACTATCTACTGTAACTACTTTGGAGCTCCGGAACCAGATCGGCATGGAGAAGCTCTGGTGGTACTTCATTCAAGGGCGAAGGCTTTGTTCAGGGACTTTTGATATCACGCTACAACCATAGGTGTCCAAAGGGTCAGTGACACTGAGCATCACATCAAACTGTCCTCCAAAGAATCGGTTCTTGATATCCCGCACCTGCAGAAACAACACCAAATCACCTTAATCAACTCTTTTTTTTGCGTTTGTCTCAACACAGGATCAACACCGAAAAAGGCTCCGTTTTGCAGCCTTCTCCGCCAGGCTCGGCGCTCTTTGCTCGCTACCGACCTCGCTATCTTCAGGGCCTGAACCGGTCTCGTGCTGGCTCGCGGACCAGGACGTCCGGGGTCCGGTGGTTCGTTGTGGTCGGACCTCATTCGATCTCGGCCGCGGCGCGGTGGCTTCTGGCCGCGTGGCAGGAGTGCTGCAACCCGTGTGGCAGAATCTGTGGAGACCTTGGCCACTGCCGAGATTGGCTGGAAAAGCCTGGCACATGTCTACTGCATGAGCCTTGCTGAGATTCACCTGAGGTGATTCGGGTGTTCTTTTCACATATATACTCCCCAGACGAACATAGAACCCCCAAACCACTGGGTTGTAGAGGTTCCAATCGTCTGGAAAACTGGTCAACATGTTAGTTCCATGTTAGTTTGCTGGGGAGTAACTATTATTAAAACCATGTAGAATGTATGTTTGGGGTGGCAGACTGCAACGGCCTCTCTTTCGGATCGGCATGGATCGGCCGAGCTGAGCTGGCGACAGCGTCCCCGTCCCAAACACGCCCGTCGTGAGTCTCCAGACCCTCGAAGAGGCGAAGAGGCGAAGAGGTCGTATGTTCTCCGAAGGTATGTGGATCCGGAAAGCGAAACGCTGATCAAGTTTAAAGGTGAGTTGTTTTGTTCTTGTTACGCATGTTCGTATATGTCATCTTCTAAAAGCCTTTGTTGTGTGGGCCTTAAGCCTCCCAGGAACTTGGACCATCGGAAAGAGCGATGGGACTTTATGCAACGGCAGTTTCTGCAGCTGAAGATGCCTGTGGAACGCTTCAGTGCTGTGAACGGTCGGGAGCTGGATGTGCCAGAGCTCGCCATGCAGCTCGCCATGCGGAAGATGGAGGGAATGGCTGCATGTGGGGAATGTGGCTGGGGAAGGAAAGAGGGATGATGTTAAATAGTATAAAGAAGAGCACAGTTGTATAAGTTATGGGCTTTGAGAGTTGAACAAAGGTGTTCAGTTTTTTTGGGGTACATGTGTATCACGTGTTCTAACGGCACAACTTGGTTCAGCATTTTAGAGGGTACGTCCAAGTTCCGCTGTGAATGATGAGCAAAAGGAACAAGAGGACAACAATTCTGTACCACACGCAACTCATGTTTGTTGTCCTCTTCGCCTCGGTGCATCTTGCGCCCTCTTGAAGAACACAAAAAGAAACTCGCTGGAACATGACATGTCTGAGTCTATTTATTACACTCGCAAAGGGTCACGCAACCAGCAACAAAGGCCGGCAGAAGGCAGTGGCAGAATTCTGGCTTCATATGTTGAACCTTACCCGGATTTTGGGGGATCCAGTCCAACGGTTTGAAGCCTGGAAGCCGCAAAACATTGTATCGTACGTGCCCTGGTGAAGTTTGAATGAGGTTTCACTTTCAGGTTCCCTGAAGACTATTTGGGTTGAAAGTTTAAACCATGCATACCTGGAGGTTTACTTGACCTTTTCAGGTTTGCCTGAAAACATGTGCAGCTCAACAAGCTCTTTGACTCCAGTCCCTGCATATATGTGGCTTGACAAGCTGAATGTGAGACGGGGTTTGGCATGAAAGATCGTAATTAAATGAGAAATCACATGCCAATCACAAGGAAAAAAGTTGAACATAAAGTCCACCGCAATCTTCGATGGAGATTCCATAGCACCTTTTCAACGCAGGGAGTGAGGGGATTGTTGGGATGCTGCCCATATGAGGCGCCTAGTTCACCACCTTTATGGTTTGGCACTCTCTGCGGGTGCCAGCTGTGGAAGAAAGTCCTTCCACTTTAGGTCAAATTAGAACATATCATAGCAGAAAAGGACAAACCTGAGAGTGCGTTGCAAAAAGATTTTTGCTTTGATATTTTCAATATGTTGCCTTTAAGAAGTGACACCTTCAAGCTTGAAAGGCTAGATTTGGAACATATCAAAGTAACAGTATATGTTCAACGCACGAACTCTCAGGTTTGTCCTTTTCTGCAGAGTGTATTGCACATCTTAGTCAGTTTATGTTTGTGTTATGTTGATTGAAGCTGGAAGAGCTGAAAAAATACAAAAACCAATGCAACGATTGAACACACAACGCAAAAGCCCAAAAACACAACACCACAAGCCAAAAAGGCAAAGACCCGAAAAAGAATAAAACAGAGGTTAAAAGCACAACGCGGAAGCCGACGCAATACGATGCGGAACTGTCGCAACATAATATCACGCCGTATCGGTGTCATCGGGGATGACAAATTCATTCAAACTCATGTTTGATGTGTTAACAGGTTCGAGCCTGTTTGGCACGACCCAGCCAGGTCTAATACCTTATAAGGAATTAGGTCAGGTCTGTTGCTTCCTGCACCTGTGTTACACGTGGAGCGGCTTCAGGGTCGACTTTGGAGCTGTTCGTTGGGGGACGGGTTGCGCGTGCTGCAACAAACAAAGCTCCAAGACTTCGACAGAGAATGTCTTTGTTTGCTTATGTTTGCTTACTGAGGACATGCCTTTAACAGGCACTTCTTTTGGTACCCTCGTTAAAGCTACCTTGGGCTCTTGAAGGGGTTCCACAATAAAGAACCGTGCCTGCCATCTGGGAACCCCTCCAGCCAGGACTGGACATGAAAAGGATGGGGGTCAAAGCAGGTGTAGAGTTGCTGTACATGATTTGACAAAGTCTGCTCATCAGGAATCAACATTATGGGATTTTTCCATCTCAGATGGAAGAGAGTCCTTAAAGAGAGTCTTAAAAAACATACAGCCTACCGCAGGTCTAGGTATATATTAGGTACATACAGTACACGACTAGTATAGTATTGTATAATATATATATATATATCATTTTTTCACAAAGCCTTCCATTTTGACGGTGAATCGAGAGTGCTTGGTTCTGAAAAGGAAGCCACACAATTCCAAGTAGGTCCTTGACTCCCAGCATTCTGGAATCTCGGGTCACGTTATGGCTCCGCTCAGTCACTTCCAGCTATACTGCGTTGAGCTGTGGTGAGCTGCGACCATGGCAGCCCCAGCTATTGATGGTGACCAGTGGGGATTACAATCATCCAGTATAAAACATTTTCACCTGGCTAACAACTGCCCGCAGACCAGGTGTTTGTCGCACCCAAAATCTCGAGTAAAGTGGGTCCTCGCGACTCCTCGTTGGGATGTGGGCCCATGTGGGTCCACTCCCAGTTCATGATCTTAACAGTGAATCAGCAAGGAGTGCATGTGATACATGTTGACTAACCAATAGATATTATATAATGGACCCGAACAAGTCGGTGTTTCACCATCCTGGTTGGGGGAGAGGGTCCAAATGGGCCCAAGGACTCAAGGGTCAACACGTTGGCTGAACGACTCGGCTGTTCCAGTGAGACTACGCCAGGAACGGGGTCATTGCCATGGAAGCTTTGCCTCGCTACTACCTGCCGGACGAACAGTGCCTTGCTCTCTCGCGGTTTTGCGTGTGTGATTTGCCAGCGTTCGCCACGAAAAAAAGATGTGGACAACTATTCGCACCAGAGACAGTTGTGTTTGTTTAATACTCCCTATTTCCGTACACACTCAGATGGTTGTGCTTTTTGGAAGGATGCCAAAAAAGTTGATTAAAGTGATAGACTGAATGTAGAGCCAGAGATGGTAATTAAACAATGTTGAATTGCCGGTCTCAAGCTACGGTGCAGGAAGACCCTACCTGTGAATTCCTTGGAGTTGTCGACAGGAAAACCTACAGGAAAACACCCTCGAGTTGGGTAAATCCACCCTCGTTTTCCTGCCGATGTTTCTGTATGTTGAATTCCTGTTGAATTCTACGATGAATGCAGACAGGTGAGTCCTTTGAACTTTGCAACGTCACATCAAGCCGCAGCATTCCAAGGAGTCAAAGCTCGCCACACTGGAACAGGGCTAAACCTCACATGGGATAGAAGCCGGCCATACGATGGGCGACCCACCCCGGTCCAGCTTTGGGGAGCGGATGGCGTTATCCCTGTCTGACTCCATGAAGCAACAAGACACGTTATTTAAAAGATGTTAAAAGGGGCCAGTGAAAATTAATGACCATATTTGATTGGAAAACAAATTAGTGAAGTGTTTCAGGATGTTCACTGACCGCTTTCTCATCACCATTCCGCCCACAGTCACGCATGGCTTGAGGCTACTGCTGAATTTGTCAACCTTCAACTACCCATTGGAAGGCCTCCCAACATAGATTATAGCAACAAGCAAACAAACATCTTTGTTTTTAAGTGTTCGGGTTTGTATCAACCAAAACAAGGTGTAACTTGGTGTAAGTGTAAAGGGTTAAGAACGTGTAAGTGTAAGCAACACCGTGTAAGTGTAAAGGGTTAAGAAAAATCAGTCAACAAATTCTCCGGGAAAACCTGCAAAAACCAATCAACAATCGCGGGTTAGCACGGGTAAAGTACGGGTCTGGCACGGGTTGGAAAACATCATGTTGTTCAAATTCCCGAGGGCCCGAGGTATTTGTTAAAAAGTACGGTAAAGTAAGGGCATAGCACGGGGTGAAATCCACCACACCTGTTATGTCTTACTAACCTCATTCTCATGTATCAAGATCTTTGGCAGACACTTTCTATGAATTATATGTCAATTGTTATGTTCGATTATTTTTGTACAATATGGGAGCTGAGTGGAGGAATGCAATTGGATCTCAGGCACAAACGGACGCCCATTCAAGTTGATAAAGAAATGCTAAGAATATCTAAGCATATATGGTTTTGCCAAAGCCTTGTGTTTGTTTGACAAAACCCGATGTATTTCAGAATGTGTGTGAGAAAACCCGATGTTTCTGCTTTCTCCCCTTTAAATCAACTGGTTTTGACAAAGGTCCAATTATGGACTATCCAGAGTACCTAGACTGACCCTTGAAACCACCCAGAGGTACAAATCTTCTGGAGTCATGGAGTGTTTGTGAATAGTTGATGCCCTCATAGACAGGAATGGACGTGGTGGAAGCACCAAACAACTTAACAGAGCTATGCTTTTGGCATGTGGTTTTGTCCCAGCACCGACCCACTGGTTCAGATAATTTGTTTTTTCAGTTTGGCTGACAGAAAATACCTGCGCCATCTTGCATCATTGCGTCGGGGCGCCTCAAGTTTGGGACAATCCCACAATCCGAAAAACATCGTGAAACAAATGATCAACGGAAATAGAAATAACTATATACTCCAACCACTTCGAACCTGAATCCATCCTAAAGATGCAGTTCTCACAATGTTTGCCAGCTAAGATAGATGGCTAAGCGCCTTGACAAACAGAGCTCACCACGCTCTGGCGTGCGCCTTCGAACAGGAAGCTGTTTGGCACCGACTTGACAGCAGGCGCCATTGGCTGCGCGCTCTCACACATGTGCCTTGGCATCATCGGTTGCGCGTTTTGTTGGGTTTCAGAAAAAGGTGATACCCCTGCACCAATATATATATATATATACAGAAATCACCTGGACCTTGAAGCAGATTAATTTGGTGAATCCCCTTTTGCAAGCAACATCATGTGCAATTCATGTCCCAAACCCTCCTATGAAGAGATTGGAGTGCCTGTCGTTTTGGGCGTAGCGGCGATGCTGTTTCAGCAGGCTGGTAGTCACTGGTAGTCCGATCGAAAGACTTGGTCCAAGAGGATCCACCGTGCGTATCAAGATCCCAGTGATTCCAGATCCACTCCTTGTGCTTCACTCCTTGGAGCATATTATTATCAAACAATCCCCTAGGCCTCCAACCATCTCCTCAGTTTCGGTGGTGAGACCCCGCTGGCACCCACCCTAGCCATCTTCTCAGGAGGTGGTTGGAGCCCTAGGGTATATAGGGTGACAGCACATGCCACTTGCTTGACGTTTGCTTGACTCCAACTAGGCTTGTCACGTACCAGTGCGGAGCTCCTGGAATTTATTGTTTTCTATTATTGATTCTACAGAGAACCACTCCCCAATATTTTGGCCATAAAACTTGCCATGCTTTGCATCGCTGCATCACAGCAAAGAATGCAAAACCCATCCCTTGAATGTCAAACCTCCACGAACACTGCATCTCGTCCAAGAAGTGTTTAGGTATGGTAATGGTATAGGATGGTTAGTGTGTGTCCCATGACCTGTAACAGTCGATAAAGGACTATCACTATTTTGGAGATGGAAAGGTCTGCAACCTAATCATCATCCACTGAGCCAGGGAATGGTTAGAATCCTTTTCAGCAGCTCTTTTGGTGTTCAGCTTTGTCGACCGCAGCATCCACCGGTCTCCAGCAGCGAGGTTGATCTGGCGCGACATCGTGCGTCGATGCGCCGAAGGCGAGTGGGCGAGTCCTGGATCCAGGGTAGTTGAGCTGAGCTCCTGGTGAAGCCTGCTGAAGTCGTGAAAAGATGAATAATTAATAACTGTGAATGAGCTGAGAGGTGATTGATTGATTGATTGATTGCTTGGTTGGTTGATTGATTGATTGATTGATTGATTGATTGAGTGAGTGAGTGAGTGAGTGAGTGAGTGAGTGAGTGAGTGAGGAGTGAGTCAGAGAACCTCATCATCAGTGTTTATGATTCGCCGCGCTGAGAGTTGGTGATGTTCACATCTCACCTCTAGTGAAACCAGTATCTTCCACAGAAACTCTGCAACAGCCGGCTTCAGCTCATCCCTTTTCCACCTGGATCACATAGTTGTTTCCATCTGTGATCCATGACGATCGCCAGTTCGATCGCCAGTTCGATCGCCCAACTTCGCACCCAGACACGGCGATGATGGTGCCTTTTCAATGTCACCAGTGGATGAACTCTTCGAACCATTTCGCACTACCGTGGGGGTCAGATACCTTTGTTATTTTTTTAATGTTTATACATGTGTTTTACCTTTGTTGTTGTTGTTTGTTTGTTGTTGTTTTTTTTTAATACCTCTACTTGGGATCATTGAACCCACTGACGAAACTTTGTCAAGTGAGTTGAAGCCATCAATCATGCAATTGTTTGTTTCGTCGCTCCCGCATATTTCTCCGGCATAGTCCCGCAAGGTCCAGTCAACGATCACACATCAAATCCATCTCCTCAACATGCACCATGCATGTCATGCATGTCGTTTTCAAAGAAGTGCACTGACATTGTTTGACCATCGATATGAAGAACCATAGAAGAGCCAGATAATTTAGCTCTCCAAGTCATTCACATGGAAGTGGAAAACAACCTCTTCGTAGAACAACAACACGAAAAACATGATCTTCCACGACCTTTTTATTCCACTTCCATATGTCTTTTGTTGGGCAGGAGTGTAGCTCTTGAGTATTGGGACCACCGGGGGTTTCTTTGCGGTTGATCCGCTGTATCTCTCAGATGGCATTGACCCTCGTGCGCCTTTCTTGGTCATCGAGGACGCTGAGGGTTTCACAATCGTAACGGGCTTGGAGGGGCGGTGCTCGTGGTCGGAAAGCAAACACTGGAAAGACCTGGAAGAAGTGGTCGTTGAACTTCTAAAACTCGTGAGTCGTGGAATTGAGATGAACTGAAAATCACTGGACATGCAGTTTCTGCTGTTGGATCCGTTGGGTTTCTCAAGGAAAAGTGGTCTGGCAGCTTTGATTCAGGGTTTGCCAGCCCCAGGTGAGTGGTGTTACCACACAGGGCGAGCACTGTCAACTGCTTGCTGAGTGAGAGACAGTGTTCCAAGTGTCACACCGAGCACATCTATATATGTATATTTTTTCACCCCCCCATGATCTACCTGTTCCTGGTTTTCAGCTCTTCCACTTTTCATACGCTCTTCTAGTCAGCTGCTTTTCTGTACTAGGCTACCCCCTGTGTTGAATTGAGTTTTGCAATACTTTGACAAGATTTAAGGAGGGAGTCAGTCAAAAAGAAATCAACTAAAGAGTTTAAAGGGTATTCAAAAGAAATCAAAAGGATTTAAAAAGATATCAACCAAAAACAAAGGAATTGCTCTACTTCGAGTGATCCCCATCATGACGTTTTAAAAATCAAAACAAAGCATGTCTTCATGCCATGGTGAGGAGCATGTTGCCATGGTCGTGAGTTTTGTGGTTCCCGACTTTGTTTGTGGGTCCTCGGGTTGTGTGCTGTGATCGTGGTTGTGTGTTGTGGTTGTGTGCTGTAAATGTGTCTTTGTGGTTGTGTGTTGTGGTTGTCTTTGCGGTTGCGTGCTTGTGATTGTACTTGTGTGTTTGTGGTCGTGGTTGTGATTGTGTGTTTGTGGATGTATTTCTGGTTGTGTGTTGTGGTTGTGTGTTGTGGCTGTTGTGTGTTTGTGGATGTGTTTGTGGTTGTGTTTGTGGTTGTGCGTTTCTGGATGAGTTTGGGGTTGTGATTGTGGTTGTGTTTGTGGCTCTGTCTTTGTGAATGTGTGTTTGTGATTGTACTTGTTTTTTTTTCTAGTTGTGTGTTGTGGTTGTGTGCTGTGGCTGTGTGTTTGCGGTTGTGTTTGTGTTTGTGGTTGTGTGTTTGTGATTGTGTTATTTGTGATTGTGCTTGTGTGGTTGTGGTTGTGGTTGTGTAAGCTGCAAGGTGGGCAAGCTGTAAGGAGTCCAGCTAGGCTCACACAGAGTCGTGAAAATGATTTTCTTTTCTCACCGCCAGGAGGTTCATTGAACCATGGCTTAAGGCTCCGGGCGCACAAAGACCACATTAGTTTTGTGAAGAAACAATTTCGATAGCATCGACGCCCCTTTTGACTGGCAAGTTTCCTGACATTACACGGCACACAATAACTTTTTCACTCACAGACTCACAGAAGCGCCACGATGACACGATGGCCCTGGGGATGGTGAGGATGATTTGTTCATGCAGTCGAAGGCGGGTTGTTTTTCTGGCGGTGGCCGGGGAGATCCGGGAAGGCTGAAAGGGCAACATGTTTAACAGGTGATGTATGTATATAACGGAGGGGTGACCCATGGCATAGCATATATAAAATATAAAAGTGTTTACAGAAATTCCCTCAAACATTCTACCATTTGCGCGCCAAAAAGAAAAAACCAACTAAAATCCTGCAAGCATCCTGGAATCTGGAAGATTGCATCGTTGAAGAGGAAGGTACTGCTTGGATGTTAGCAGCCGATCATCTCCGCACGCCAGATATCGACTTGCCAAAGACGATGCGGCTGGCGTTCACGGAGGCTAGATCCAAAGCAATGGAAGCGATGGAGTGGGTGTTTTCTCGGTGAGGGTTTTTTTCTCGTTTTGTTCTCGTTTTTCTCGGTGAGGGACTCCACCTTTAGTTTTCCTTTAGGGTCCTCAGCTTTTGCAAGTAGGACATATTTGCAAGCGGGGTTCTCTATAGGATCCGGACCCTAAGCAAGACCAGAGAACCGACATCCGGGATAGTTGGTAAAACTTGTGGGCATCTCCTTCATCCTCAATGTTCT
>CAXAMN010016668.1:1064583-1086927 GCA_963970005.1 Durusdinium trenchii | reverse complement strand
GGGGGGCCAATTTGAAACAAGCAAGCGCTTCTAATTTTCCCGTTGGGGCGCTTGATTCGAAAGGGGCTCATGAGTAGCAGTCTCAAATTTGCAACAAAACAAGAACCTCACCAAGGTTTTACACCTCACCAAACATTTAGGAGGCCCAGACAAAAACAGCAATACTTTTAGAACTTCTTTTTGGACCGGGTCAATCCTTTCCAAACACTATGCTTTAGGATCCTGATCCTAAAAACGACGATGGCCACCTTGGTTCCCCCACGAATTCTTCAAACCTCCCGCCCGCTTTTCCGTGACAGAAAGAGGTGGCGGTGGCGCCAACGCCCTGCTTTCCCTGGCGCGGACCCTTCACTTACTTTCCGAAGGCCGAAGCCGCGTGGGGTATCAAAAGCCTTGGGGGAGACATTCGTGGCCTTGGGGGAGACATTCCTTTTTTGCGGTTCACCTTGATTATGTCGGGGTGTACCTTGAAGGGCCAGGCGAAGGTTGGGGTTCGAATTCCCCTTGTCCATTTTTATTCGAATCCCCCTGGTCCACTTTTCCCAGCGGGAAGACTGGCGGGTTTTGAACTCTTTGGAAAGCGAAGGTGGCCGTCGTCCAGTTAAGGATCAAGATCCTAAAGTCTCTCACCTTTAAGGATCGTAATCCTAAAGCCATCCGAATCCTGAGGACTTCGGTTCCCGCCGGCCGGTTGTTCCACCCACGACCGGAAACATTTGTTCCAAGTTTTGTCTTATGGAAAAGACCTTCGGCTCAGCAGTGACGAGCAGTGACGATCCGTGATCTCCGACCGCGACCGCCGATTATGTCTTACTTCTTGGCCTTGGACGCATCGACAAGCGACCAATTGCTGGAGATGCCGCGGCTGGGGCCCTTGAGTTTGTCCTCCCAGCCGATGGATGCAGTGTTGGTTCCTTGTTAAAGCGGAGTGCCCTAAATTTTTCAAGTGATTGGTAAGTTGGGTTTCGTTGTGGGGCTCGTCTTGTTGAGTTTCGCCACGTTCCTTCTGGAAGGATTGCCTTCGCCGGACTGCGCGGAAGCTTGGCCACACGGTGTCGGAACCCTATGCCGCTGCCGCTGAGAAGCCAGAAGCGCGCGGCAAGAAGCGGCATGTGGAGTCCAATGTGGAAAGCCTCTCTTTCCCAGGCCCTGTGACGCTGTTTTCTTTGAAGCCTAACCAGGTGTTTTGGGAGAAGTTGTCCTTGGGCCTCATGAAGATGCAGGGGGGCGTGATCACGCCCGTTGTTCCTTGGAGCTTTGAGACCACGCCCGCGAGCTGCCAGAACGATTTGCGACTTCCGACTTTGTTCCAAATCAAGACGACTATGTACCAGTTGCGGCCAGCCCTCGACAAGCCGGTTCAGTCGCACGACATGCTGGGGAAGGACTTGGTTTTGTTCTTGCCCGTGGAGGCCGAAGAAAAGCGGGTGAAGGATTACATCTTCAAGCACTGTTCCGAGGGCGGTTTGGATGCGACCCACACCCTTCTTTTCCCAACCTTGGAGGCGGCGGCTTTAGCGGTGTTCTTCGCGACCAAGGCTGCCAAGATGAACGTGCGTTCGCTTCAAATTCCTTTTTCAGAATTTCAGGACCCATGCTTGTCATGAAAGCCGGTTGAAAGTACGAGTCTGGAGTTGGGGCTGGGGTCGCGGCCGGTTTTCATGTTGGCCGCTGTGTCGTTTATATGTTTTTCCTCTTGGACATGTCCTTTGAGGTCGTGGGGTACTTTGGGGTGGTCCTGGGACTGTGGTCGGTTTTCATGTTGGCAGCTGTGTCAGTTATATGGGTGTGTTTTTCCTATTGGAAATGTCCTTTAAGGTTGTGGGGGCCCCTGTGGGGTACTTTTGGGTGGTCCGCAAGTCTATTCCGCAGGAGTTGCAAGTTACAGCCCAGATCAACGCAACATCTCACCAGGGGCTGGTGGCTTTTTGGACCGTGGCCGGTGACCTCGTGGCAAACCGGAACCCGACGATTGTGGAGATCCAGATGCAGCTCGCAATTCTGGGCACCAGCTTTTTTTGGACTGACCTGGCCAGGAGCAAGAAGTTTCGCCAGACCCAAGAACTTCGATCCCTGGAGCGAAAAATCTCCGATTTGACTAGTGAGCTTCACCATTTGGAAGCGCGGAAAGAGCGCTTAGCTGAGGAAGCCGGTTTGGACAAGACCTTGGAGGCGGAGATGGCCTCAGAACCAGGTGAGTGAGTATAGCTGGACTCAGAGCCGTTTTCCAAAGCTACTTACTGCCGTCAGAATGGGCAGTTGCGATTTTGGTCTTTCTTCGGACAGCCGTTTTTTAACCCGACAATAGCCAGTTAAAAGCGTTGCTTCCTTGACTTGACTTTGGCTTGACTTCGTGGGTTGGTTGACGAAGATGGAAACCGTAAAAAGTTATCAGCATTCCTTCTCTTTGTCCGGCTTTTGGACACAAAGGACACATAAAGCTTGAGGAGGTAGGTTTGGGCGCGTATGGGCCACTGGGTCCTTCTTGTTGGCAAAGAACGGGGGATCCGTTTGGCCGAGGGGTGGACCAGAGTTCGGTTGAGGGTATGACTTGCACAATTTTTCTTTCGCTTCCCCTGCCCGCAGGTGCTGCTTCACGGAGCTTTGGTTGAGCTTTGAGGGAGCCTCCGGCCTCTGTCCAGTTGGTTTGGCTGCTGCGCGGCTTTACTCGAGCCACTGTCTGGTTCATTTGTATTGTCGGGTCGTGGGACCGACAAAGCCCGGAAGCTCTGCAGCTCGCGGTCGATAGTGGGCCGCAGCCTACTCTTTCCAAGCTTTGGAAAAATGATCCACGCCGAGGTTTGCATTTGACACCGCTGTTTTCTCGCCAGGCACGATGCAACGCACGACGCCTAGGGTAAACTGTGTCAAGTCTGGCTCATTCACTAGACAACCTTGTCAGATTAATTTATCTCTAAATGAGGGTTCTTGTGCGGCTAACAGGCCCACAAATCTGGCAGTATAGAATCTAGGCACGCCGCATCGCAGCACGCCTAGGGTCAGACCATGTAGCGAACTGCCCCTGGCAGCCCCGATGCCTTTTTGTACGGAGAGTGTTCCCTAGGCAGGCCCTTTTGTTTGTTCAAGCTGGGCCGTGAGTGCCGCCATGTTGAATTGTTTCGACCCGTGGGCCATCACACCAAAGGCTTTCCACTTTTCAGAGACCCCGGCCGAAAAAGAGAAGAAAAAGAAGAAAAAAGAGAAACGGGAAGATGATGACAAACCTGAGAAGCTGGCAAAGCGTTTGTCTCTGGAAGACTTCAGCAAAGAGTTTGGGACACGGCCTTGTGGCCTGAACAGTGGGCAAGTCAAGTTTCTGGTTGAAAGGTTCCAGGAACAATTCCGCATTGCTTCGATGCCGAAGGCCGGCCTTGCTTCCACAATTTGACACAGTCTCCGGAATTGCTTCCAAATTTGACGGTCTCTTGGCCTGCGAGGTTTTTGCAGCTTGCAGGCTTGTGAACGGCCACCGCCAGCCCTACGTTAGCCAAGACGGCAAGATTCCATGCAGTTGGCTGCAACGGGCTTAGTTGTCTGCTCGTTTCTCTTGTTACGGCAAAATTTTCGCCCACACTCTTTGGACAACCATTGAAGCAGTCAATCCGATTGCCCACACTCCCCCCAAATCATGAAAGAAGTTTTCTTTTGAAACTATACCATTTTAAATACATGCAACAAGACTGCCTGATTAAAACAGCGTGGTGTTGTTTCCAAATGTTACCACAAGCAGGGAAGTTTTGGCATGGTCAGGTCGTCTTGCAATGCGATACGCCTGTTGTTCGGCAAGGGCTTCCAAGATTGTGAGCCCAAAGCCAAGCAGCAAATGGAGCAAGTTTGTACAGAGGGTGTGCAGGTGGAATGGATCGAGTGCGACAGTTTCATGGCTTTCATGATAGAGATGGAACAGGCATCCGTCCAGGCTGAGGGCACGACCTTGTCCCGCCACATCGCCGACACTGCAGCCTTGTTTGTCTCTTGGGTGGTGTCCCCAGAAGTGTACAGAGCTTTTGTCCGGGATGCTGAAGCAGTCTCCCCCGAAACACCGCCCAAGAAGATAGTCAAAGAAGTCCTCTCCGGCAGCGGCGCCAACCTCGAAGCAGTTTTCCAGAAATTCACCAACGGGAAAGGCGTCGCCCGCATGAAGGCGGCCATGGGAGATCTGAGCAGAAATCTATAGCTCAAACATCTTTTTGTAGCGGCCCTGCCAGCAACGGGTTGTCGCCTGTGCTTCATGGGTGTTGTCAGTTGTCACCACGCGCTGCAGGAAGTCAAGAAGTTGCTGGACAATTCGGAGCTCAGTGTTCTACAAGATGTGTTGCAATGGAGGACACCACGAGTCAATACAAAGAGCATGCAGACAAGCAGATATATATATATATATATATATTTTGCTGGAAACCGCTTGCTGCAGGAAGAAGACGTCGTGCATATACGCAAATTTGTTCGCCCAATACTACCTGCTTGATGAAGCCTGGGGTACTTTGCGGTCAGTTTATCTGGAGGAGGCTGTCGCTGGGCTGTTGAATGTCCAGTGTCACCCCTTTCCCGCCCACGTAGGCTCTGGCTAGTGCGGCTGAGCCGGTCTGTGCCCAGAACATCGTCTTCAAGCAAGCCTGCAAGTGCATTATGAAAACGGAGGCCACCTGCATAGTTTTGCTCACCATGATGGTGACTTGTTAGTCTTCTTTTTCGCTCAGGTGGACTGGCGGGCTAAAACACCAAAGATCAAAAAACCGCAGCTCACATTGAAGGTGTTCAGAAGCCTTTGTCTTGTCATGAAGCCAGGCCCAGTGTTTTGCAACAACCTTCTCTGATTCGCATCGACGGTTTTGTTTCAAAATGGCAGGCTTGCAGTGGTACAATTCGCTGCGTGCCAAATACGCGGCAGTGCTACCCTCGGTGCCTGGCTTGCTGAAGCTCGCGCGCCGTCTTTTGGTGGACGGAGAAGAGACTCTCAGAGAGTGCTTTTTGGCAGGCGTTCAAACAGGAACAGCCCCCATTTTTGCGGAGTGCATGCCCGAAAGTGAACTTGCCATGACAGAGTCTGCGCTAGAAGAAGCTTTCAAGGCCCTGCAGGGTGGACAGGCGGAGGCCACAGCTATGGCAGCTCGGAGGCCAAAAAAGAGAATAATGATGCCGTCGCAGCTGCGCCGAAGTCAGGCCTGCAGCGGCGATTGTCTTTCGTGCTGCGCCGGTATGCTGCTGCAATCTCGAATACCTATACTATAAGGTTTGCCGGTATCGTGTAAAACCCCAATAAAGGATACTTCGGATGGGAACTTAATTTGAGACATGGTCAACCTACAACTCTTAGGTTTTCGACGCCGTCCTTTCGATTAGGCGCCGGTGAAAGCGAAGCAGCCAGTCCGCCGCAAGTTTTGGAGCAGCCAGCTTTAGACACCCCGAGCAAAAAGAGAAAAGCTGAGGAGGAGGCGGTGGAGACAACCGCGACCAATGACGCCAGGGCCTCTTGGCGCATCCTGGTGACATGGGTGAGGCGTTGAACTACTTTCGGGCCAGGCCTACGGCAAACGTTCGTGTTAGGGCTAGGGGCCAGGGGCTTTAGGATTCGCATCCTAAATGTGCACGGGATGCAGAACTCCATCCAAAGCTTCAAGCCCCAAAGCTTGAGGCAAATGTCTCTTTGTTTTGTCCGTGTTCGGCTTCGAAAGTCCAGCGTTTCACCGCTTCCGAAAGCTTCCTGCTCCCAAGGTGGTTTGGGCCAACACCGTGACGATTTTAGAGACCATGCCCAGCCCAGAGGAGGATGTTCCTAAGCGTCTGGTGGACTGTAGCCATCGCATGTTCATCGTTCCAGCTCCTAACACCTCACGGGGGCAGACACAGATCAGCCCCAAGTTCCGACATTCCCAAGCCGACCTCCCCTTCTTGAATTTCTTGGGCCCCAAAGATTGTGTTTGTGTCCACTTATCGCACGATGTCAACTCAGCCACGAGTGTGAAAGCAAACCTCGTGAGCGCATTTCCGGCATTGCAGCGGTGTTCCTGGCGAATGCCTATCCCGTGTCCGCAAGAAGTGAGTGACGGCGGGCGTGAATCTTTGGTGGAGTATGTTCTCATCGGCGTTATGCCGCAGCCTCAGTATTGATGCTGTCGGCTGGAAGCTTTTGACATGCCCAAGTGCTCCAGCATTTTGTTCACTCCAGGTTGTTTCTACCCGGCCTGAGGCCCGAGTACCGGACACAGAACGCTTCCAAGGCATGGCTGGATCCTGTGCGTCCTTACCCGGACCAGAATGCTCGACTTGGCAACCAGTGCATCCACATGTCTGACATAGCGAGCATGCAGGAGTGCCCAGTAGCTACAGCTGTTTCTGTGGAGAGCATGGTTCGCAAAAACGAGGTGAAAAAGACGAAGAAGCGAAAAATCACTGAAGAGGCCAGCCTTTGCGGACACAAGTTGTTGACAGGTATGTTGTTCATAGTTCTTGCGGCAGGACCGGTTGCTCGGAGAGACATCAGATGTTGATGAGCAAGCTGACGGACAGACAGACACTGAGGATGCTTTGGAGGAGCCGGGCGGGTCCCCCAGCAAGGCCCCCGCCACCGCGGCGCCAGAGTCCACTGCCAAGCAGTGGGTCAAAAACTTTAGGCAAGGTCCAAGCTCCGACCTCTATACCTTCAACTACTCAAAGCATTGGAACCGGATATGGTGATTTTGTGTGTTTCTTGCCTGGCATTGGGATTTGCTTTGCGCAAAGTAGGCCCCATTATAAAGGAGTCTTTTTCCACAGGCTTTGTTTCTCAGTCAAACCTCCGACTTGGAGCCGCGATAAGTTGAGGCTCCTGTGACGTTGCAAGTGGGCCTTCTTTTGGCAACCCTGCGCTATGCAGACTTGCGCTTCGGTTTGTCCAGTTGCCGTTTTTTGGGCGCTCTTCCACCTCCCTTTGTTGGCCCCGCAAGTTCGGATGATGCGAAACATGTGGCTCTGGCTCGAAGCCACCATCTTGCACGCCATTGCGTGGGGCTAGCGCAGAAGGCTTACACGGATTTGCGCACCGAAGCTGCCAAAGCTTTTCTGGTGGAGACCCGGGCGGGAAAACAAGATGCAAACGACAAAAAATCAGCCAACCCAGCCCTCAGACATGTTCGAAAGCTCTTAGCCCGCCGAAGTGAGCCAGACGACCCGGCAAAGCGGGGACTTTCAACGGAAGAGGCGCGGCTCGGACTTTCGTGTTCGTTTTTTGGCCCTAGACAAACCCGGAGGAAGCCCTGATCCAGCTCGCCTTTCATCTTCAGCTCTCGTGGTTTAGGATTGGGATCCTAAAATTGCTTCTGCAACTTGTCTTTATTTTTTGGTTGGACTAATGTAGGAGGTTGTAAGAGCAGATTCTAAAGCATCCTAAAGCTAATAACGGTGATCAGCAGCAGGACCCGGGATGGGGCCCAGACCACTCGTCCCAAACTTGTGTCTGTAAAGCTCGCGCCCCACAAGGACGGTAGTCGAGGAGCTCTGAAACACGTGTCAGGCGGAATTGGGGCTGCTTATCACCATCAAAGACAACAGCAAGGAGAAGCCCCTTCCCATGTACAACCTTGAAAAGGCCGGAGAGGACAGTGATGCAGACGTGGGCCCTTCATCTTCTCAGGCAGCATTGCTTGCATGGGTTTCTTTGCTTGTCTCAATTTATGTTTGGCCGGATGCGGTGCTAAGCTTTTAAACCCATTTCTTGCTTCCTGGAGGTGAGTTCCGTGGTGAGCGCACGGAACCAGCGAAGCTTCGCAAAACACAAGGTGGCCGTTAAAAGTTCTCAGTTGGCTTCCGCAGGTTTAGGTTTGTTTGCGACCGCCGAACTTGGCCCTGGGTCTTTGGTTCCTTTGAAAGGGCCTTTCCTTAAGCAAGCGGAGTGCCTGGCCTTTTTTGTCGTCCCAATCTCCAGAGAACGCCTCGCGGCTCAAGAGTCGCATCGTCGAAGTTCACCTCAAGTCCGGAGATGAAGTCGTGGCCTTCTACAAGGTCATGACGGGTGTGGGAGGCAGGGCCGGGTCGATTTTTGCCAAGTTTTCGGTTCCAGAGTTGGAAGCATTGCCGAGTCAGGTTTTGCGAACTGCAACGCCAACATGGGCCGCGCTAACGCCGAGTTGCTTTGGAATCCCGATGAAGGCCCGCGAGCCACCAAACGCCAACCCATCGGCGTCAGGATCAAAATTGAAGACAGAGCGATTCCAAGCCGGTTTTGTCATGTCATTCTTTGGGGGTTTGCCTACCAATTCGTTGTCCGGGGTGGGTCCATCATAGAACCCTTCAGGATTGGATCCTAAAGGCAACTCCACGGTCCCAAGCTGGCACGGCAAATGATCCTGAGCCGTTTTTTTGGCAATCTTTAATCCAACTAATCCAGCAAAAGGGTGTATGGTCAGTTCCGCCTGGATGATCGAGATCAAACCTGCAGAGTTTGAACAAACCTTTAGGAGCAGAGCCCTGTAGGATGAGGATCCTAAATATTGTCAGGATATGATAGATCCCGTGCTTGTTATTTCCCAAAGTCCTCCCGCACCTCGCAAGTACTTCGGAAGGTACGGAAAAGTGCCTTTCCTTAAAGATGACCAAGAAGGCCGGTTGGCGGTTTTGCTGGTGGAGCATGCCAGCCATATTTTGTGGCAGGTGACGGAGAACCAGGAGATCTGTTTTGCATATGGCTCGAAACATCCAATTTCCAACAACAGCGGCAAGAAGCCCCGGGTTTCCCGCGCAAAGGGAAAACCGAAAGCTAAGCCTTCCGCCGGCCCGGGCCAATAGCCATCCTTTCGGCGCGGAGGTTGACTTTTGAACATACGAATACGAATTTCTGATCCCATCCCAGCTGTCTTCAGATTATGTTTTTTCACAGCCACTTTTTGACTCTATAGTCTGAAATGTCTATATAATATATATGTTTCCTGTTTGGGATGCGGCCTTTGGAGGGCTCGAGGCCTGAGTTCTCCGGCTTTTTTTGGGCACAGGCACGCCAAGAGGACGGAGAAGAAAATATAACATCATGGCAAACAGACATGCCAGAAGTGCGGGCTTTGCTTCTTGGATATTTTTGGCTCGCTCTCTCAACTGATGCAGCTGCGTTGCCCAACGGAAGCTGAAATCCTGTAGCTGTAGTGCTGCATGGCGCCCTTTTGTTGCTGCTTGCTTCCTTCCTGTGGGATTTGTTTGCCGCCAGAGGTTCTGCCACACAAACCATGTTGTTGCCTTCTGCCTACTTGCCCCAAGTGTGCGCCAGCAGCCGCGGTGCCAGAAGCAGCGGCGGCAGAGCACAGTGAAAGGCCCACAAAGCGCCGCAGAAAAGTCCCAGAAGAGTGCCATTGTTTTCAACCCGGCTGCCCCTTTTGCATAGCAGTTCCCGTGCGGGGCAGGGTCAAATGCCCTTTGTCCAAAGAGTTGGAGCTGGACCCGCGGATGTCCAGCGAAGAGCAGGAAGAGGAATACAGGAAACACGCCCAAAGAATGCAACAGATTCCACGAAACCACCCACGCCTTTCCGCCCTCAACTATTTGGGCTTGCGTGGTCAGACTTGGCTGTTTTGGGAAGTGTTTGCTGGAGTTGGGAATTTGACCAAAGCTGTGGTGGAAAGGTTGGTCTTCCTAGGGGTTTCCCCAGAAAAGGTCGGCCCACCAGTCGATTTCAAGCGAAGTCGCGATGGTGCCCCCCAGCTTTGCTTGGATTTGTTGGACCCTTCTTGCCAATCCTTTATTTGGTGCCTTCTGCAAGAAGTTGCGCCGGAATATTTGCATTTTGGGCCTCCTTGCACCTTCTTCGTTTTGATGTCCCGCCTTTGCCTCAGAAGTGATGCCTCTGAATTCTTTTGCCGTCCTGCCTCGCGAAAAAGGCTTCGCAAACTGTTGCTGCCTGACTTTGAGGTTTGACCGCCTTACGCACTTGGGAAGATTGGACCAAGCTACGGCGGAATGCCGTCACTCTGTGGAATTTTTGCTTACATGTCATGGTTTGGCAGGCGAGGCTTCTCTAGTTTTCTCCGTTTTATTTGCAAGATGCAATTGACACTTGCAGGCGTCCCAGGGGCGCCGCGGCTCATGGGAAAACCCACCAAACGCGGTGAGCTGGAAATTCTGCAAGACTGATTGGGTGATGTCGTACGGATTCGCCCGTTGGGCCAGACCCTCAGCCTCACACAAACACTGAACAAGCCCCAACGCACCAGCCAAAGAGTTGTTTTCATCGTTTCGATTGCTTGAGGTGTGGCCCTCGTGTGTGTACGGGATGAAGGACCCTGAGAGTTGACAACCTTGGCTGAAGAAGCAATGCTTTGCATCTAATTACTCTTTGGCCGAAATGGTCATTCCCTGCACCTGCAGTGGCGGCCACGGCTGCATTGAAGGAACCATTTCGAACGGCGACTTTGCTGGGCGAAGGCGAACAGAATTGTCTGGGGTTTATCCCACCGCAATGTGCGCAAAGCTTGCACAAATTATGTTTCCAGCGCTGCCGGGGCAACCTCGGCAAAGGTAGCGCCTCCAACTGGTTCAAATTATGCTTCCAGCAATGCCGGGGGAAGCTCGGCAAAGCTAGGGGCCGCCATCGAACTTGTATTGCAGGGCGTTAAGCGCAAAGCTGGCCGACTCGTTTTTTTGGTCGTTACCATATCCCCGGATGGTCGCTGAGATTCCCTGACGCGATCGTGCAGATCTCCTGGTATGTTCCAAAAGGGTTGTCCCCACATAGTCGATCAGGGTTATCGCCACATAGCCGTTGAAGCCCGCTATGTTCGTGCAGCCGTGAGATTGTAGAGTGGCCACCCACCTGAAAGCCACACCTTGTAGAAAGAATTCTCTTGTCACCGTGCTATCTTTTTTTTCGGCCAATGGACGCGCTGGCCAGCAGCTGCCAGCAACACCCCCCCCAAAATCTTTACTTGGTGGACTTTTTATGAAAGCAAGTGCTTTGCATCACCTATAGTGCCAAAGCCATGGATCCGGAATGCGCGTGCTTCATACCAGGATGCACCAAATGCTTCAATGTTAGTTATGGGGAGGGGGCAACAAACCAATGCAACTGTTTTTTGGCAGACTGCCCTTGGTGCCAAAAAAAGAATTTCGAAGAAAGAGAAAAATTAGCAGGCTCAGGAAGGGTCTTAAGCCCCGATGCAGTTCGCATTGTGGCGGAAGTTGACCGACAACTTGCAGCTGCTTTGGAAGCTGGCCAGGACAACTACCTCCAGCTTGGGCCTGCTTTCACCAGTTTGCCGACCTGGAAGAGCTCAGGAGGCAGCCGGCATGACCATTTGGTCGCCTTCCTTTGTGGATGCGGCCCCTACGATGTGCGATCTGCCCGTCAAAAATTTCAGCTGTCGCTTTCGGAGAGCATTCCACTGCACAGTTTGGGCGGGGAGAAGCGGGGTCAAAAGCGTTCCATTGAGTTTTCCAATTATTCATCCTCCTTGGCCAAGCCAGAGGAGAGCTCTGAGCGCTTGGTGTCACAGGCCCCAAGGAAGGAAGAGGTCGTAGTGGGAAGATTACTTTCCTTCGCACTTGTCCATGGCATCCCAGACAATGCCATGGTCAGCCTCTTTTCGCAACTTCACAACAGTGGGGTGCCAGTGGGTCATAAATTTCACAACCGAGATGGTATACGAAGATTTGCCAATGCAGCTTTGACCTGTGCCCGCCAGAACTTGAAGGAACAATTTTTGTTGCCTCCGCGCAATTGTGTCGCTCCGAGCTGTTTCAGACTCATTTTTGATTCTGTGACCTTGCCGGACGGCGTGACTGTATTGATGCTTTTGGTATCTTGGCTGCGATGTCGTGAAAACAACGGGTGCGCTTTATCAAACTCAAGCCACCAGGACTTGGATTTGTTTCGTTGGCGTTTTGTAGGGCCGGGCTGTGCTTTCCTTTCTTTTTCTTTGGCGAAAAACCAGCCCATGTTTGAGCGGTGGTCGCCAGATTTCACTGAGGTAGTCTTCACTTCCGTGTCTGGCGACATGGTTTGCTTACCTGTGGATGACATTCCAATGGAAGATAGCCACGGAGGGCCTGCTACCGCGCAGCTCCTTGGAAAAAGTTTGAGGCAACACTTGCTTTCGGATGAGCTTTGCCAGCCCGCTTCAAGAAAGGGCTTGCCGGCCACAGGAGCTTGTCGCCGGGAGCAGTTTTGTGTCGCAATGTGTGTTGACAGAGCTTATTCTGGACGGACGGGGAACAAGGCCGATGCCTTGCTAGGGGAAAAACTTGGGCTGCCACTTCGTGTCGGGGCGGCCGACAACCTTCATTGCTGTAACTCGCTGGGGTCGGTGGCGGCGCCGCCGGCCAAGAAAGGAGGGCAAAAGTCAGCGCCCAGAGTGTCCTCAAGTGCTTCTTCCAGTTCAAGTGGAGACAGCAGCAGCAGTGATACAGAATCCTCGCCCGAAGAGACACCAGCTGCATCCGACGGTGGTGGAACGTTGCTGGGCCAGTGGTTCGAGATGGTTCGATGTTTTCGAAGCATCTTTCGGCACGGTATCCCACGCTCACACTTGGCCAAAGCTTATTCCGAAGAGGGCCTGGCGCGAGTGAGCGTGCAAGGCCCCAGCAAGACTCGCATGATAGTTTTTTCAGCCGGTGTTTTGCAGCAATCCCTCCGCCATTGGAGGGCACGCTACATTGCGTGCCTGAAATGGGCCGAGCACCTGGAGACACAGTTGGCGGCAAACGCAAGTCGCAAAGATTTGGTCTTGAAGAAAGACAAACTGTCTTCCCTCAAGCGGTCGATGTGCAGCATTGAAGTGCTGTCCGCAGCCTTTTGGTTGCAAGAGGGCGCCTTGTTCCAAAAACCCATCATCAACCCAAGGTCAACCAGTCAGTTTTCAAAGTCACTTCTTGGATTAGGAAAGAGTTCAACATGATCGAGTCGGCTTTGGCAGCAGCAGCAGCAGTAAGCGAGCCATCAACAACTATGGGGACCTTAGCAATCAGAACAAGAGGAGCACCTTTTCGAGTAGCACCTCGCCATTAGGCATCTGTAGTTAGAGCTACTATAGAGAAAATTGATAATAAATCAGGCCGGGGCACAATCAAGTTAGCTTTATTTCCTGACTGTGTCTTGGCGCCGCCACCGGCTGCCAAGGTTCAGTGGCTGAATTTTGGGCTGCACTTGCGCGGGAGTTTGTCACAAGCATCCGTGGAAGCGCAATTTGCAGCTAAGCCTTTCATGCCCATTTTCTTCCGCCTCACCGTGTGCCGTGAAGTTTTTGGCCGCCTCGGCCTGTCAGAGTCAGAGCTCTTGCTGCACAAGGGCGAGGAGATGGGCCGTGCTAGTGGCCCCTTCGTGGCCAAGTTTCGCTGTAGCATTTGTGGGCTCGTACTCCGAAGTGGTGTGGAAATGCAAATTCACTTGCGAAGCCATGAAGGACATCCCTCTGCAGCCAGCTTGCGTATATACCGAAGAGCCCAAACAGAGCCAGAGCAGAGGGCAAGTTCAAAGCCTTCAGCCCAGATGCGAGCTTTGGTTCTCCAAGATGAAGCCGTTTTGAAAGCCCCATCCATCCACACCATTGTGCTGAAGATTCGCTTCCTTCACGGCTTGCTGGAGCACGTGTGTTTCCTTTGCCCCGTTCAAACGAACGACAGGAGACGATGGCTTCGGGGAGGGTTTTTGGCAGTTCATGACTTCATGGCCTTTGCCGTCGCTTTCATTGGTGCTTCTCTGTGGCGCACCCTCCCAGAGTTTTGGAGGGCGTATTTCTCGTGGACACTGACCGGGTGTCATGACGGATGCTGTTTGGTTACTCCGTTCCGTCTCCGGGAGCATGCCGAGGGCCTCCGCCGACGGCCTCGGCACTTGGCTCTGTCTGCGGCTGAAGCCGTGCTGAGCGGAGTTCTTCATGCCCAGGCTTACTTCCGGAAAAGGTTCTTCAGGTTCGACCAAGTCGTTCGGGACAGTCACGGTACACATATGCCGTTGAGTGTCCGAGAGGCGGTGTGTGTCATGTGGTGGCTCCCAGAATTGCTTCAGGTAGGTGACCTCCCCAGGATTGATGATTGGGAGCACCTCAGAACCTTGGGTGAGTTGCAGGCGGATATGGCCTTGCTTTCACCTGTTTTGTCGTGGGCCTCCCGGATGCTACCGATGTTTCGCTGGCCTTCGCAAGACAGTGTCTACTTCCAGTATCTTTTGCTTGTCCGCACCTGGCGTGCCCGACTTCGAGAAGATGTGGAGCTGCAGGGTTTGGTTTGGGAGCGCTCGAGAGGAACCACGACTTTCTCTTGGCCTTTGATCAGCAATTCCCGGCTAACACTCTTATAGTTTGGTAAAACTTGTTGGTCCTCAATGTTCTGGCCTGTTTTAGGATCAGAATCCTGAATGATCTTTTGTGCAAAAATCGTTTTAGGATGAGGATCCTAAAACAAACGAGAGGGGCGCTCTACCTCTACCCGACTCGGTTTCTTCTTGATTTTGGTTTCGGCTGGTCAGGGCAAGCTCACGCGATTTGTGAGGCAAAACTTCTGGCGGGCGGCCCACACTCTTGAGGCCATGCAGCCGGTGGGGTGCGAAGCTGCCTGGATGCTCTTTCACGTGTTTGGAAGTTACGGTGTTGCTTGGGTGGCTGCTTAATACTTACATTTGTTGTAGTTTTGAGAAGACATGGAAAGGCATTTTATAGTGGCGGTTTTGGGACTGCATCTTGATACTTTGTGGAATGCCTGGTTATTTTTGCATCTTGATGTTTTGCTTGTCATTTCAAAGGGCAGGTTCTTCCACTGGTCCATCAGCATAGCTGGATCTGGTTGCCAACGAGTCATTCGGTATATTCGCGTGGCTCGACCCAGGAGAGCGAAGCGCCGGCAGAGTCGATGGCCAGCGTTCTGAAGCGGTTTTGCGGCGTGAACCTTCCCACGCGACTTCGAAGAATTGAGGTCCCCCATAACCGGAAACTATCTCGCGCACCCTGTCAATTTTTGAAGTCTCTTGCGGTAGACGATTCCCTTTTCCAAGATTGCGCCTATACTTGCCCTCAATGCACTGTTATTGCTGCCAATGAGGGTAGCCACGACACAGCAATTTAGATACCCAGCCGGAGGTTTATACTATTTTTTCCTTTGTCCTGGTATCAGCCAATCCTTTTCCTGTTGATGTACGCACTAAACAGAAAACTCATTTTGGTTTCGATTTGTCCCCCTCACACCCTGCCATGTGAGGGCCGTTAGATTTTTATGCCCCCCTCTTTCCCTTCCTCAGCCCACCTCCGCCCCCGCAAATGTACCAAACTGTTTTGGATGTTGGGGATCACTCGTGGTATATAGTACTTTTGCTGTGGTGGGTGAGCTGGCTGGGCTCGGCCGACCCAAGGCAGAGGGTCTTGGAGAAGACCTACTTGAGCCTCCATGGGCTGAGCGGGGATGGTGCGGATGATTTGTTCATCCAGCAGATTTGGCGGCATATGAACGTCGGATCTTTGCTCTTCAAGAAGCGGAAGAGACGCTTCGGCCTAGGAGGTGGGTCAAAGTCACTCCATACCCACCAGTTGCGACGGCTCACTCGAAAGAGCTTCGTGGCAAAAGTGGGCAGTTGAAGGGCTGGTATGGGACAGGATTGTTAAGCCTAGGTTCAACAGGCATGCAGAAGATGTCAATTTCCACAACCCTGGGCTCACACATGCACATAATTGTGTGTGTGAGGTTGCCTTTGTGTCCGAAGCCTGTTTTAGAAACAGCTGCTTGTGTAAAGAATCACATGGTAATCTACAAAGACAGTCACAGAGAACACATGGTAATCCACAAAGAGCTGGTGTTTGATGTCCGGCTCGCGGTTGAGGTCCGGTGGAGAACACTGCCAGCCAGAGCTCGTGTTTGAGAGGGTATATAATATCATTGAAAAATGGAAACGTGTAGACATTAGTTCAGGGGATGTTATCATTAAAGCGAAAAGGGACAGATATTAATGTAGAGGGTGTTCTTATTCAAGATTTCTAGTGTATTGGGCGGTTAACCCTTTTGTGAAAAAGTTCGTGGTGATAATTTGATAAGAGGGAATTAGATAAATCTGTTCAGTAGTTTAAGAACAAACCAATCGGAATGAAACTCAATAGGTAATCATCAAAAAACAAAAGGAATGTTCAAAGGGAATTCACAAACAAAGGCAAAGAAACGAAACGCATAGACGTGATTGCAGGGGATGCTTTTTTGAAAGAAGTCAAACAGGCCAGACACTATTAATATTGTAGGGGGTTAAGTTATACAGGATCATTCAAGAATTCAGAGGGATTTCAAGAGGAATTCAAAAGGATTAGCGCTACAAACCTGCTGTATCTAAGTTGCTAAATGCTATATATATACATATACTTTTAAACGTGCTGAAACATCCTATATTTAATCGTTTTTGGCAAACATAATACAGCACAATAAACATCAACATTCAAACCAAAAACACAGAAATCAACTGAAACCAAACTTCCCGAAAAACAAACACATATGTGTTTTGTTCTTGTTGTTTTTGTGTTTGCGTAAAAAGATGCTTTCAAAAAAGGCTTTAGATGTATATATATATATATATATATGTTGTTAAGAATCATCAAAAACAGCAGGCTTAAACACGTTATCGAAACATATCGAAAACGCATTTGTAGCCGTCAGCTAATGAGGAACACAGATTTCTGATAGTGTCAAAACATAGCTTTTGACCGGCAGGCCCACAGAAAACAGTTCTAGGTAGATAGGGGGTGTCCATATATATATATATATAGATATGTGTGTAAGGATAGAATCATACATAGATGGATTGGGTCCATCCTACTACCTGCAACTGTCAGTAAACAATGATCATTATTTTTGAACCAGGCCTTTGCTAACCATCATCCACTATTACCGGAAATTGATAGGATAGATGCTAAATATGGATTTGTAAGATGTTCTTATTCATCCACTTTCCGGGATACTTTACAAACAAAAATGTATTTACAGTAGGTGGACTTGACTTCAATCCAGTCTCACCATTCCCATCGACCCGTTCGACCCTTCAACTGGGACTTCGACCCTTCGACTTTCGCACCGAAGAGTCCGAAGAGCAAGGACGATTGCCAATTCGCCCCGGACTTCTCCGAGCAGCTGCTCTTGGAGCGCCTCTCGCACGTTCCTGAGGACCAAGCGCAACATCTCCGGACTAGAGGTGAACATGAAGATGGACCAGGAACGTTGTTAGTGTCATTTTAGCAACGTAAGATACGACAAGTTCATAAATATCATGGGTATCAACCTTAGCTGTCGGTAGCAAGGGGCGCAAGGGGGATGTCTTGAGAACAACTGACACACCAGGAACGTTTGGACCCAAGGACATGTCGTTGTGAGTCTTGGTCGAATGCTCAGGGGCAATCCTCAGTTTTTGTTCCCAGTCCCTAGGCCTTAGGGATCCACAGCCACCTGAGAAGGTACATACTGACCCATACAGAAGGCCGCGCAGAGATGATCTCATGTCGAACACACGACCTCCTCAGAGAATGGTAGTGGAGCCATATGGGCATGGAATCCAGCGCTGGATGCTCGTCTTCCCCACCCGGTTTTCAAGCCGAACAACATGTGCGATCGATTCCACCGATGGATGTGATGGCAGGATTGGGAGATCGTCTACCTTGGTGGACAAGATTTGCTTCGCAGGCGTGTCGCTCCGGAGACCCCGGTTCTGCACCCCAAGGTTCGGATCTTTGACCAGTCAACCGCTATTGGTTGGGAATCTCCCAATTTGAATACACACATTTACACACCATTTGGTTTTAAGGGAGGTTAAAGTGCTGAAGTCTAGACCAAAGGGACGTGGCCGGTGTTTTCAGGGCCTTCCTTCAGTTTGACGAATTCTACTGCGGGTGCCGGGTGCAGGTCAACCAGGTATCCTGGTGCCATTGAGCTGCATCCCCACAGCCGTGTCAGTGTCCAATGTAAAAAAAGTACAGGCAGTATAATGTATTTGACTTGTGGGTCTCATCCATAGTCAAGATTTCTCATGTGTTTTGGGTTTGCAGACATGCTCTCCAGTCACAGAGTAGAGCACTTCTTCAAAGTCACCAAACTTTTGTGTATTTATTTATACACGGTATCTATTCGCGCATGTCGGCATCTTGAGATGCACCCATTATACCGGTCGTTCTATGTGTTCGTCGTGAATATGTTTCAGTGTGACTCAAAAATCGAAGCCCCACACCTAGCAGTAAAATGGTGGAAAGGTGTGGAAGGTGCGAGCGCACGCACTAGGGCAGGACTCCCGAACGCTCGCGGTGTTCCACACAAACTGGAGCCTGGACAAATTTCAACATTTGACAATTTGACAGGTTTGTTGATGGTTTGTTGAACCTGTACAGCTTGGAAAGTAAACCCTTAAAACAAATATGTTTTGAAGAGGCCGTCAGCGAAATGTTGGGGTCCACGGGGTCCATGTCATGTTCTTTATTTGGACTAGTAGCTTCTTGTTCCCAGTAGCGATGGCCTCCACCGTGCGTAGCTTCTTGGGGGACGGAGCGAGGTGGGGAGGTGAGATAAGCGCAGCCACGCACACAGCGGTTCCGTCGCGAAGCGACGGTGCCCTCAGGCAGCACTTGTACGAAGTTGGAAAAGGAGTTCGGCGACTTTACAAGGGTTTTCGAGACTCTTGGCGGAGAAGAGACCCAAAAAGGTGAATGTGATGAATTGTGGTATAAGAATTGTTAAGCACTTAGTAAGCAAGTCAGTCACCCCGACAGCCACCAAGTCTTATGCTCATTGGACCTGGATCGCTCGCTTGTTTCACGTTCCCAAACACCTCCGCACCGTTCGCTCTCGGTTTTGAGTTGAAATGACGAACGTACCGTACATGGGACGGGTGGTTCGCTGAGACGACCATTCTTTGTTACGAGGAACATTTGGGAACATCTCTTGGGGTCGACTCTCTTAAGGTGCAATAAAGATAAAAACCTTAAGGTCTTGTACGGTTCTCATTGTGTAGAACGTTTTTTTCATATGGGAGAGAAACTATTTGGTTTTCCAACAGAATGGGTCTGACATGTTTGGCTTTCTTATTGAGAGGCCAGCTCTGTGACCCTGTGTATTTGCCACTTACATGTTGTATGTTTAACCCAGTGGATGTGCCAGGAAGACAAAAACCTTGAGACAAAGCTGGCTTCTGTTCTGTTTTTACTCGAATCTATTGGCTTCTCTGAATGTTTGCAGAAGTACTTGACATGCCAGTCCAAAAGACCAAAGAAGACCAATTAAATTTGGATCCAAACAAGATTTGAACAGCCATTCCTAACCCTAGACTTCTTTTTGAAGGTCTTACAAGGCTCGAGACGACCCTCCCTTGAAGAAAAACGTTTCGAACTCTCTGTAGATGGACTTAGTTGTAGAAGTCTTCTTCAACTGGAGATGGTGTATTTGGCAAATTGTTTCCTTTGTGAGTTAGCAGGGAGGCTGCAAAATTGCTACATATTTATAAATAATACTATAACAAATGATCAGAATGCATGCGTTTTGTGCTATTCTCGTTGACACCACCTTTGCTTGAAGTCATCCCCCATCAGGAGACCACAGCCTACCTCATCAATGATGCCGGGGCCAAGGCTTGCTTGGAGGTGGGGAATTCCGTTGCGTCGGACGTCCTGCATTGCTGACGACTCGCAAGGAGGCACCAGCGGTTTTGTGGCCGGGATAATGGGTATTATTGCACGAAGCGTTTCTTCAGGATGCTGGGATGACCAGTAATTGACTGGCTGCGCGCACCTAGTCGTTCCTAAGCTGAGCGGACTGGATAGCAAGCCAAGCCTTCATTCATTCCCCAGCAGCTTTTCTTGACTTTCAGATGTTCATCTTAGCGCTCAACCCTCCAACGATGTGGTTCTGAGAGCAGGCGAACGATATCATGGCCCAGCACCGTTAGCTTTGATCTTGTTAATGTTGGGCTCGAGTTGTGCCCGCAATGCTCAGACAATTAATTGCCTTACAGTGGCCTTACAGACTTGGCGAAAGAACGGCCACTTCAGGATCACCTGGTGGGCCGAACGGAGAAGCGCCGTTACGTGCGTGAGCGATGAGACGAGGGATGAGACGAGGGATGAGCAGTCCATCGAGCGGTCTCCGGTTTTGTCGACCCCTTAGGGATCCAAGTCGCAGCTTGTCAGGTTCGGTACGACTGGACCCTCCTGGCACCTGTCTTACAGTGTTTCCAATCACCTTCTGAGATTCCAATCACCTTCTGAGACGTTACGTGGAGGTGATCCGGTTGTACCACCCTTTCAGGTCCGTAGGTCCGTTAGCTCGGTACCCATCACGACCCTCACCACTCGACCCACTGGGTCGACCTGATACCGAGACCGAGCTGGGTCGGAAAGGTACGGTGGGTGGTGATGGTTTTCTATACAGTAGGTAGCCCTCGTCCTTTTTTCCGATGCCACGATCGACAGGTGAGCGTTCCGCTCTACTGGCAGATCGACACCCACATGAACGATGAATCCCTGCGCGAAGGACCGAGACATGGGTTGGTTACAGTTACTGTATACCGAGACAACCTGAGTGACCCCTGTTTCGGATAATTGTTAATTGTTTTAAACATATATATATATATTATATTTTGATACTTAGTGTTTGTTCCTATCAAAACAGGTCAGATGGGTTCTAGGTTTATCTATAGGTCCAAGCTGTCGACAGGGGGCTTGCGAGGCGCAGCTACTTCTTGAGCACCCAGTTCCGTTTTGGGCCAAGTGAAATTGGAGCCTGCTTTTCGATGCAGCCCAAGGCTTCAGTACTGTAGTTGAGAAAGTGGTTGAAGCCGCAGCAGGAAGGGGTGCACGATTGTTCTAGTCCCCATTACAGTCGAAATCGACTTCGACTGATGCTTGAGATCCTGTTCAGGGTGACCCCCCAGCATTGAAAGGTATAAACTTGGGACCCCACAACACAAACGGGGCAACACCGTGTAATTGTACCATTATCAATTATAAACCATTAAAACCATTATACTATTATACCTATGCTACCGGAGCCCTGCCAATGTTGTTGTTTTTGTTTCTGCCATTGTATGCCCTTGTGGTTGGGAACATCCTGGTACTTTCTTCATCATGGTGGCATTTTGCTCCGGTCTTGTTCTCAGCAACGCCAGGACTGAAGCCTCCCTTGCCTGGTCATCAGGACCAAACCATGCATCCCAGGGGCTACTTCCTGTGGCCAGGACCTGCGGGCTGTTGAAAACCACAGATCAAGGTGATGTCGTAGGTCAAACTGAAGGTGAGGCAAGGCGTAGAAAGTCCTTGAGGTTCCCCCAAGGCGGAGGTTTTTGCATGATCACAGGGCAGGTTGGCTGATTGTATACGTAGTTTTGTCTTTGTTGAATGTCACGCGTGTTATCTCTTTAAGAGCATGTCATTTGCCTTGGGGCATGTGTAGTTTGCATGAGATGCACACTCCCAATCACAGACTATCAAGACCCTGCACTCCATGCAGTAAAGCACCCACCCACACACTGACACTTGTATTCAGTGAACTCAGTTACCACGCTGGGAAGGAAGGTGACAGAACTGCATGGTGGAGAGTCCGAAAGACTTGTAGGTGTTTCAACAAGTTGTTGGTCAAGTCTGCTGAACGATCGGTCGGCGCGGCTCAGCTGCAAGACAAACGCGGCAAAGGGAAGGTTTTGGGGAAGTATCATGAAGAACCATGAACCAAAAACGTGGAAAGTGGAGTCACAGCTTGTGGATAAATCGGCAGGTACACACCAAAGCGTCCTTTGGTGCTTCCCCTGTCACATCCTAGCTTCGTTGGGCCAGGTTGGATGTGACAGGCCTGGCCCCCCTGCTGAAGTTGGTTGAGAACCCTTTTTCCAGGGGTGGACACACACAAATCGCCGGCTTCGGCGCTTTTTCAAAGAACGGTGGCACAGACACGGTGCCGCTTGGCGGCGCGTGCGTGGAAAGCCTGAATAGATACCTAAAAAGCCTTAGAAACAAAAGGAAAGAAACACAGAAAGAGCAGCGCTAAGAGGGCAAGAGAGAAAGATAGGCGTAGAAAAATGAAAAATGAATACTTAGCCCTTGACTGGGGTAGGGAAACGAGCCTCAAGAACAACCTAAAAAGCCTGAGAGAAAGCCCAACAAACGACAAAAAACGCAAGAAGGAAAGCGGGGGGCAGGGAGGGGGTGTATGTCCATGTGTGTGTACGTGTGTGTGTGTTTGACTACCTAGCACTCTGGAGTTACTGAATACTTAGACGAAGTGAATTAGGTGCACTAGTTAGGGAGCGGGACTTTAGTCTTAGACCGCCCGGGTAGGAAAGACTAGAACAGGAACAACACAGGGAAAGGCACCGACACACAAGTGTGTCGAGTACCATTTCCCTATGTTGCCCTAAATAGGTAGGGAGTAGAACACAGCGGGGGGGGGGGGGGG
>CAXAMN010016668.1:1042260-1062554 GCA_963970005.1 Durusdinium trenchii | reverse complement strand
TGGAAAAGGTGAAAGGAGCCCTTTTTCCAGGGGTGGACACACACAGACACACACACACACACCCATCCACATACACGCGCACACACACACACACACACGAACGACACCACCCTGACCGCCCGTATTTTCGAGGGGCGGTCGTTGGTCAGGAATCTGTGCACAGCAGCGGGAGGGCTTCCCCACTGATGTGCAGAAGATGGAGCATGACTGATTTGGGAGATCCGTGGAGACCAAAGTTGACAAAAATGAGCTGCTTTTGGGTTTCAATCGATGCTTTTTTGTATATATATATATATTTGTATTTTTTATATACATATAATACCCCTTAGTTGAACAGATACATCATGTCCACCCCAATGAATCAGCTGTAGTTTGTATGCATCGGAATTGATCGGAAAGGCTGTTTCTAACGATCCGATGTTCAGGTGATTAAAAGGCCTTTCCTGGGGCATACGAGGCGCTTGGCTGGAACAGTGAAAACGCGAGGCTCTTCTTGGATTGATTCGGCCTTATGTTATATCCAGATATCACTCAACAAGAGGAGCCAAACCTGGTAGAAACTCGGTGTCCGGACTCTGGCGAGGCCTCATGGAGTTTGTCTCGGAGCCCTTCGAGGCTCCGCCATGTGGGTGCCTCTCGTGGCACCAGTGGGATAGACGATGGTAGATGTCATGTATGAATCCCAGAATGTGTTTAAGGGATTATCTACAGGAAACCATGAAACCACCCTCAAAACTGTGGATGTTCTGTTGTCCCCTTAAACCAACGCTGGGAATGAACCTCCATTTCGAAAGATGACATGCTGTCAACTGGATGTATTGTCTGCGCAAAATCCATGACCTGGGATGATCCATCGTTGTCTCGTCAATTGAAGACTCATTTCACTTGGATGGTGTGAGTCCCTGTTTTGCGGACCAACCGACCAAGCTTCAGGAAGTTGACCACTTCGATGTGAGGGTAGAACTTTGGTGAAAGGCTTGTAAAGGTGTTGAAGAAGTTTTTGAGCTTAGGGTCTGTCCAAGGGTCAAAGCACCTTTTTTTTCTCTTCAGGGGTAAAACGGCGATGAGGGCAGCCATTTTCTTCGAGCACCTCGATGACCAGGAAATCTACAGGGCGTGTTTTGGAGCGTGTGTGTTGGGGCTCCAAAACACTATGTGTCAAGCTATAATATACAAGGTATATCAAGGCTCCAACAGGAGCTTTGGGGCGTGTCTTGTATAGCTTGTTTGTGTCAAACTACCTTTTGAAAGTTGGATCCAACAGGGGCGTCTTGATGTCTTGGAAAAGGAAGGAAGTGGCCCTCATGCAGTGGAGTTTTTTTCAGTCCAGCCTTTGCAACTTCCCGCAGATGGAACTCTATCGTTCAGTCATTATTTGTGTATATAGATATAAACCATATTATATATAAACCATTATAAACCTCTTTGATCTATCATGTTCCTGATACAATCAACAATGTAAAAATAGACTGTAGCATGATGTAGCTCTTCCTTCTCACCACCAGCGCGAGATCTTCGACTTTGACTTCGCCACTCCACCGCCCGGCGGACGCCGGAAGCGCCTCACGGTCCCAATGAGTGTGGAGACGGTGGCGCATGGAGTGGCGCGGCTGGGACCGAGCATGAAGAGGAGGTCTTTGATGTCCGGGGTGGCGGTGCCACCTTCATGTCTAAACACTTCAGTCAGACTATGGACTGAATCACAAACTAACATAGACTTTGGATGAAGGTTAGACTCGACTACAGGGCCAAACTCATAACTTTGTTTTGCTTGCTTTGACCTCAGGTAGTGCAGGTTCTTCCGATTTTCCTCCACCGGTGTCGTTGTTTCATGGAGAGACCTTGGAACTCCACTTGATTCGACCGTCGCCTGCGAGACCATTTCTCCAGAGCGCAAACCCCATGCGCATGATGTATATGAAGAGGCAGCAAAGGCAGTGGCAGCTCTGAGCACCATTGCCCTGTCGCCGCTGTCGCCACTGTCGTCCTCGGTGCCCCGAGGTTTTGGTTTGATGCGCAGCTCTTTGAGGATGTGCAGCTTTCTATGGCGCCCTCGGCACCATCGTGCGAGACGTCGCTACACGGCACTGTCGTGGTGCGGGAGCACTGGCGACAGGTGGGGTGATGACGGCCGTGGGACGGCGGGACCAGGACCTCTTCAGATGCGAGTTCTCGAAATCAGATCCGAGATACTATACATTTGGAGCCTGAGTCGGTCCTTGAGTGACCTCCATTTTGGACCACCAATCATCCAAAACATTGGCTTTGCTTGTGTCGGTTTGCAATTAATAAGCCACTGTTTTGTATATAGGCAGCATCCCATTGAAATGTTTTCTGTGGACTGTTTTGGTTCTACTTTATAGTACAAGTAGCGAAGTTAAATGTTTCTCGAAGTGGTTTCTTTTCAGTCTGTTTGCTCACTTCTTATATAAGTCTCTAAAAGACATCAAATTTAAGCATATTCAATGATTGATCAGTCACCCCACCAGGTGAATGTGCCCACCCACTTGCAGGCGGTGCTGTGCTTCCGACAGCCGCTGTCACCGACAAGGCCGCTGCCACCAGGCGCCGTGGGCGACGACGGCGCTGTGAGTGAGACGTCGCCTGGAGTTGAGCTGGAACTGCACCACGATGATGATGACATTTGGGCCACTCGGTAGGACATGGACTCCTGGACATGGCATTTCGGACTGATTGACATCGCTCATCATCGAGACAAACAGGTCTGATCTTGGGTCCGTTGATCCACGTGTTTGTCGGGGTGTATGGATTTCTGGTACCCATGGTGTTCATACATTTGGTATTGAACATTGTCCCAGTCTCACCCTGCGCTTCATACATTAAATGTGTATTAACTTTGTTGTATATTTATATTATCTTTGGAACTATTTGGATTATCATTATGAAATGTCTATAATTTGGATTATAATGATTTATTATCTCCCCCTACTTGTGCACATACATCGAATTCCAAAGGCAGCATGGGTTCATAGTCCACCTGGTAGTCGATTGTGTTCATGTTCTGCGAACTGGGCCCCCTTGATCCATAGCCATAGCCATTGGCCTTCGGCGACTGGTCCAGCTCGATGAGCCAAGGTCACCGTGCCGCGCGGCACGGCGGCTGCGGTGGCGAAGTCAGCAGGGAAGCCACCCAGATGCAGGTGGGACCTGACTTGATGAGGAGCTTTTGAGGTTTGTTACGTTGGTCATATAGTGTAGACACGTGACTAATACATATTAATACACCCCATTTGGATTGAAGAGCCTCTTCATATCGTGTGTTTTTCATCAATATGTGTTTATTTTTTTTTTGGGGGGGTTGTTTGTCGTTACGTTGCTGTTACAGTATGTGATTGCGCATGTTAACCGGAACTTTTTGATGCGTCAATTGGTCGGGGGCTGCACAACCAACACAGGCTGACCCAAAGCGCTGGTGGCATTTCAATGAACCATCGATTTTGTGGCCGGTTCCCTCTTATGAGTTTGTTTCACAGAAACCACGAGTGAAATGGAAAGGCCACCATATGGAAGCTCAGCGGCTGTGTTCTTCACACTGATTCACCCGTCTGTGTGGCTTCAGCAGTCTGACCGCCATTGCTTGGTTCGTTTGTGAAAGCATCGCCTGATCCATTCCTTTTGAGTGGCCATGTCCAAAAGGATGTAGGCTAGGCGGGTTCTCGAATAGCATCAAGTCATACGTATCAAGTCACTATGTATTTGATTGTGCCCTTGTCCTTGCTGTCGATGGATGTGTCCATAGATGTCCTTTGGGCTTAATTCGATGGACCAACTTTTAGAAATGTTCATTAACCGGCTGCAGGCACATCCTACTGTCCCCAATAACTCATATCAGGGATGCACCCCAGAAGAATACACTGTCTAGTACTGTCTCCAAGTGCTCCTTTCTTTTGAGGGAAGAGACGAAGGAATATGGAAACATCTGTTTGTATAAGACCCTCTGAGGAACACATCACATGCCAGCAGAAAACCACCTGTTGGTAGAGGGAAGTCCTGCGGACATGTGGCCTGCACGTGGCCACACGCATCCAGATGTGGCCTGCACGTGGCGACCAGCCGCCGTCGCTTGGGCATGGACCACCGTCGTCAGGTGGGAACACCTCCCAATCCTGCTGACTATCGGTTTCTTGAGTGACGTGGGTGAAATATCACAGGTGTTGGTAAGTACAGACTTGGTGGGTTGTGTGATGTTGTGTGGTTGCTGGACGATGTTGCCTTTCTGCATCGAATCCGATGACGGGCAAAATGTTCCGCCAGGGTTCCACTGGGCAATTGCTTGGAAACGTTGCACGAACGGACCTTTACCTGTGCAAGTCAAGCGAGTCAAGCCATTGTGTCTATATATACAGGTCAGTCAACCCTTTCAAGTCCGGAAAGAGACGCTTTTGAACACGTGCCTGGGGCTGCTAGGGCCACGTGCTGGGTGCGAGCTGGGTGAGATTAAGAATGATACAACTGGAATCAGATGGAACCCCCCATGTTTGTAGAGGAAAATGGTCTTCCAAGGGGCCAATCCACAGAGTGTCGGGAGAGTAGTGTACAGACCGGTTCATCCCCGTGACATGTTTCATCTACATGATCAAGGTATATCCAGGTCATGCGACACCCAAATTGCAGTTCCCTGTGGACCTAGCCAGCGCATCCTAAGACTAAAACATACTAAAACTTAGACCTAGAAAGTTTGGTGTGAGAAGATGTCATTGGGGCCTACTGGACGCAAGGAAACAGCTGTCCAGAAGTCCAGGCCCTTTTGTTATTCCTGGAAGATGTTACTGTTGGATTCTCATCAAAACCCAGCCAAATGCACCATGAGGATTCATAAGCAAGTGAGAGAAATTGCAAAAACAGTGCTAAGACAAGTTGGATCAAGTTGGCGCATACCTCTGGATCGTTTTTCCCCATGGTTGGTGTCCTTCTTCATCTCAACAAACTCCATCCAGATCGGCCCTGACGGAGGCCACACTCCCTGCACCCACCGCGAACGGCATGCTGGTCTTGGGCGATGGAGCAGAGCTGCCAGTGCAGCTGCTCGGATTGGCAGCGGATTGGCGGCTGGAGTGGTGCATCTGCTCAGTACGGCCCAGTATGGTTCTCTCAGAATCAAGTCTGCCCAGAAACCACTCGGGGGGTTGGAGCATGTCACAGAATGTCACCGGATTTGGGCTATGTTTGCCTATAGAAAAGGACTTTTGATGCCCAGGGCCTCGGACGCTTTTGGCTTGAAACTGGATCTTTGGGTCGGCTGGAAAAGCCAGATCAAGTCAATACCGTAAATTCTATCTCCAAGCGACTGGTGCCCTTTGGTCGGAACCATGCACTTTTATCTCGAAAGATGATAGTTTGGGGCCACTCTGCTATGCTGAGTGCCCCATCTCGGACTCGAACCGTCCGAAGCTTGCACGTTTATCTCGAAAGATGACAGAGGAGGCTATTTGGCATTTCTTGGAAGGACTCAACAGCTTTGATCTTGCAGGTTTCCTGCTCTGGAGAGGTGAGTTTTTTGGTTCCTTACGCGAGGAGTCTCACAGATTTCCTTGCGGTGGTTTGATATATTGTTCTATTCAACCTTTGCTTGGGATGCTTGAACCCACTGACCGGTTGTCTAGTGAGCTGAAACCACTGTCGTTCGACCTGGAGTCCCTGTTGAGTTGGCCTTGGCTTCAACCAGCGGTTTGGTCACTTCCAGGTTGGCGCAGCAGGGCTACAACCCCGTGATTTCTGCCCGATGGCTCAGCCATGGGTTTTGTTTGCGCACCTGGCAAATCCTGGCAATTTTGGATGGTTTGAAATCCGAATTGGGTTATTCACATACCAGCAGATTTGGTTGGTTGGATCTACCACTAAGCCAAGCCCACCACTTTTGGTGCTTAAACAAGAGATCGTTGATCCACGGAAAAAGAAGGCAGCCTTCAAGGGTTCACCTGTGGCTTATCTCATGTCCATAGAAACCACCGCTTCAAGACCTGGACTGGAGGTGGTTGGTATAGCATGGTCGACCAGGCACTTGCCAGGCACTGACCATGGTTGACCATAGGATTGGCACTTGCCAGGTGTAGCTGACCCATATGGACAGCGGCCGTTGGCCAACCTTGCTTTCAGGGAACCTGTTCCCAGAAAGGCCCTTCAGAGTGCAATAAGAGTACTGCATGCCTTCCCACTGCAAACATCGTAAGTCAAAAGGACCAACATGTGGTCTTGGGCTAGATGCATATAGCTTCAAATGGAATCCAGGCCCTCACATATTACAAACACTTACACCATTGAGGGTCCTGAACGACCAACGGTTTCCAGATGCCAATTGTTCTTGTTTGTTGATGGCATTTCATGACTCTTGTTAGTCACCCAGTCACCCTAACAAGCACAAGGCAATGTGCATGCAGAAAGTTCACTTCGGTTTTCCAAGTCATTCATTTCGATGGACTTCTCCAAACTGATTCCTTCCAATCTCAACACTGAGAGGTGTTCAGAGGCTTCGCCCGATGACTTTGGGGCTCTAGCTGGAAAGGTTTCTGACAAATCAGTAGTCTTTCGACCGACTGCGCTGTGCTCCATCCGCTCCGCGATGATGCAGCTGGTTCGAGATCGCAAGTTGGGCGCCCAACACAACCGCGTTGAGTGGTGGAGTCTTGAAGTGCTGGAGCTGGTAACTTCAGTTGGAGCTTTTGGATCGCCAAGGACCCTGCAGATGTATGGTTGATTTGTGAGGGAATATCGTCTTCCAGACCATCCATGTGAGACAACTCAACTGCCCAACGTCGACTGAAAAACATAATGTTTTTCCTCGGCCACCTTGAAGGGTCACTAATCATATATATATATATTAATATACATATGGCTACAATGTGATTGTGCAATTCCGACAACCAACAGAGGCCTCTCCGAGCCTCCAAGATCGGTGTCTTTTGGTCGCTTAGTATTCACTCACTGTTTGGTTCCAAAAAAACGGGTAAAACCGTGTAAAACCAAGTAGCCATGGTGGTTCATGGTTTTCGCACTCATTCTGAGGAAGTCACGACTTGTTCCTCCTATTTATCAGTAACTGTTTGATTCTTCATTCGAAGAAGACCAGGTGGCCCAGGTTGGTGGCCCTGACAAGGGATGTTCTATTCATCCACTTTGAGAGTCTTAGATTGTCCCAGGCTGAAGCTTCGTGGGTCGCTGAACCTCTTTAATTGAGTGCTTCTTCTACCTGATCCCAAAAAGACTCCGAAGACCCTGGCATTGTGGATGGTTTTCCATCGATCAACAACTTGTTCGATCTCACTGAGTTGTTGCCAATAGAAGAGGTGGAGTTTGGGCGCGCAGAGCTGCAGGTTTTCATACTTTCAACCAGTGAGCCTTTATATACTGTATATGGTCCTGATAGATCATCGATATACGTAGTGACGTGCCTAAACATACTAATATTACAGTACGCTAATTATATAAAACTTTTCACGTCGCTTTCTTCTACGTGGTCGACCGGGTTCTGGCAGAGAATTTGGCTGCTGTCGGGGCCCTGACCCACGTGCAGCGCCTGTAGCTCTGGAAGAGCACCTCCCATAGGAATTCTCAACACCGGTGACACTACTACCACTAGAACTCCACCACTATACCACCTATATCCACCTATAGTTAGTTACGTTTGTTTCCGACTTGATATAACTTATACTTTTGCCACAGCTACAGACCTCATCAACCTGAGGCTTCCTAAGGAGCGCAGCTACGAGGAGCACCGAGCTTTGTGGCCCAATTTGTGGCCGCTCAAGTCTTGATCAATGGAGCACCATGGAGCACCCCAAAACCCAATGTCGCGGACTGGGAAAAGTTCAGTCTGGATGTTTCAATGACAGATACGGACAGGGGAAAACCTCAACAAACATCCTGAATCCTTGGACCCGATGACCTTCAACGTGCTGTTTTTGTTGCTTGTTTCACTTGTACTGCACCGGGAAACTTACCGTGGTTTGCCAGTGTTCCTTTGGTGGAATGGGCTACCAGACAAACTCAGTGAATTCCGATGTGCGCATAGGTGTGTTTGTGTGTGTGTGACAAAGGGCCTGACGCAATGTTTTTGCCCTTGTCCTTGTCTCTTCTTCCTTTGGATCGTTTCTACAGGCTTTTTTGGTGCAACCTGGTTGGCGTACTGCAGTTGTTTTCCGTTTACAGTAACTCGAATAAACACATCCTTCAGCAGCAGGGGCACAAGGGATCCACAGCCTACCGCGTGCAACGAAGTTACGGTTGTGGATGAGAAGGGAAGGCTGATCACCTTCCAGTGCCTGCTGAATGATTGTGATGTAAACAAGTTTGTTTCCAAAATGTTCCAAACCTTTACTTTTTCTACATGCGTGGGGCCATCATTAGGGTTTTGAGGCCCGTAGCGACAGACATTATCTTCAAGCAGCTCTTTATAGCTCCTTCCATCGTGCGTGTGTTTAACTTTTGATCCCTTTGTGGGACGATATGAAAACTGCAGTAATTGTGTTACGATGCCAGTGGTTCACCAAGAGACCAAGAGACCAGAACTACAGTCAGTTTTTCACCCCTCAGAACATCTCCATTGACATGAGCAGAGTGCATGCTGGAAAGACATGCCGAATAGACCTCACAGTCAAACCCATTATCAACCTTTGAACTCTAACTTTGCGAATAGATTCGCTTGAGTCAAACTTTATCTCTATCTATAGTTACTCTATTTGGTTTTACTGGGTTCTTTCTCGTCTCTTTTCTCTTGTCTATATTGTCTGAAGGCTTTTACGCCATAACTCAGACATGCATCATCGCACACACCAACCACATTTTGCCACCAAGCCACGTGCTTTCCCTAATTTGCCCGTTTTGGACACATCCACGACGTGGTTTGGTCGGATCCAGGAGGATACCACTGAGCCAAGCAGCGGCTCAGAGACAGGCGAGAAATACGCTGGTGTTCCAGATAGGGCTTCGGCTTCAACTACATCCGAAGCACCGGTAGTTCAGGAACCTGGAGTTGTTTGAATGATTTGAGTTTGACATCCAGGGGTCTACTGCTCCGGCAGGGGTCTCTACTGTTCGGTCTTCTCAGGGCCGTTTTGTGGTTGAATCATTGGAGTGGGTCGGCTTCTCATTTGGGACACTGGAAAATGGAGGCCTTTTCCCTCCTTCGGGACCATGTCGTAGTATATGCTAGGGGGTCGGAGCGGTCGGAGTATTTCAGTATGCACACCCCAATCTCAAACCAGTGGCAAGTATACCCTAGGGCTCCAACTACCTCCTGAGAAGATGGTTAGGGTGGGTGCCAGGGGGGTCTAACCACCAAAACTGAGGATATGGTTGGAGCCCGTTGGGATAATTAGGATAGTTTCCTACTCGGAGGCCGTTGGGGCCCGTTGTGCATCGTTTTGCCAGACCGATCCGCCAGGCTCAGAGCGTCCCAGGCCACGGCTCGCGTCCGCGTCGCTCGCGGACGCGGCGTTCGCGCGGGGTGGGTTCGTTGGTGAAGGACCGGTCGTAAAACCTGGTCTGACTGACCTCATGAAGTTCGGTGCTTGCATGAGGTCCTTGACCCAGTGAAATGATGTCCTTGGATGTTTTCTGGAAAACAACCCTGTGGGTGTGCATTTGAATAAAGGTATCGCTTGATCGCTGACTGATTGAGATGACATGACGTTCTCCATAACCATTATGTCTATTTTCATGAGCAGAGAGTTGGAGTGAGCCCCCGAGGAGTGTGAGTCAGTGAGTACTGAGTTTTTCCACTTCCAAGTTTGATGGATAAAGGGTACGGTACACGTTTTTAAACAGCCCTGCCTGAACCTTTGAAGGGTTTGGACGACCATGTTTTTCTACTACTGAGGCCGGGGCTCATGGACACAAAGGTTAACGTTGTTAGAAATCACAAATTCACAAGTCCATTTGCATCCATTTGTGGAAGACCGTTTGATTTTATATTTGTGTGCATTACATTGCCGTTGCGGATGTGTTTTGTTAGCCGAACTGTTGGCCTCATGTTTCCGCAGATGTTTTCTGCTATATACCTTGTACTCGTACTGTAATCTATTTGTCTTGCTCTAGCGACTGCACCCTCGAATCAATAGAGCCCAATGAGTGGAGCTCTTTCACTGGCTGCTCTTGACAGTCACTCTCGATGAAGGGGTAACACTCGGTAACACTTTTAGAATGGTTTCAAGGAAACAATATCAGGCCCAACTTAAAGCGCGTGTTATGATTGTTCATCCACCAATGTCAAAACCCCACATCTCGCGCCCTGGCTCAGAACCCTTGGCTGCGCAGAACCAGGGGGTCAGTTGGAAGATTTACAATATCTGCAAGTCACCGAGTTCTGCCGCTTGCAGAACCGCTTGCAGTGGAGTAGTCATGGGCCGACATTATACGAAGGCTATAGTTCAAAGACCTGGGCCGGGCAAGCGTGAAGTTGAAAGTGTCACAAACTACACTCCCTGAAATCATCATGAACGTGCGAAATAAGCTACATGCAGGTGGTTGTCCATTTCATTCCATTTCCATGTTGAGGATTCAGAGAGTATAGTTTTGGGGTTTAGGGTTTTGAAGAGCTGGTGTGGGCTATGACTGGGGGAGTAATTTTGGGGTTTGACTGGAGTCCGAGCCTTTGACCAGGTCAACATCTGCTGTTAATGGCGGAGTTTGCCTGCACCAAGAAAACCTGGATCTATAGTTATTTGTGTTGCGTGTTTCTATGGAGTTTTTGAAAGGTCTTATGAGTAGTGGATCATTTTATGCATATATAATAATTACAATATAGGTAACAGGCCTATAATTACTCCTCACCAGCTACGAATCAAGCATAGACCTAGGTCCCCTTGGTTTCCTCATGAAAAACCTTATGAACTGCGCGTCCGGTAGCACGGGAGGTTCCACCGGTTCCACCGGTCCGATGGACTCTCCGGACTCGTAAAGCTGCCAGGCGAACATCTCAAGGCACCTGCGCGCGCGTCGAGATGGAGCTGGTTTGAGATGGTTTGAGTGGGACTGAAGAGAGGGATTGGGTGGAACTGGTAGATACACGCCGGCACATGGAGCCAAAATGTGCATTCAACTGCCAATAAGGGTGCCATGAACCTTCGGAAACTTGATGCCACCGTTCCACCGTTTCTGCAACAATTACTGGTTGGTCCTTATCCCAAATCACACACACCGTAAAGGAGCTGCTGATCAACCCTTCGATTGCGTTCTACAAGCATTGAGTAAGCTCGCACATGGCGTCCGACTTAACGGGCTACCAAGTTGGTATGGTCAAGAATGAATGGCCTGCCAGTCAATTCCCAACCAGGGAATTCCGTGAAGAGACAGATATATAACCATACGCACATTCAAGCATATTCGACCCTCGACACAAAGCAAATACTCAGTATGCCATCAATGCAACGCACGAATTGATCCAGACACCAAATTCACTTCATGTTATTTTGACCTTTTGACTATGTACAGTAGTATCTCAGAATCTTTTCATATGGCAAACAGCACTATAAGATCAACAAAAATAGGTTGGGCCACATCAACAGCCAGAATCAAGCTTAGAACCAGAGCTATCAGAGCTACGAACCAAACACACTCAATTAACAAATTAAAATCGATGTTAAGTACTAACCAGACACACTCAAAACTAATTCATATGAATTCATATGAATGTTATAGGCAGTTATAGGTAGTGTAGTCAGAAAGCAGACTAAGCAGCCGTGCGGGCATAAACAAGGCATGCACTGGGCACAGGAACTTGGTTACCACAAAAAGTAGTTTACCGCCTGGGACGCTCCCATCTGGCCATTTGGTATTTTTATTGTAGAGCTTCGCAAAACCGGCGATACCATACGGATCCATAAGGGTTGTTGTCGCCCCCGTTTGATTATGCAATGACCAGAGGCCGAAAAATGTGAATGCGTGTTGGTTCTTTCTGGTGGAGGATTGGTGATGCAGTTGGATTCGGGTCGGCGGCAGTGGGCAAGCTCTGCATCACTGTCCTGTCCCGGCTAAGGCCCACTACCCATCCGCGCTCACCACTTTAGTGGTCTCCTAAATCCTGTGGTCAGTCGCTACCCAGCAACCAGCGGATTGGCCAATTATTGCAGCCCAGACGCATGTCACAGCAAAGGGTCTGAAGATAAATGCGCAAGCCACATAGGTCCCGGGCGCCCCCTACAACCAGGTTCCATTTTTTCTAGGCGCACGCGCTTGCACGCGGGATCGCGCGCCGCGTGCGCGCCACATGGGCCAGGGGCGAGTCGAACCCCAGGCCATTTCCTGGGCAACGATTTCTGGGAACAAAATTCTTGGTGGTTCAAGTGTCATGTGTTTGGCAGATTTTGGGCAAGCCGACATGCACCGCTCACGGTGTCTCAGACCGGGGCCAGCGGATTTCAGAGTGCTGAACTCAGCAGGTGATCCAACAAAAACAACATTCACCAGCAGTGTCATGTGGGAGCTGAGTAGTCCGTTCGCGTGGCCCGTGGATGTTCAGGGCTCCTGAACGGTGGCCCCTTCGTTCGTGAGTCGCCCAGGACTCACGGAGAAGTTTTGTGCCACTCACCATGTCATTAAGGTGACCTCCAAACTGGGTATCGCCTCTAGAAACATGTGTTGCTGTATTGATGATATATTTGAGAAGTTGTTGTTTTATTGATTCAAGTTGTTGGACACCTGGAATCCCCTCCCCCCTTCTCCGTGCGCTCCCACGGAGCAGGCTCTGACCAGGCGCACCGTGACGGAAGGGTTTTGACGCCCAACTGAAGCAGTGAATCTCTCAGTTACAACGGTATGTGTCGAACATGTCCGTCAGTTTGAAGCATTTCCAAGTGGTGCTTCGTCATGTATATGTTTGTTTAAATCTATATATAGATTGGAGCCATGGGCCACGGGCGCTGAAAGGGCGAGATAGTTTTGACCATGTTTGACAGACTTATGCACGGCCATGGTTGGTAAAAAAGCACTTACATTGTTCTGACTGTTTTTTGTGGGAATGGTCAAGGTCCCTAACTATACTTACTGATCGTCAATTGTTGTGAATTGGACGCCGGGGCAGAGAAACTTTGATCAACGGGTAGAGGCTTGCCCAGGTATATATCAGGGCCCAAGAAAGGATGTCAAGGTAGCTGAATGCTGTCGCCCACCACAGTTCCACCAAGGTGAGAAGGAAGCAGGCGAACCCCCCAGCCCTTCAGACCATCAGACCCAGTCGCAGGTGGAGATTGCCGTCACAGCCATGTCTTTCAGTCGGAGGAGCGGGCGATGTGGGTAGACTTGGCGCTTTGCATGCTGAGAATTGGATCAAAGGGTGTCGAGTTGTAGAGATGTGGAGGTAGTCCGTTCAGTATCCAAAAATTACTTGTGGGGGGGATGATACAGTGTAAAGCAAAGGAATCCTTCGGAGCAATAATGTGACCGCCTGCTAGGCTGCCTTAAGTTGCCATGGTGTGGGGCGAACGGTTTGTTTGGAAGGGTGAATGTGCGAAAGTGCCTGTGTTTCGGAGGGTGAATTTGCGAAAGTGCTTGGGTTCTGCCAAATACAAGGCCCAACAAAATATATAGTGCTGTTGCCTTCAAACAAACAGTAAACAAAAGTGATCCCCAAGGTCCCAAAGAGACCCGCAGACCTGTGACTGGATAAGTTCACTTGGCAAAACTGGGCAAAACCGTTGCGACAGAAGATTGGCAAAACGCTGTGGTAACGACAGCGAAGGGGTGAGCGACACCCAGGCATGCGCCGTGGCCGAGCGATGTGCGCGCCGAAGCAAGCGGCCCAGGCAGCCGCCACCCCCACCGGCCGAACGGCCCAGCGTGCAGTTGGCCGAGAAGACCTGTGGAGAACCACCGTCCTGGTGCCCAGGAGAGATCCCGGACGAGAAAGGACGAGATCCCGGGGACTGTATAAAAGAAGGTTTGTATAAAAAAGGGATGCTACAAACCTGCTGTCCACAGATACGATTCCATATAAAAGAAGGTTTGTATAGAAGGATATAGAAGGAGATGTGTGTTGGAGTTGTTCAGGATGGTCGTTCTTGGTGCGTGCGCCTGGGGTGTGTGTTTGTGTGTGTGTGTTTTAGTAGCCGATGCCAATGATGACTGATCAATGACCAAGATGAAACGAAAAAAACGTGCGTTTTGACATGAAACTCACGTGTTTTTCCATGCACCTGTGTTTGCCGTCATCCGGAAGATGTCAGAACTCAATGCATTTCATGAACGGCTTACATAAGACCCTTAGTAGCTAGCGGGCTAAGACCCTTAGTTTGATGAGCATTTGGGCAAGAAACTTGGTTTCTCCGAGTTTCGCTGTCTCAGCGGAGAAAGCCGTGTGGCAACGCAGGAGAACCATTAATGACCTCGACCGCGAAGAGCATTGGCGCACCTCCAGGCGTCGGACCGCCGTGTTGCGTGGATGTGAAGGGCCATCCATGGCCATCCGTCCCTCACTTCTGGACCTCCACCATCAAACCATGGGAGATTGACATCCTTAGAGGAATCGGTTCATTTTCAGTGGTCCACCAGGGTGCCCGGATGCCATGACTGCCATGCATCATTCAATCCTGTAAGGTCTGTTGGCTTTTTTGTCTAGGAACTCGTATCCATGGGGCTCACAAAGTCAATCCTTTGCTTTTCTTTGGGAAGACATGGGAAGACATCGCTTGGCCAGAAGACGTACACTGTTTGGAATCATCGTATCGAAGTGGAAAACCACTGGTTGAGTATCCGGACCATGGTCATCCAAGGGGCCATTGTCCACTTCCATGATGAGTTCAGGGAAGTGCATCCATCCAGATGTCGGAAAGAACGGATTGGTCAGGCGAGTCCTGGAGCTTCTGCATGTATATAGTAACGAGTGGATCCGAGGACGCAAGTGATCGCAGGTTGCGCGGTGCTTAGTTTCCAACATGCCACACCATTCCCTAGGGCTCCAAGTACCTCGTCAGAAGGTATTTGGACCCTCTAAACCCACCCCAAACACCTTCTTACAAGGTACTTGGAGCCCTAGGGATTCTGTTCTGTCTCAGTTTGCCATGGACATCGATTTCCATGGCCGTCCAGAGAGGATCAATGCATTTCTCACCGTTCTGGCTGTATGGGTCAGGTCGAGACGATGTCGCACTCGTGCCTCTGTTCCCCAGCTTCATGCCGGGATCGCTCAAGACCCACATTCAGGAGGCCTATAGGCAAATTAGTTGAATGACCACGCAGTACCAGATGGAAAACCAGTTCAAAGCAACCCGTTCGACCAGCATCAGCCGGTCCAAAACCACTTCCAAACGCATGCTGGGCATGACCGACTAAACGGTGCGATGTTTTTGAAGCCCCACGCGGATTCGACTTGGCGGTCCAAATCTGGAGACCATCCGAGGTCAAAGGTTTTGTTTCTTATGTTGTTTCCTTTATGGATGCCTATGGATCAATTCTCCCAGACAGATTTGAGGGGATGCCGGGAGGACGGGATGTGCTTGGACCCCGACTTCAACCAGCCCTACATACGTAAATGTGCTGGTCCCATGGAGTGTTTGGGTATGGATCCACTGCCAAACCCAGTGTTCGACACTTGGATGTCGGCCACGGGGCCGCCACGGGGCCGCCACGCTAGGGTGTTAGAGGATATATGATATATATATATATGAGAGGATAGCATACTTTTAAGCTGACCTGTTTACACTTGCCACATCTTCAACGTAGCAGACAGGCTTAAACGCATGTAGGCTAATGTAGCCAATATGCAGTTATATATTATATAGATGTAAAGGCGTTATACCGTACCTTATAAGTTACAAGAAGAACTACCAGCTAAATGCCCCAAGTACACAGAACCAGGTTGTACTTTCTCTTGAAGGTGAATAATTTGAAGTGGCCAACACAGTTGAGCAGATCAACCCACCAGACCTGGCGCAGCTTCCAGCCATGTCAATGTCGCACCAGGTCTCCCGCAACCCGATCGCCCGGCAGCTCCCGAGCGTGCCAGGCTGGCAGATCGGGCATGGGGCAGGTGGCAAACACTTCCATGGGATGGCAAACCCAACAAACTCCATGGGACTGCAACCCCAGAGACTCTAGGGTAGAAGCTACTAGTAACGAGGGCATCGCTACTAGGAAGAAGCTACTAGTAGCTCCTGGCATTACTACTAGGAACAAGAAGCTACTAGTAACTTCAAACACTCCTGGCATGAACATGTAAGCCACGAGACCGATGTGACCGTCTTGGGTGCTTTGTCTGGACCAATTCCACGTGACACACATGACCGTTTCGTGACGGCGTTCGACCCAACCGGGCTGCCCGGGCTGCCGTGGTTTTGGGCCGAACGTCCGGGTGGCCGGTGGAAGGCACCAAAAGGTCCTCTTGTCAGGCTTATGTCGGGCTAGAAGACCCAATCGTTGGTGGTTGAGGAACCACAGACAGCTTCTTCGTGTCCTTCGTGTCCGCCTCACGGCCGCACGGCCAGGGGTCGATCCATGGAGGGCGTTCCAGTGAAAATTCCACTGCCGCAGGCCTGCCCGGTCCCACGCGATCGTGTCGCGCGGGGGATCTGACAGAGGAGATGGATGTGGGATGATTTTGGACTAAAGCAGACACATCTTGGCAAGGTGTATTTCACCTTTTGGGACCAACGCCCACGTCATCTCAAGTCAAACAGTCAAACACATTTCAACAAACATACTTAATATTGCAAGCAAGCTAGATGTTTGGAAACCAACCCGTGTTTTTGCGCCTTCCTCCATGTGTGTATGTTCACGCAGGAAGCTCGCTTGGACCCATTGTGTCAAGCAATTTTGCAGCTTGGATGCAAGGGTTGAAGTCATGGCCGAGCAACTCGACTATATAGCTATAGGTTTGCTTGATTCAGAGCAACCGCGCCCAATGTAAAGACCATCTCAAGCAAAAGTCAGCTCTGATCTGTATACAGGGTGTAGCCGATTCCATCCCTTTGGATTCCGGTAGAAACAGGTCGAAACTGCCCGCAGGTTCTCGAACCACTGGGTACCGCTCTGAGGCAACTGGGTACCCCGGCGAAGGTGAGACCCTCCAAGCCCATCATCCGCAGGACCCCAGCGCCTTGGCTCTAGACTCCCAGAGCGGTGGGCAACGGCTGTGAATAATGTGAATCGATTGGCGATGGGCCTTTCGCTTGGTGGGTTACGAGTGGGGAGAAAAGGGAGAAGACGGGGTCGAACAAACCCAAGTCGTGCACAACTACGTATATGATGGTATATGAATGTATATGATATAAATAACTATACATACATATATATATATATATGGATGTATATTATATGGTACCAAATCGACCCCTCTTTTGAAACATACATTGTTGCTGTGAGTCGTGTTTTGATGGAAGGGAATACGTGACCAAGAGTGAACTGTCACAAAAATTCATCGCCTTTCAAGGGCCACAAAGGAAACACCTGGATTTGGATCCAGGTCCATTCGCCCGAATTCAAACCATCCACTCAATCCTGCGGAACCATCGAGTCCTACCCGTGTCAGTCCATGCTGGGCAGATCCGCAGATGGTGTTTGCGTTTGTTCCCCAGATAGCTGCAGGCTATAGGCGTTTTGGTTTTGCGGGTGCTGCTGCCGTGCTGATGCTGGTGCAGGTGCAGGTGCTGGCTCTGGATCGGCGTTTTGGTTTTGCAGGTGCTGCTGCCGTGCTGATGCAGGTGCAGGTGTAGGTGCAGGTGCTGGCTCCGGATCGGCTTTTTGGTTTTGCCGGTGCTGCTGCGGCTGATGCTGGTGCAGGTGCTGGCTCTGGAGTTTCGTTTTGCGGGTGCTGCTGCCGTGCTGGTGCTGATGCTGGTGCTGGATTGGCGTTTTGTTTGGCCGGTACTGGTCTGGTGCTGGTGCACACGCTGGCTTTGGATCGGCGTTTCGTTTTGCGTCATGCCAGGGGTGACATCATGTCATGGCAGGGATGACATCATGTCATGCCCAGAATGACACATGTCATGCGCAGGGATGACATCATGTCATGCCAGGGATGACATCAGGTCACGCCAGGGATGGCATCGTGTCATGCCAGGTGGCATCATGTCATGCCAGGGATGGCGCGATGTCATGCCAGGGATGACATCATGTCGTGCCAGGTATGACATCATGTCGGATGACATCATGTCATGCCCAGAATGACATCATGTTGTGCTAGGATGCCGGGGATGGCGTCGTGTCATGCCCGGGCACGTCATGCCCTGAATGCCGTCGTGTCACGCCAGGGATGACATGATGTCATGCCGACACGCCGTCATTTTGTGCGTGACACCGTGTTGTGCAGCATTGATCATCATGCCGTGCGGGCAGCTTTGGCTGGTCTTTGCCGGTCTTGCAGTTTTACGTCTGTGTTGTGCAAAGCGGACACATTCAGCTGACAGATGTTGCGCATGTTGGTGGAATGGTCTGATGTTGCGCACTGCGGTGACAGCCGTCCATGGCGTGTCCTTGAAACCTATGCACCCGCTTGCCGATGTATTGGACGGGGCCCGGGTTGGAGACATCTTAAGATAGTTGCTCTTGGCTTGAAGATCGGCCTTTAAAGAGAGGATCTCTTTCTCTTGGCATGTCTGCTCTGGTGCCCTCTGGTTTGTTGCTTTCGTCACTCTTCGCCAGAACCTTGGTTCAACAGCGTCCCTGTTCATCGCCGGGAATTGGCGCTTCTCCGAGAAGGAACAACGGGAAGGTCGACCTTCTGACCGACATGTTTTCCCTCTTAGGATTGGACACATTGTGATGCCAAAACCTGAGAGGCAGGTCATCCACATGTTGCTGTTGTTGTTGTTGCTGCTGTTGCTATTGTTCCACCTACTGTTGTTGCTGCTGCTGCTGTGTTGTTGTTGCTGTTACTGTTGCGCCTGCTGCTTCTGCTCACGGTGGTGCTCTGGTGCTGGTGCTGTTGCTGTTGTTGTTTTCTTCTGCGGTTGCACTGAAAAAGATTGGGTGATTCGATGCATAGATACGATAGATAGAGGAAAAGTGAGCTGCGTAACTGCAGGGCCATGCAAGGTTTGTCCACAATTGTTGACATCATGTGATCATTGTTTTTTACAATCATGTTCATTCCATAAGGTGTGATATGCTACCGTACGAGGGTCCACTTACATTCAAGTTCTTCCAGCCTTGTTGACATGTGGAAAAATATGAAAAAATGCAGAACATTAGCAACGCTGGTGTGTTTTCTTCTTCACGCAGCTAAGTGACATCTGGGATCCTTTTTTTTCACTGATGGGTGCCACAGCCGAGAACCCTCGTGCTTAGGACCCTCGTGCCATGCTGGTCCCGCTCTTGAGTACTTGCGCTCCACGTTGAGAGGCCGGGACTGGGTGTAGCGGGACTGTTCAAGAATCGGTGTACCGGAACAAACAACCGGTGACTCGCCTGCACAAACAGCCTCTCGATCCTTCTAATTTAATTGTTTATGTCTTGAGTTGCGGAGTTGACAGACCGAAAATGGATGTGTCACTAGGTCTACAGTCTGGGAAAGGAGGGGCCCACATAGGCCCACATCGTTGGCCAGTCGTATTTTTGAACATTTGTCAATTTTGCAATGTGAAAGCCAGTTCAACTGTGAACATGACCAGGGATGGACCATGAACCATGAAGCACGGAGGAATGACCATGGCCATGGATTGTAGGACATGCGAGGACATTTCGACCCGGACCCCTCGCGAGGCTGAGAATTTGGAGACTGCACAGCGAATCTGCGAATTCGTCTCCAACCGGCGAACTGGGGGGCTGTACAGCAACGAGCTGCCATGAGAGGTTTTGGACTGAAATGGGAAAAGCAAATCCAACAGCCAACAGCCTACCCTAAGAAGGTTTGACCCCCTACATTTCCCAACTTATAATATATGCCTTGAACATCCTTGAGCAATGTTACGAAAGCCAGCCTTCGTAGAAGGCGCTAGCGGAGTTGTGTCTGGCGAACGAAGTGAGTAGTTAGGGGGTCTGGGGGGGTGGCCCGAGAAAGGGACACGTCAACTCAGCACATGCTGGGGGAGGAGGGTGCTCCGAGGGAAGGTTTTTTGAGGTTGTGTTGGAGGTGATTTTTGAGGGGTGGTGATGCAAGGAATGCCAAATGCATCATTTGCATCATCTGAATGGAAATGGAAAGGTGTAGTTGGCACCTTGCGAGGTAGAGAGACCTAGGGTAGCTATAGTGCAGCTACCAGGTATAGTACTTCAAGTTCCCTTTCCGTCAACCGCTTGAGAACCTCTACACACGCACAGCAAGCCACAGCCTTGAAGTCTCATTCGCGCTTTGAACTTGTATAGGTGTGTAAGAGGTATAGCAACATACTACCTGAGAAGCTGCAAAA
>CAXAMN010016668.1:1019094-1030321 GCA_963970005.1 Durusdinium trenchii | reverse complement strand
TGTCCCACAAGAGTGTCCCAAATGAGTGTCCCACAGGAGTGTCCCACAAGAGTGTCCCGCAACAGTGTAAGCGTGTCCTACGAGAGTGTCCCACAAGAGTTTCCTACCAGAGTGTCCCACAAGAGTGTTCCACAAGAGTGTCCCACAAGAGTGTCTTACAGGAGTCTCCCACAAGAGTGTCCTACAAAAGTCTCCCACAAGAGTTTCCTACTAGAGTGTCCGACAAGAGTGTCCCACAAGAATGTCCCACAAAAGTCTCCCACAAGAGTGTCCCATAAGAGTGTCCTATAAGACATGTCCCACAAGAGTGTCTCACAAGAATGTCCTAAATGAGTGTCCCACAGGAGTGTCCCACAAGAGTGTCCCACAAGAGTATCCCACAAGAGTTTTCCATAAGAGTCTCCTACAAGAGTCTCCCACAAAAATGTCTTATTAGAGTGTCCCACAAGAGTGTCCCATAAGAGTGTCGCACAAGAATGTCCCACAAGAGTGTCCCGTAAGAGTGTCCTACAAGAGTTTCCTACAAGAGTGATCCACAAGAGTGTCCCATAAGAGGGTCCTAGAAGTTGTGTCATCTGGATATATGTAGCTTTTTTCGAACATGTTTGCATTCGGGTTCGTGGGCTCCATCTTGTTTTCAGAGGAGTTGTTCTCCTTAAGGTCCTTCGCATTTTTCTTATGGGCTCCAAAGTGCAGGCTATGACTATGAACATGAATCGGGTGGCCAGGGGTCTCCGGCTCTACTTATTCTAGTTGTTTTGACTGTTTTTTAATCGAATTACAGGTTGCGGTGCTTTCTCGTGGTGTAAGTTATCTTCACATTTGCTTCCTGCCTTCCTTCTGCTTCTCTCGCATCGCTTCGAGTTAATGGATCCCCGAGCAGCGGGGTTGCTTCGCTTTTGGGATTCCTTGTTGGGCCCTGACATCGTTGGAAGGCTGGGGAGGAACAGTTAAATCAATATGGTCAAACCCCAGCCAAGTTGTCCCCTCCATTGATAAGGACAAAGATCCAAACTGTCCTAGAATGCATCCATGCCCCAGGCTATGATCAGTTCATGAACATTGTGCTGGACAACACGGTGGAGATCGTCTCTCCCACTGAGAAGAACGAGATCGGCATGGTGGTGATCCGAGGCACCAGGATTGGTTTCGATTCTATCAGGTGGACGAAGGTAACACTTGGGGCTCTGTGCGATTACCTGTCATTGTTCTGTATGGTGATCCTGCCCTCCAACCATTGTTTCTGTGTGGTGATCTTCCCTTTAACCGTCGATAATACACAATGATCCATTTTTGAGAGATCCTTGAGATGTCGGCCTGCAACCTAATCATCCACTGGGCCCAGGGAATGGATGGGATATCATGGGCTATGATACCCACGGTAAAACCCTTTACAGTGGTTTCAGATGGCACTGCATGGCACCTCAAGATGAACTTTAGGGGGTCCATTTAAACCACCCAACATGGGCATTTTTCGGAGACCGCTTGGGGGTCGATTCGGCTGGGGACTCGATTTCTCCAGTTTCGCTGGCTCGGCTTACCCGGTTTCTCGGATGCGGTGGTGGGTTCTCTCAGCTCGCTCTGAGAGTGGTAGCTGGGGATCTATCTTCGCAAGACACCCATGAACTCCCCAAGCTGAAAAGGACATGCACTCCCCATGGCTGGTCTCTTCTGGTGTCCAACTCCTGTGGTGATTTCAGTGGTGGTTGACCAAAATCTCCCTGGATCTCCTAGGTGTTGTGTCGTGCTGATCTCCATGTTGCATATTGAATACCAGATGTTGACTGTATATCATGCCTGTCTTTTAGATGAAAGAACTCTTTTGAGGATCGGCTGAGGATCGGTGGCTTTTTGGATCCAGCTCAAAGGAGCGCAAGAGAGCTTGATGAGTTATGGCGCCATGTCTGTTCCATTGTTTCCCCATGTGTTTGCCTTCAAAACACTGCCACATCAGCGCCAGGCAATAGCATCATGATGTGGGAGTGCTTGGACAGAGTCAAGTGAGCCGCGCAACGCTCTCTTTGACTCCCTGCGAGACGCTGCGCACCGGCGCACGAGCGTGGCATGAAGTGGTAGAAAGGGTGCCTCATGCTGTTTGATTGTCCAATGACACCTTGGCTTTGTAACCTTTCAAGAATGTGTCATTGGAAGTACTTGCAACAAGTGAATCCTTCTTTGCACCATGATGAACTCGCTTGCTACAATGCCCTGCTATCAACTTACGAGGGTGTTGACAGAACTGTAGGTTTGGACCGTGATCGCCTTCAATTTTGTTTGCACTGCTCTCACTCTTCTGTAGATAAGGTGAAATTGTTGAGATGATGCGATGTTTGCCTGGTCTTTTGGTGGTCATGTTCTTTATTTTGGAGTCCTTATTTATTCAGCCCCTGAAGCACCTGGGCTCAAGACCCGCTGGGGGCAGACGTATAGTGAGACCAGAGACAGCCAGGCGCGGGGAAGCATATTTTTTTGGCTGGTCGGTGATTGAACAATACAGTTGTCGGTCGCTGATGCCATGCTATGCCCAACCGCCCAACTCCATCCAGTGTCAGAGACCTTGGCATCCTCACCCCCCCAAAAAAACGAGGGTGGCTGGCCATCGCTTCGTATGTGCCAGCGGCCGCCGCGGGTCACGGAACCATCGCCGGAACGCTCCGCTGGGTTCTGGAGCGCTGCGATCTCCAGCCCCAACACCACCAGTTTCCGTGTTCCATGCACGGCACATACCCAGACCCATGGGTAGCGTGGGTTTGAAATGCTTTTGAAGGTAGGTATAAAACATAAAAAAACACATAATATAACAATCATTAACATGGACTGTTGGAGATACAATCATGCTTCCAGAAGTTTCTGGCGACAGTTCCAGCTTCTATTCCCGCTCGGAACCTGACAACAAGCTTCTGCATTGTTTTGGGTCTCCATGTGAATGTCCTTCGGTGCATCCGAGCAGGAGAGATGTCGAAGGCGGGTCTTGGAGTGAACAAACCGTGGCAGCGTGGCTCAGTTGTGCATGAAACCATGAAGATTGGAATACATACTCATAATCCGCATTCGAAGCAATCCCACCTGGAGAATCGAAGATTGTAGGGCGAGGTGGCAAAAAGGGAGGTGGTGGGATTGTAAGATTGTATCCCACTTAGTGCAGGACTTTCTTGGACTTTATCTCCTCAAAAATCATGGCACGTTGCAAGAGACACATGGTAGCTCACGATGTTATAAATATTGTTAAGTCATGCTGATGAAAATTGTCATCACATGTTTTTGGACCATTTTCAGGATGGGCCACTTGCGTAGGAAACGTCGCTCAGGGTGGACTGGAGTTTCACTCAAGGACCAGGTTTGGAGGGGTCAGTTCCCAACCCTTTCACCCTTTCAGAATGTATACATAAAAATACTGTTTATTAACACAACTTCCATATGGACCTCATATGGAGATATACTGTAAATCATTCTGATAGGTGGGGTCATTAATCAATCAACAAGCTATATATTTATAGTTTGATAATGTTGGATCCATTGGTCCGTTTCCCTTGACCTGCAATCAGACAAGTTATTAGGGGGCTAGCGCCCACGGCTGCGGATCCAGGAGCATGATGAAAACTGGGTCGATACTGGTGTTTGGGGCAGCAGAAAAGTAAGTAAGACGCCCTGCAAAAACCCTTGCGTCTTGTTCCCAAAGCAACAAACCTCGTAAACATCGTGATTGCTGGCTTCCTGAAAAGCGTTGTAAATACAGTGTTCTTGGCCATTTATATTACTCCTAGTGTGAACAATCTCATATATAAATCTCAGCCTTCAAAGACAATTTACTGTACATTGTCCCCAGCCTTCAAAGACTTATTGTACAAGAATCGTTGACCCATTGTTTAGTGTAAATAAATTCCTTAGCAAAACGATTGTTGCTTGGCAAAGACCAATCAAAAACATGTTGGACTCATATAGGGTTGTTGGGCTCCTGATGCTAAAAACTTGAAGAAAAAATGCCGTGGTTTTGGGCTTCCAGAGGCTGAACGCATTTGTAACTCGTGAGTACCGGTGTTTTTGGCTTACTGATTTTCAAGAACATCGGTCTGTACTCTGACTCGACAAGTTTCTTGGGGATGGGCCTGCTTCATACCTACAGACTCCACTGACATTTTCACAAACAACATAATAATGCCATTTTGACTCAACTCGGTCTGGACCTCAAGTCGATCCATGTTTAACTATTTGTCGGCGTTTGCGGCGTGTTTGCCCATGTCAGTGTGTGTTTTTTTGAATCTTGGTAAAAGCATGTAAAAGCTAGTCGCGGCGTGCTTCTGGGAATGCAGCATGTTTCTGCAAAGCGGCGTGTTTCATTGTAGATATGTCCAGGTAATCCTAGATATCGGCGCGCAGACGCGCGGGACCACACCACACAAGTGCCCCACGATCGGATGCAAAGGGATTAGGGGGCGGTCGAGCCCAATGCCAAATCCGCAACGCTCTTCCGAAGAAACTCTCGACAGTCAACAAATTGTTGCTGTTTTCATTTGTCAATTTGTTGGGCAGACCGACATCGCTTTGGTAATGTGACAGACCGACATCGCTCTCAGAGCTCACACACTTTCAATCGTCCTAGACCAGGGTCGGCGGATGGCTTGTTCGGGGTCACGTTGTCAGAAAATACATGTAGAAATTGAATGAAATGCTTGCAAGATCTCCCAAGATGGGTGTTTTCGCCTTTGATTCTGTCTGCCTTTAGTTTGACTCAGCTCGTAGACTCATATGCAGGTTTTAACATTTGCTGATCAACCCGACTTACTGGATGAATCCCCTCGGCTTACCTTTCAAACAGGTCGGAAAGAAACACATTTATTTTCCAAGGAAATTGAGGGAATCAGTCATGAAAACTAGTTGAACCTGCCGTGCGCCATCCTTTTCTCCGCTCCAGACTGGCTCGGGTGCCGACTTGCGAAAGTTCATGGAGAAGCGCCTGGTGAGTGGCCTCAGCAACAGACCATGCGAGTGGGGCTGTTCGAACACGCCAGAATCCAAAAATATAGCCAAAAATACATGCCAGGTGTGCAGGAAACTGGTGGGCGTAGCTCAGATCGGAGGGTCAAAATCAAGGACTTGCCAAGATTGAAATCAGGAAAAGTGGGCACCAACATTGATTGGAATGTTGTTGCTCGTGCGGAAGTGCCGAAGCATCCCACATCCCCATGTTGGTGGGAATATCATCATCAGTTTGTTGCCGGTTGGTATTCTCGTGTGTGTTGCTAATTGATGGTGAATATTATTTTTGCTAAGGGACCAGCTCACCAATGAATTTTATTTATAAATAACTTTTGTCTAATTAAAATTCATGGCGGTACACGGCTTAAAGTGAAAGGCTTGAGTTACAGAAATTTCCTTATGTTTGTAGGTCTTTGAACTTGGATGAAGAACTCAAGCCTTTGGTAACAGCCTGGTCACATCTGGGCCCCTTCTTGGATCTGGGGCCCCCCTGCTCTTGGCCCTTCCCTTGTGACCTAGAGATAGAAAGATGAAAGCAAAATGAGGCCGTGTGCTTGGGAGCAGCGTAAAATAAGTGGATGACATTGATTCGTAAGTCATCGTCGTCGTGATTTCCTCTTCCAAGATCCACTGCTTCCAAGGGGTTATTCTGGGTGGATCTTGGGGGGTGCCACAGGGAAGAGACAGATGGGCCCCTTCACTTCCTTCCTTAAATTGCTTCGTTCGGCCTTTTTTCCAGCTTCGCTCAGCCTGTTGGGGTCACCAGATATAGAAAGATGACCCGACCCAAGGGCTTGGCCAGAAGAAAACCCAACTTAGCTCCAAGACGGTCCAACATAGCCATAAGAAAGCCCAACATAGCACCCAAAAGAACCCAACATAGCCTCAGCTTATCAACTTCATTCACTCCTGAAAAAAATCCTTCCCCTTTAAGTCCACCGCTTCACGGGATAGAAGTGGGTGCCTGGCGATTGATCCCGGGGAGGACGTTGTTGCTTTTCTTTCGGACCGGCTGTAGGATTCATAAAGACTGTCGACCCTCAGAATGGTTGGTCACTAACTAACATGACAAAGGATCCCGAAATGTTCTTCAAGTTTGATCTTGTCTACAAAGCACTCTTGGGCTCCAGAGTGCTTCCTGTAAATCTTCTCTTTGAGGTTCAGTGGAGCTGGACAGTGTCGTTTGGTCCACAACCGCCTGGCGACCAAAACCAGCATGTGGTGTGGTTGGACGATGGCCTCACTTCATTCCTCGAAGACATTCATTGATCGAAGCACCCGACCTGCTTCGCTGCACAAATCGACAACCTGTGCTCAAATCTCCTGCCACCTGCCACCTGCTTCGCCCAAGGACTTGAAGCTCACCGCCAACCGACACGTGGTCGGAGTCCTCCGAGGCACACGGAGTGGCATCGGAAGGAGGAGCGGGGGAACAGGACGCATGTGAGAGATGGAAACGGACAGAAGAACTGGGTGGCTGCTTAGGTGGTTTCAAGATGTTTCAATAAATTTTGTGTTCAACCTTTAATTACTTGGGATGATTGAGCCTACTGAGTACGTCATTTTTGTTCGTGAGTTGACTCCACCAACCAGAGAAGGTATCCAACAGTCAGATCCAACAGTCAGCTCTGGAAGAATCCTATGATCAGTTCACTGGAACATTCTGGAACCGTTGGTTGAACTTTGGTTTGACATGGTTTGACCAGATGTCATGTGTCATGTCTGGATGCCGTGAGGGTGGATCCAGGAAGTGAGGCTGTGGTTCTCGACTCACGACCACCACAAACCAATGGAAATGCACCTTTGATCACCATCTTCATCAGTGGTGTGCTTCTTAACTATCAAAGCGAGACATGAATCCTTGAGAACCAAAATCTGTCTTTCACCACCTTCAACCGTCAAGAAAAACATGTTTAGACTGACGAGTTGTCGCGAGTTGTCGTAGGTCACCAGTAGGTGCAAATAGGCACCAAGGAGACCTAGAGGACCCCTCGTTTCTTAAAGAAAGGAATATGGGGTCTACTGGCGGATGGACCGATGGATCAAAGATAGATCATGAGTCATGAGAGATCTCAAATTTAGAGATTACACAATATTGTTTGTTGTCCGGAGGCGTTGTCTTGGAGGTTGTGGACGTCAGTTCATGAATCTGATCCAGAATCATAAGATCCTGGACCTGGTCGTTGGAAGGCTGGGGAGGAACAGTTAAATCAATATGGTCAAGCCTGGCCAAGCTGTCCCTTCCATTGATAAGGACAAAGATCCAAACTGTCCTAGAATGCATCCATGCCCCAGGCTATGATCAGTTCATGAACATTGTGCTGGACAACACGGTGGAGATCGTCTCTCCCACTGAGAAGAACGAGATCGGCATGGTGGTGATCCGAGGTCCGTCGACGGAGACGGTCAGCGGTCGTGGAATGGATTTTGGACCGAACGATCCGAAAGATGCTAATAGCTTCTTGTTACTATACTAGTAAGGCACTTGTTACTACTAGCGTGGCACTTGTTACTACTAGCGATGCACTTGTTACTACTAGCGATGCACTTGTTACTACTCGAACCCTGAAATCATCATGGTTACATGGAAGTGGAGTTCACCACCTGTTGGTAGAGGATGGTAGAGGAACATGTACTCATCCAAGGGAGAGCATCATTATTGTCCACGTAACCATGAGGATTCAAGGGAGTGATTTCCAACATCTTCAGCCTTGCTTTGATGTTTCCCCGGCCATTGATGTGAATGTGCCTTTCCCTTTAGGGATGCGATTGCCAACGTATTGGAATTGGAAGTCACCAGCGGTTCCCACAACTAAACACATCGTGCTCGAACGACCGTGATCCTTTACAGTGGCAGCTAGGATCGACTGATCGACAGGCTTGAACCATGGAAAGGAATGTGATGAGGACCAAAGATGCTCATCATATGCTTTCAGGTCTTGGTGACCTGATGGACTTCCACTGTCTTCATTTGGACCTGATGAACTTCCTACTCTTGCTGAGTCCCACCAAGAAAAAATACAAGTGCTGGAAGACCCACCTCGGAATTGGGTATGCACGATGGAACAGCAGATACAAAAATCCAACGGACGTTCAGCTCAAGACTGACTGTGATGCAAAGGTGGTGTTTGTTTTACTTGCCAATATCGCTGTGAAGACGCAAAGACCGACAAACAACTTATGGGCCAAGTGCATGTCCTCCCGGAAACCAGATCTTTTTACTCCTGCAGTCTGCAGTCACTAGACTAGACGTCACGCATGTCACTGATTCCTATGTTTATCAATTCTTCGCGGTCAAAGGTCACCGATGGTCACCGGGTGCTCCGCCGGTCAGCACGAGGGTGCTCCGTCGCTCCGAAGCCCCTGCCAGGAAACAGCATCATGATGTGGGAATGCTTAGACCGAGTGAAGTGATCCGAGGAAAGAAACCTTTGCCGCGACAGCGCAAGCATTGCGCGATCTCGTTTGAATCCAATCTTTGGAGTCAAACAAGATGTCAAACAAAAGTTGTCGCTAAGTCTGCAGACGAGTCTCAGTCTCAGGTACATTACATCTTGGAATGTGAGCACAAGTACCTGGCTTATCTTAAAGCCACTCTGTAATTACACTGCAACAGAATGAGTGCTAGGGAGAGAGAAGTGTCCACTAGTTGTCTGAACCTTTATGAACTTTGGCTCCTCTTTGGCTTCACTGTATCTTTCTGCCGTGTGATGGCGGTTAGTGATGGATAGTGAGCACAGCAAGCTGCAAGCGACAAACAGCTTGGCACATTGCATACGAGGCCAAGTGTGCAAGATTTTGTGTGCCATCCTTTCCTGTAAACAGGTAGAACATCAGCAAAACCCAGTGACATGTCATGTAAATCTAATATTTTGCAATTTAAGGCGTTTGAGGCTGGTTGTTGGGCTCTAAAGTTACTAACTTTTATCATTCTGGGGTGTTCTCTTCACTGCACTGACAAATACCTAGGGTACTTACTCACTCGCTGGGCCGGACTGCAGTGAAACAACTCGCCATCAGAAGCCGTCAAAGGCTTGTGCGGCTTGTGTTCATAGGATGTGTTCTTTCCCTTCAACATGATGGTGTGCTTGATCCTTATTCTTGTCAAAGTTGGATGGCACAAACGTCCTCGCGTCCTAAAAACTACGGATGGCGCAAGCGCAACGACCTGGCGGGCGTTACAAAGACTGGAAGTGGCCGGGGGTTCGTCTCGGTGTGGAGTCCTTTTTGATGTTTGTGTTATATATTACACATATATCAGTAATATATCATATGAACAAATATATAAATATATATATATATGTGATTATGTATATGAATTTATATAATATATATATATATGAGTTGAGAATCAGTGTTCAGGAGTCTCATCTACAGTAATTTCAATTGATTTCATACCCGAACTATCTCTCTTGACTTGATCTGGAGGAAAACAGCGTTTTCGTGCGTGATCTCTTCTCTTGCCATGAATCTTCAACTCGACCCTGAAGAAGATGCTTGCCACCTTGCAAGGGGTACTGTAGTGATGATCAATGTTTTTGACTGGCTTAGAGAAGAGATCCTATGCCAGGCAAAGTCTCAGAGAATCAGTCTGCAAAGAGGGCATTTGCTTTGGGTCCAACTCCCCATTGTTTTTACTTGTCGCTGCCACCCATCCAGTTGTCATAATTCAGAGGCAAACGGAAGGGTAGTGCACAGAAAGGGTTTTGCAAAAACCTATTCTACTAACATCGTGGAAGGCGTGGGACATTCGTAGAACCCGAGGCTATTCGTGGACAGTTCGTGGAATGGTGGGCCAGTAGGAGAACTGACTGCAACGAAATTCCAGAAACCTTCGCAGAACTTCGTGGAAGGTATTTTTGATGCACTAACTTCGTATAAGCGATTTTTGCTGACCTCCTTTCTCCACACACCCTCCATTTAGCCTTCAATAATTCACCCAAATCTAAATACATTTAGGAGCATTTGCTGCTAAGCATCCTTTACCAACATTTACCAACACTTGCTGAACTGGTACCTGTTTGAGTTGCTGTTGACCGACCAACGCGCACGGTGTTCATTCTGACATGGGCCCTTTGCAGGTTTTAGACCCAAATCGGAAAAGAATCGACCAGGCTTCCCCAGAGGGTGTGGATCCTTTTTGGAAACTCTAGTTGGGTGAATGGAATCTGTCACCCGAGTTTTTCCAGTTGGGTTCATTCCATCGTTCTTGGCGCTTTAAACATTTTGTATCATGTTTCTACCGTGGTGTTTTGTGGCGCTTTTTTGCGCTTCTCATCCTCGGCAGGCTGACAGTGAGAGCGAGGCCTGCGAGCTGGAAGAGTCAATGATGACGATACTTTTCCAGTTAATCCCAGTCGCCACGATATTCTACATACTGTATATATACTATATACCTCAATGCCTCCGAATTGATGCCTTAATTAAAATATGATAATATGATCATATGATATCATAACTATATTTATATTTATATGTTTTTTGTTATGTTATGTTATGTTATGTTATGTATGTATGTATGGTATGGTATGTTATGTGATGTGATGTTATGTTATGTATGTGTGCATTAATGTAATGTAAATGTTAATGTAAATGCAAGTATGTATGTATGTAGTATGTAATGTATGTATGTATGTATGTATGTATGTATGTATGTATGTATGTATGTATGTATGTATGTATGTATGTATGTATGTATGTATGTATGTATGTATGTATGTATGTATGTGTGTGTGTATGTATTTGTATGTGTTTGTATGTATGTATTTGTATGTATGTATTTATGTAAATGTATGTATGTATATGTGTATGTGTGTATGTATTTGTATGTATGTAATTGTATGTATGTATATGTATGTATGTATATGTATGTATGTATGTAGGTATGTATGTATGTATGTAAATGTATGTATGTAATTGCATGTATGCAATTGTTTGTATGTAATTGTATGTTATTATATGTAGTTGTATCTAGTTGTATGTAGTTGTATGTAATTGTTTGTAATTGTATGTAATTCTATGTAACTGTATGTAATTGTATGTAAATGTATGTAATTGTATGTATGTGTATGTATTTGTATGCATTTGTATGTATTTGTATGTAACGTAATGTAATTTAATGTAATGTAATGTAATGTAATGTTACGTTAGGTTAGGTTACGTTACGTTACGTTACGTTACGGTATGTATGTATGTATGAATGTATGTATGTAATGTATGTATGTATGTAATGTATGTAATGTATGTAATG
>CAXAMN010016668.1:994030-1018823 GCA_963970005.1 Durusdinium trenchii | reverse complement strand
GTATGTGTGTATGTGTGTATGTATGTTTGTATGTATGTATGTATGTATGTACATGTATTTATATAATGTCATAATATTTCATATATACTTTTTTTACAATATGTATACAGTATATATATAATATACATATATATAAACATACTCTATATACATATACAGTAAATTAGGACAATTAAGGAACCACAATCGTAAGGAACCCAAGCTTCTCGGTCTACTGCTCGACTCTCTAAATTGAACTGATCAGCTGGATCTAGTTGCCCTTTTATCCCACATGGACCGTGGAGTTCACCCCCTGGACACTCGATCCTTGAGCCGGCTGGCTCAGCTGGAGTATGGGTCAGACCATGTCAGACCACTCGAAACAAAGATGGGCCCTCACACTTGGAATCGTAGCAGGCCTCAGGAAGCGCAGAGCGCTTTGCGCGGGAAGCTGGCCTGCTTTGTTCTTGTTTAAAGTGGCCTTGTGGTTTGATTATGGTTCCATCTCGGCACAAGACGGAGACCCAAGGACCGCGGCCGCGCATGGCCATCGATCTCTCTTCGTCTCTGGAGACCTCCCTTCATCGTCTCCGCTTTCGCTTCGAGGAGGACTTCCACTGGGTGCACTTGGTGGCCCGTTTGGCCCAGGCTGGACGGATGGAGCATGAGGGAAAAAGGTGCTTGGAGGGGCACCAGCTGGGACATGCTGGGACTCTTGACACCTCGAGGTCCATTCTTGTCCTCAAGTCTCGAACACGGAGAAGCCGAGTGATTCTTGTGATGGAGGTGTTCTTTTCCCGTTCTTGTGATGCAGGTGTCATGCTTACAGGATGTATTTTTCCGATGATGTAGAACGTTGAAGTTTCCATGTTTTTTGTTTGCATCATGATACAGTAATATGATGTAACGTTGCTGATATGTTACCTAACTATCCTAAGTATCCCATGTCCGTCTTTTGGGGAGTTGACTACCGCTGAGGGCGGTGTCTCCAGGTCTCTCTCAGACTAAAGGCTGGCAATGTCCCCAATGCTTTGATGGCTCCTGAGGAGCCCCTGTAGCGGATGAACCGGGGGGTACGCTATTGTACAAGCATCGGTATTGTACGCTGGCACGCCGGAATGTGCACTGTGTTTGAACCGTATATTGTTTTTCGGCGCCAGGAGTATCCTGAAACCCACTGGAGTGTCTTCACAGAGCCCTGGTATGAAGAGCTCTCCGAGGAGCGCGGTGAGCCCGCACGTCGAACTGCGTCCGGCGCAGTGGGTCCCACTGGAGCGTCGAGACGGAAGTCGCAGTTCTTCACATCACCCGCTTTTCGTCCGATCGGACATGGAGAAGGAGTAAGAGAATTGACCCGTGGTGGAAGACCGCCAAAGACCAACCCAGTGGTTTTGGGGGTCCATGTGAATCTGCAGGGGGGAGCCCTCTGACACTAACATGGAAGGTGAGAACCTCCTGTTTCATCCTGTTTCCGAGAAGAAAGAGGAGGAAGGGATCCGTACACTTCCATGTGAGTCAGTTGCAGTGTTCAATTGAGGTGTGAGTTGCATGGCAGTCCATCAAGAGATCACCACAGTTTTTTTACAGTTTCAGACAGATGTCGTTGTAGAAACAGTGAAGCACCCACAATTGGGGACAATGTGCGCCTCCCATCATGAACTTGAATTGTTGTTGCGGATTTCAACCACGCCGACGGCGCAGAGGGTTTGTAAAACGTGTAGAGATTTGTGGCACGTTTTCACGTTTGTGAGAGTCAAAGATTCAAAGATCAGTGTGTGGTGTGCTTTCGTGCCCAACAGCTGTTTGATCGAATACCTTCGAAATCCTTCGAATACCTTTCGGCTGTGTCTAATGTGTGAGAATTGAGGTTAACATTCTACTGGAATGATGGACACTACAAAAACAAATGGCTTCAGAGTTGTAAACATGTCGCTCATTTGCCACAACTTATTTGTTTTGTTTGCGAATTCACCAACCATTCATCCGCACTGCCACAGTCACAGAACTCCGGTACCTTTCTGTTAGCCACACAAGACGCAGCACAGATTTAACCACTTGAGGATTCATTTGTAGGGGACACTGTTGAATATGGCCTACGTCGTCAAAAAGGGCCAACGCGAACATCCCAGAAGCAGCTTGGTCCCTAAGACCGAAATCACGCATAGCATCATAGCATAGCTCTATCGGGGTGGCCCCAGACTCTTCGGCCACCCCTTCTGAAACGCCCTGCTTGCAGGATTGGGGTTTTCAGTCACTTGGCCGGCCGTTCTCTACTGGAAGGGGGCGCGTTCGGCGTTCGCCCATCGCCGGCGGGCCACCCCGGCCCTCCCCGGCGATCGAGCGCAGCCGAGCTCCGCAGCGGGTCTCCGTCTCGGGTCGTCGACAGCGACGAACACGAGGAGAGATTGGTGGTGCGCGCGTGGAGCGGTGTGTTTCTTGGTTTGTTTGTTTTTTTTCAACTGTGAGTCACATTGGGGATGCCAGTCAAAATCTGTAAACTGTCCAAAAGCAAAAGTGCATCGTTACGGCTGAGCATACACCCCCATAATTTGAGGTATAGGCCGCTAGGGCTAGGGCTGACTAATTGGGCGATAAACATGATAGGAGGAACTATAGCAAAGTTCAGCACGACAAACTGCGCCAAATTCAAGTTGTTAGGCCAACTATTGCTGCGCTGAAAGGAAGGAAGTTCCTCTAATGTCCACTGTGCATCAGGATCTTTGGAGCAGCCCTAAGACCCTAAGAACTGCAATGGCTGTGCTGCTTGCCCAATCCACCTGCCATTGATCTCGCACCCATTCCTAGAATCGCTTGGAATGATCGGTATTTAATGCCAGAGGGGGAGATCATTCCACACCCAGCACTTCCGCTTCAAAGCATGGAGAGCGTGGGGATTTCCCGCAGCATGGCGCCAGCAAATACTCTGTGGCGGTCGGTAATTACCATTTCAGATGCCCAACAGTTTCAGAGTCAACATGGGCCACGGCCGCCTGAGGCATTTCGCCCAAGCCGCACGGGACGCCGAAGCGCTGCGAACAGCTGGGCTCGTGACGTGGCCCGATGAGAGCGGAACGATCCAAGTCTTACAGTGGTTTCAGAGTAGATGGCACTGGCACCCCAAGATGTCTTTTAGATGGGGATCCATATAAACCACCTTTTGGGGATTGTGCCATTGGTCCTCTCAATCCACTGTAATACCTCGGTTTGGTAGATGATGACCTTTGCCCCTAGTAGCGATGCCAGGAGCCACGTTCGTAGCGTCCTTGCTCCTAGTAGTATGGCCAGGAGCCCCGTTCGTAGCTTCTTGTTTTGCAATGTTTTTGCATGATTTTTTGCAGGGTGCTAGGACCCGCTAGGAGCCCCTGTTTGATTGAACACCACCATGAATTCTAAGCCGTAAGCCTGCAACAACCTAGAGGAGATGAATTTCCCGAGGTTGTGGTCCAAGAAATTACAACAGTAGCTCACCAATCTCTCAACCCTGTTGTGTTTTTCAATTTGTTTTAAGCAGAATCCAGGCAGAACACAGAAAGAGACAGTGGAGGAGGGTAGAACTAGATCCACAGAAAACGATGCAAACAGTTTTATTGAAGAATGCTGACGCATTGTTTGCTGGTCGAAGGTAAGGGCTGCAAGGGCCCTTCCAAATTGAGGCAACATCAGCAAATAGAAACACACTCTGACACTTGTATTCAGTTAACTCAATTTCCCGATGGGAAGAAAGGCGAAGAACCGCAGGGCGCAAAGGTCAGTGAAAACAGTATGGTTTAACCTTGTTTGCAGTGGCACTCGAAAAGACGATCGGACACTCAGCGCGGCTGCAAGTCGGCTGTAAGGCTGCGGTGGGTTTGGGGGCGGTAGCATGAAGAACCATTGAACCAACGAACAGCGGCAGGGTGGACCATTGGAGTCAGTGTGTTGGGAGCAGGTACAGGAAGGTGATCAGCCTTCCCTTCCCATCCATGACCGCAGCTTCGTTGCACACGGTAGGTCATGGATGCCGTGTGCCCCTGCTGGTTGAAAAAGTTAGTGGAAAAGCGTGGAAAAGGTGGCGGTGGAGATCCCTTTGCCCAGGGGTGGACACACACAGATCGCCGCATTCGGCGCTTTTTTCAAAAACCGGTGGCAAGCGTAGTGGTTGTGTCCTTTTTTGGACATAGAGCCTCACGAGCTCAGCCGCAGCAGCTTCAGCGCTGGAGGGTGGAAATGTGTATTTGCGAATGGTGTGGAGTCGTGATTGGAGGCCTGATAGAGCCAAGCGCTGGCTCCCGGCGGTTGTGGAATCCCTGATTTTCCAGGGTTGGGAAGGTTGCATGTAGGTGATGGTGCGTTGTGGGAGGTCGATGTTGAAACCGAGGAGATGAAAATCCTCCACTGGTTCGAGTTCCACTGGGTCTCCAAAAAAGTTGTGGTGGATGAGGGTTTGAATGGCTGGGTGTTGGAGGAAATGTTCGTTGTGGACAATGAAGCGGTTGTCGACATATCGATAGTAAGTGAAGTGGAGGTCTGTGTGTTGAAGTAGGTTGTTGTGGATCTGGTGCCAGGAATGCTCAATGAGGGTGATGGCGACATTGCATAGGGCTGGAGAGAGCTGGGATCCAATCCCGGCCCCTCGGATTTGTTTGTAAGTATTGTTGCAAGCCCGGAAAATGCATGTGTTGAGGGCAAAAGCCACGATGGTGGTGATGTCGGAAGTCTGGATGGTGCGTTGGGTAGGGTGTTTTCGATGGTGTCTGCCAATGTGTGAGTGGTGGAAAGGGTTGCCGGTGGCCTGGACATCCACCGTCAGGGTGTGTGTGGATTGCTGTTGTTGCCAGTGGTGGACGAGGGAGTGAACCGCATCGATAAGTCTGTGCTGTGGAACTGAGTTGAAGAAACCGACCAGGTCATCGTTGGTGGCGTGTAGTGAGATGTCTGGTGGGGTTTGGGTGAGGTAGCTGTGAAAATGGTGCCAAAGCTGGGGAATGGACATTTGGCCGGGATGCTGAGGGTAAAGGTGTTGGAGGATGATGTCAAGGGCACGGCTGGTAATGCGAAGTAGGTTGCCACTGAGTGATTGGAAGTATGAGATAATTGTACGGCCTTTTTGCCAGTGCTTCTTCTCCTTGAGGTGGACAACGCCGTAAGGAATGTTGAAGTCTTTGCGGAAGCCCCACTTGTAGCGAGTGCGCAAAATGGGGGGGAACAGTGGCTGCCAGGTGATCGTGGATATTGGTGGCAGTGATGTAGGGAAGTGGTTCGAAAAGTTCGGGGGATTGCCATGTATTCAAGGCGCCAGTGAAATATTGGCGAGGGCAGAACAGCCGGAGTTGTTGTACACACACACACAAAAACAAAAAGGCAATGGGTTTGCAGTTGGGTACTCTATGTATTTTTGACAATCCACCTCTAATATGAATCAACCCCAGGGCTCCAACTACCTCCTGAAGGTGGTTGGGGTGGGTTTGGGGGGCTAACCACCTTCTGAGGATATGGTTGGAGCCGGAGGGCAGTGACAATCCAAACATCGTCGGCTACAATGACTTAAAACCAAGGGATACGAACATCCGGCACAGAGCTGGGCTTCTGTTCTTCGTCATTTGGAGAAGATCAAAGCAACCTTTCTCCAGGGATTTTCATGACTCCATCTCCAGGGGTCCGCTAGCGTGTTGTGTGAAAGATTGTAAAAAAAACAAGTTCTCACTCTATTTATATCAACATGTATCAACACCCCTTGGGAGTCAGTTTCGTTGTGTTTTCACTCACCAAAGCGGAACCTTTTCTACAGCGTTGGACGCTCTGTCGCCCAGTCTCTCCATCTCACGGCCTCGCCGCCGCTGCGCTGCGCCGCCTTCCGCAGCGAGAGCCTGGTGAGGTGGGGTGGGAAGGCCAGAGGTTGGCCTCACATTCACAGGAGTTCTCATCGTCCAGATCCTTCAGATGTTTGTTGGAATCATCCAGATGGACATGAGATGCGTGCCGTGTCTCTTGTGCGAAGTGTGCTGAACCATGTAGAACACATGTTCAGCTAGTTTGCTGCAGATGGTTTCCATGTGTCCATTTCTTCAGAGTAAGATCGGACGGGTTTCGCAGTTTCGCTTGTATGGTTGGATCGGATGGTCAACGACGTGAAGGTCTACATGATGACCGGTTTTTGTCAGCCTACTGCCCCCAGGTTCCAGTGAACATCCTGAACGCGTGGCCAAGGATTCGCGTTTAGCTTTGGGAGTCGCGTAGGGTAGAGCATTGTTCGCATGATGTTGTTGTCGTGTTCGCAACTGTTCACGACCGTTCACAACCGTGTTTGAATGTGATCGGTATAAGGATTATAAGGTCGTGCCCTTGGGGAAAGCTTTTGGAGGAGGTGTAGTAATGTCACATGTTGAAGTGTGGAGGGTGATTTTGCTGAGCAGGTGCAGCGTCTCGTGAGATCCTCAGTTTCCTTTGCTATGCCATTGGGATTTGCGTTTCAGGCTGTTGCCTCGAAGCCGTGTTCTTTTGACAGGCCTCAGGTCTCAGCTAAATATTGCGATTTTGGTGGGTGTGAGTGTGCTCCGAACGGGCCGCAATCATTCCAAACGTGTGGTGTGGTGCACATTTTCCCCAAGAGTGTCTTACGAGAGTGTCGCACACGGGTGTCCCACACAACAGTGTCCCACAAGAGCGTATCCTACAAGAGTGTCCTGGAAGAGTGTCCCACAAGATCGCCCCACAGAGTGTCCGACAAGAGTGTCCCACAGAGTGTCCCACAAGACTGTGCCACAAGAGTGTCCCAGAAGAGTTCCCACAGAGCATCCCACAAGAGTGTCTCACAAAAGTGTCCCCAAAGAGTTTCCCACAAGAGTGTCCCAAAAGATTACCTCACTCACAAGAGTGTGCCGGAAGAGTGCCCTAAAAGTAGAGTCTCCCACAGTCGTGTTCCACAAGTGTGTCTTACAAACATTTCCTGCAAGAGTGCCCCACAAGGCAAGGGTGTCCCACAAGAGTGTCTCCGACAAGAGTGTCAATCAATGCGTGGCCGTTTGTATTCGACTGCGTGTGTGCATTCTGGCTTGTTGGCTCCATATTGTTACCCTCAAGAAGTTGTGTGTGCTTCAAACCACGATGAATAGGATGATGTCTTGGTTCTTGGGGCTTCCCAGCTTCAAGGGTTTACAGACATCGCTTGGGTTTCTCACGATGCTCCATTCACTGACCAAAATAGCAGTGACCAAAAGAAGTGTTTGCCATTCAGCTTTGTGCGGTGATATTTGTTTAGAACTCATGATTCATGATTCAATTGATGTGTTTGTGCAACAACGTGCTGTTCGATAACCTTGACAACTTATTTAATTGAAGGATATTTATTCAATTTTATTCATTCAAGTAGATTTAGACTTTAAACCTGTAAGTTTAGAGCCCGCCTCAACTGATTTCATTTTCTGGGAAGACGTGTGTTTGTCCCCAGAGGCGTTTGCAACCCCTTCCAGAGGATTGTGCAGCTTGGAGAGGCGCTGACGTGCTGCGCCTCTTTTTTGTTGAAGTTGGGATGAATGGATGGACCAGATGGACCAATGACAACTGTGAACGAAAAACACAAGGTGTTCGGCATTGTCCCCTCAAACGTGCAGGTGTTGGTCAACATATGTCAACATGTGTTCAGAAGATTCAGCAGGGGAAGGCAAACGAAAACTATTGTTAAACATTGTTTCAGTAGAGTATAGGCGGTGGGTATTTAATGGCCAACCTCGCAGGAGGCCCCGTTTCGAGTCGTTAGGGGTGTGCCGCAGGTGAACCAAAATCCCAATAGTAGACGAAACTGAAACCAAATGTTAGTCTATATAGATATATAACGGTATACTATATGTATAGACCTTGGGGCCGGAGCAAACAGCAGTTGCCTTCAAATTTGTCCTATTGTGAGAACCTGATGCAGCCTGTATTCATGGTATTTCATGGTCCAGGCCGCCACTTAAAGGATCTTAAAGGTTTGTTTTGGTTTGTCTTGTTTCCTTGTTGTGAGTTCAAAAGTTGGGTATGGGGCTTTGACGCCATTCACATGTCTTTGTTGTTGTACAGTTGTGTCCTGAACATCTCGGCGACCATCGGTGCGTAATCTTTGTGTAGATCTCGGCGGTTCCCGCATCACTATACATCCAGGAGCACTCTTAAATGAAACGATGCAAAACACTGCTTATGAGACCGTGCTTCACCAAAGGGCAAACCATTGTTTGTCATGGTTCAATGAGTTTCTTGTGGACTGCAGATAGGGAACACGGTCAATTGTTTCATGGGAAAACAATATATCCAAAATTCAATCATAGCAAAACTCCGGAAGTGATCCTCCATCAAAGCGAGCCGGTCAGGTGAGAAGAGACACGAAAGGACATTATTTAATCTTATGTCATTTTCGAAAAAAAATCAGGTGCGTCGCAAGAACTTGGCCTGCATGCCGAACGAATGGTCGAAATATGTTAAAAAACATCTAAAGCTAAAGGTCTCTGGATCCATCAATGATGGGAAAGACCGAACCACCTTCCAGATCATTTAGCCGGGCCGCTCTCTTGAGCAAGCTCATCCAATAGACGGCTTCCCGGGTTCGCCACACTGAACGTGAGGCTTGGACTTGAGGGCTTTGAACCAGCTCCATGAAGGCGGAGCTGGCTCAGTCGGGCGGGTTCCGGTTGGAATGCGCACCCCAAGGGATCGAACAGAGCTGCATGAAGAGCGTGGCTTACGAAACGGGGCTCCTGGCCTTACGACTAGGAGAAAGGACGCTACATTTCGCTATTACCTCCTCTGAACCCTGCCTGAACATGGGTGAAATGGCCGATCAGAGTATGGCAGCCAGGCAAGACTGGCTTGAGGGATCATGAGAGGTGTTGATCAGCTGTCTATGAAATTGAATCTCATACCAGTGAAATGGAAAGGGCGTCATGAGAGAGCATAGGGTCCCCAGTCCCAATCCTTCTACATCATGAGGGTGGAAAAACAGCCTCTCAACTAGACATCGAACATCATTTGAATTATATAGATTTATATTGGAGCTTGCTTCTGTATATCGTATGATATCGATGTTGGAACCATCCACCTTGCCTCGGCTGGGAAGAAAGGTCACCATATCAGCAGCTTCTCAAGCTGAGAGACATGCTTTTTTGTTTCCCGAAAAAAGACAAAAAAACTAAGTCAATGTATTGGAGCCACCCACAGGACCTGTGGTGTGTTTCTCCGCAAACAAAAGAACTTTGCTTTTCGCTCGAATCGGTCCAATCTTTGTTTTCCTATTCCGAACAGTGTTCGGATATGTGCGCCAAGATGCTTGATATTTCTCCAACCCACTCAGACCTCCACCAAGAAACTCAGAAACTCTTTGGGACCAAGAGTATTTTGGTGTGTCTTTATTTGCTGTTTAAGACACATTATTGTTTGGTGAGTGATTGATTTGTGCTTTCTGATGCTTTCTGACCGTTATTCAACAGAGACATCCGCGTTCGGGGTTAGCTCAGGGCAGCGTTCGGTGGACGTGTGGCACCTGAAAGCGGCGGGCTTGCTGTCCATGAGCTCGAACTCCTTGGAGGTGGGGTCCCGAACTCCTCGTCCGAACTCCTCGGCGTTTGCTCGTGGTATGTGGACCTCGGGGGCCCCGACGAGACGGTCGCTCGAAAAGAGGACATATCTTACGGCGCGCCCAACAGAGGGGTTTCTTCGGGACCTTCACAGCATCGGGCATGCAGCTTGGAAAGGACATTGTTTATAAAAACCGAGAAGGTGGATCTCAGGGCGCCAACTCTATATCGATGAACCTTATGAGTTCCAACAAGTCCCGTCCATTCTGTGGGCGAATTGGTTGATTGATATGGTTAGGAGCCAAAGCTGAAAGGAGCCTTTGAAGGTGAAACATTGACCTTTGAACCCTCGACTTTTCCTGTTGCTTGACATGCGTCATGCCATTGAGCACTTGAGAATTTGACGTACCATTGAGCACTTGACCCAGAAGAGCAGATCGTGACGGCAAGAACTCGCTTTCGAATTCACCACCTGAACAGGAGCCAGCTATAGTTACAGGACCAAAATGCACTCCGACTCACTCAAGTGGAAGTGAAACATGGCCCCTGTGCCACTGGGTCTTCCATTTCCCTCTGCAAACTGGTGCTGGTGCTTGCCCGCTTCCGTCACGGTCACGTGTTCCTCGGGTCACCGGTCACGGCTCCGCGGTCGTGCCAGCTGGGCGAAGTGGATTGGTACCTGGACCAGGAGGCGGAAGTTGGGTGGATAGGATGTGTCTTGAGAGTCTTCCCGTGGATCGGCTCCACCGTGGATCGGCTCCCTTATTTTTTGCTTGACGTTCATCAGCTTGCTTCCACACACAATGGTTTAGAGGCCTTCGAGAGCCTCTTGCTTGGTTTCTTGTTAGATGTTGTGGTGTTATATAGGGGGTTTGGGGATCTACGGAACTCAATGTTTTTGACATGATGTTCCCATGGCCACCAGCGACCCCAGCGCGTCAGCCCACCTTCCCAGCCCCTTAAGAGCAGCAAAATGCAGAGAAATGCAAGGGCGGGAGGCCAGTTGCCCATCAGCGACCCAATGCGCATCAGCCCAACTTCCCAGCCCCTTAAGAGCAGCAATAAAGTCTTAATTACTGCTCAAAGGACCTTTCAGCTCCTTAGCGCATCCCAAACGAGCCAGGGCTCGGCTCGCTTTCTTCAGGTTGAAGGCACACTTCAATGTCATGAGCGCTTTGATGGTTTGCTGCGGTCCTGGCATGTTTACATAACACGGATGGGACGGGCCCAGGAAGCTACCCTTTGACATCATCCCGGAGTCTGAGGCATATTCAACTTAGTGAACCATGCATCACTTAAGATGAAGCATCGTAAGCATTTTGTGGGATTTGGTTAGATGCCTTCTAATGCTGGTCAGACTTGCTACACGTCCGGGCAAATGTATACAATGGTCCATGGACAGTATGATAGGGTATACTGTAGGGGTCTATGAAGTCTCATTTATTCCATGTTATCCCAATTATGTGGGTGTCAAAGAAAGTCATACAGCCCAAAAAAAAGAAGGTGTGGATCAAAACAAGTCGCATTCACATCTCTCCCAGTGAGACCTTTACTGTCGTTGATCCCTAGCGTCCAGCATCGCCAGAGAGGCCAGACGTACCTGAGTTCTGCAGTGCTGCCAGATCCATCGCCCAAATAGCGATTTTGACGCCCTGTTCATGGCACCCGGTTCGTCCACGAAGAGTGACCTAGCACTCCGGATCATTTTCCGGCCTCAATCCAAGCAGCCCTGGCACTTTGTTTATGAGAGGAATTTGTGTTTACTTGGACCGGATTCATGGTTACCTCCCCCAAAATACAGCTGATTGAATGTATCATGGGAGGATAAACATGTATAGTCTATAGTAGTTGCATATTTGGTACTCGTACCCCTCCCCTGAAAAAGAGGGACACCACCAAATTCACATCCCCTGGGGATCTAAGTGCCTTCTCAGAAAGTACTTGGACCCTCCAAAACCTACATAACAGTGTCTCCAATCACCTTCTGAGAAGGTACTTGGATCCCTAGGGATCAGCTGGTCAAGTCTGTCCGTCGTTCGTCGTTCGTCTGGAATCCAATACGCCGATGAAAGTGCACCGGAGAGTGATTCTGAACACCAACAGTACTATATTCGTCTATGCAACATCAAGGAGGATGCAGGTTGCCCAATCTTTGGCTGGCTAAATTTAGTGGCTAAATGCACTGAATGTCTTCATTTGTCAAACCACTCATGACAGTTATGGCACGGTTGTCCATCATCGACTTTCAATCGTTGAACTACAACGTTTCTTTCCTGTGCTTCCCGTGCACATAACAATACATATCAGCATATATCAGCAATGTCTCCTGAGGGTGAACGTTTGCCAACCACCAGCACATCTGGCAAACAACCCTCCCACCCAAACACCTTGTCAAAAGGGTGTAGTAGTAGTAGTAGTAGTAGTAGTAGTAGTTGTTGTGGTGGTGGTGGTGGTGGTGGTGGTGGTGGTGTTTTTTTTTGTGTGTGTGTGGGGGGGTGTTAGCATATTTTAATGTAATGTATATGATATGCACATATTTATGTTCACCGGCCCACTTGTTTATGTCTTTGACCCATCAGTCCATGCCAGGCTATGGTTAGAGCCATGCCAGGCCCCGTGTCCGTCGCTTCGCCGCTTTGCTTTGGGACCCATATATGGAACCCATGCAGAAACGAATTCATTCAGATGTCAACAATTCAATGGTAAAGCCAACAAATGAACTTGAACACAATTCCCCAGGGACCATTGGCTTAAAGGTGATGATTTTGTGAGGAGATCTTCCAATTCCAATCTTCCAAGTCCGCAATACGTAGACGACGTAGACGTAGAGCAGCATTTGTCCATGACAGAATCCTCCAGTTTTCCATGATTTTCATGGTTCGTTTGGGGGTTTGGTTGTTAGTTTGAACTGGCCCTGCTCTAGGGCTTTGGACCCACACGAACTGGGAACTACCGAGTCTTTGGTGTCTCCATACTTGTTATCGAACGGCCCATGGTGTGTAGGGATCAACCTCCATCCACCACTAGAGATCCTTTGACAACAGATATGACTCATATGACCAATCTGTGTTTTCCATGTTTGTTTCTTTTCCCATGAGTTAATCTTCCCATCCATGCCCGTCGAGACCCCCTTCGGAAGAGACTGAGGGCAGCGACTGCTACGATGCCCTGGTCTCTGATGAGCCGCTACGCGTAAGTGACTTAAGGCCAGGGCAGGGGCTTGACTCCTTCGCCGGTGTCCATGAAACATCACCGTTTGGGGAAACGCCGAATCGAGTCTTGCGAGGGGTCACATGATATATGGGGAGTTATCGGGCAACCCTTCGTAGTGAGAGCGGTCACGTTTGGCCTCGATATGTCCTGGAAAAGTCAGCGCATTTGCAGCGTAAGCAGTCTCCAAAACGAACGAAGCGATCTTTAGATGTCCTCCCACAATTAATGAAACAGAGAAGTGTTCAATCGAGTGGAGTGCAGGTACTACAAGAGTGTCACGCAAGAGTCTCCCACAAGATTGTCCTAGAAGAATGTCGCACCAGAGTGCCAAGCTCCACAAGAGTGTGCTAGAACGTTGTAGGATATTTTTTAGGAGCGTGTCGCACAAGAGTGTCCTGCCATAGTGTCAAACAAGAGTGTCATGCCAGAGCTACCAGCCAAGAGCACCCGACATTCAGGTTCGTGAATTAATTGTATTTGTACAAAAGCATCCAAAAGCGCAAGCGCCCAGAGAAGTGTGAACTGTAAAGCATTAAATTGTCAACCCCGCCAACTCTCAGGTCATCGCAGAGCACGAGACTGAAAAAACAAAAACAGGTTTTTCACCGGTGCTATTAATAATTGCTACCGCAACGCTACCGATGTGGAGGCATCACCGCTTCGGGGTGCTCGTGGTGCCTCAACAGGCCGGTGGGACGGGAGCGCCTTCCCAAATTTCCAAGGCTGGGCTGTCAATAGCTTACAGGATTTCGGAAGGTGGTCGACTGTGACATCAAACCTGGCAAAATTGCCTCATGTTTGAAGTTTGAAGTTGTGAAGCTTGCAGAACCATAGCCAGCATGTGAACTACTTCTGCATCCAGAGAGTCAAGTGACTTTTGTGACTTTTGGGTTCCAAGGAGACAAATATGCCATTTGGGTTCACCCTGAAAGGTACTGGCACTTGAAGCTGTGTTGTTCATACGTGAGGTGGTGATGTAAAAGGGGGCATGTGGTTGTGGCAGAGGCTGTGACATGTTCACATGGAGAAAAGACATGGCTGGCATGTCAGCTGACTGTGATTGGGCCACTGTCACTACCAGACAAACGTTTTCAGACGGCGTCTCCTTTGGGTTGGACTAAATCAATTTGGACCTGCGGGCCCTTGAAGCGCTTGAAGTGTGCAGTTACAGTTGGTTTGCGGGAAAAAACATTGGCAGCCCAAAACAACAAACAAACAAACAAACAAACAAACAAGCAAACTAAAACAAAGTGAATGTATATACTGTATGTGAATGTGTTCTTTACCATTCAGAGTTTGCATCAGGTTCATGATAACCTTTTATTTGATGGCACTTCCGGGTGTTCAACATGTATATAACATGTGGATGTATTTACACCCTGCGGGTTGTTCCGCCGGCCTTTTCAGCCAATGGTGCCAAGATGCGGATTACCTTTTGCGTCAAGAGGAAAGACTGCAACAGAGCAGAAAAAGCAACAGCATCATCCAGAACACAGCTGGAGCAACAGAGGAGCCTACATGAAATGACGTGCATTATGATACAATAAGAGAACAGGGAGATGAAATTGGGGGATGCAAAGTATAGCCTGCCAAGCAAGAAGACAAATTATATGACATGTGACACAATGAGCGAAGTAGACCGTGCGAAGCAGCAAACGTACATAGCATTCCGTCAGACATGATACAAGAGAGTAATGAGGACATGTGTGGCATGGGGATTTCCAAGCAGTCTGAGTCTACAAAAAAAGATAGATACGTGAGTGCAGGTGCAAAACCTGACCAAAACGCATGCAAAGCAGAAGCGCAATGCATGGACAACGACAAGAGAAGAACGACGATAAGAAGAAAGCGCACGCAACCTTTCACTTTAGCTATGATATATGTGAGCTACATACATTCGGGATGTTCTTGGGGGGGAGGGGGGGTCAAGTTAGACGAGGCAAAAACTTGCTCCAGAGACACTTCTCTTATTACATATAGATTCAACATGACTTAAGCGACATACAAGCCACATTGATAAAACAAGCCGGCGCCCAAGGGCCGGCGGATTTATTATGGGACTTCTGACCGGAACATGTTGTTGTGACCCCATGTATGCAACAGCGTCAACATGGCTTTACTGAAACGATATAAGCCCGCATTGTATAGGGGGTGACACTGACATGAATGCCACTGTATTATCGGCTTCTCGTGCTCACTGAAGCAAACAACTTGCGTTGCTGCCCGATCTCGCACCAGGCGTTGCCTCAGCCCAGTGTCTACAAAATAAACCTGACGGCACCTATATAGGGCGTGCACTTAAAGGAGGGACCAGAATATTCTAACATGCCAAAGCAAGACCAAGTCGCTGCTAAATTGGGCCAGTCACCAAACATACTTGGGGCATTTTTGGGCAGATGTTGAAATTGTTTAAGGGTGAATGCTCTTTCGATCGCGTTCTTTGAACACTTGACGACCTGACATGATTTTCAATTTGGAACCCCTATATTGCATATATATGCTCTAGCTTGCCTTTTAAGTCGTTGGCATTTATGCTCAAATCATATCAACATATTGTTTCTTTTGACAAACAACATCGTTTGAAACAGCCATCGATTTTGCTACAACACTACTCGAAGTGGATTTCTTGGGCACCCTGCGGTTAGCATAGCCGTGCGGCTAACATACATATCATGGTGTTTGGTTGACGATGCTGGATGCATACTGTGCATTATACACATATGTATATCATATATATTGTATATATATAATATATATATATATATATGATATGCGTCATGTAGTATGTACGCATTTCTTCTTTGCCATGATGTAGTTTCTGATAGCCTGCAGGCAGAGGTGCCAGCTGGAGAAGTCTTTGTGCACCTCAGGTGCCCAACACACCAGAGGTGTCACCTTTGTGTCGCGGGGATGAGAACGACAACCCAGGCCAAGCACAAACAGATCGGCCGAAATAGGAATTGTGAAGCCCATGGGGCTACATGTAGTGTCAGCAACTTGTTTTTTTCAACTCATAGTTGGATGATGAATCAGACTGACACAGATTCTCCAGGTGGATTCAAACCACGAAGCAGTAAGTGGTTCGTGCGGTTTATCATCCACGTCCACATAACATGGACACTTTGCCCATGCCGCTTCTGCCAGCCTTCTGGTTAAACTTAATTTACAACGAAGTTTCAACTGTGCAAACTTGGGATGATGCTGATTGTCATCCCCATGGAAAAAAGAAACAGGTCGCTGAACTTCGCAGATTGTGAAATTTTGTTGTGTCAGTTTGTTTGCATTCCAGTTAAAGGCACACAAACGCATGAGAACATGTTCCCCACAAGCACCAAACTGCAAAGACGTCAACCTTCAGATTGTATAGACCCTATTGGCTGACGGGTGAGTGCACACAGCTCGGATACCCAAGGAGTCCCCAAGTGAAGAGAGGCTACACTCTGACTCAGTAACATGGAAGACCATGTTCCGAATACCAAACATATATGGTGAACTCCACTTCCGTGGTAGCGAGTCCGGGTGTTTTTTGTACCTTGCAACTTTGAGGCTTCGCACTTTGAAGACTCACAATTTCTCAAATCCAATCCTGGAATACGAATACAATCACACATGACCCGGACCCAACTTCTTGGTTCACAGGTCGGCCTCAAAATGGAGGTTCATGTTGCCAGTTGGGTTGTATTCCTTCTACCCACCGTGCTAGGACGCCTCCTGGTTTTCGGTTTTGACGCACAGGCTTCGTCGCGATGGAGATGTTGAAGTGCTTCGGATCGAGAAGAAAACGCAGCGACGTGACCGTGCGATCGCGGAGTGGTGACGAGGCAGTTCTGACCTTCGTTCCTGGGTACCTGCATTTTCGGCTTCGCATGCCGCTGCAGCAACTGCTCATTTCCGGATACCTTGGATGCATTTGTTTAATCAAGTGATCCAACATGTTCACCAAGCAGTGGAAACATATAGATAACATGATGATAAATGCCTTGTGAATGGAACTGATTTAGCGGCCCAGACGACGACTATTCACATGTCCCCACGCCCCTCCAAGATCGGTGTTTCCTGTACCAGTGACAACTCTGCTAAAGCACCAATCGACTGCAGAGGGGGGCATGGTTGGCTTGGGCATGGTGAGTTCCACGATGCTTCTCAAAATTGGCCGAACATGCCAATAGGTCGGTTCTTGCAGCTCATTCGCAACCATGGTCGGGCATTCATCAGAGGGATGCTGAACCATGCTGTACCTTGCAGTAAACCTTGTTGTCATCGCGTATGGAAGGTGTCGTTTATTAAATGTTACCAGACTGTTTTGTAAGTTTTGGGACGTGTCGAGGAAGCCATCGAAGCAACTCCAAGATAGACTCCAGAGTAACATACGTCCCTGCTTCTTGAGGAACCCAAACTCTTTCGAGAACCTTCAACAGGGTGGTGTTCAGTTCCTCGCTTGAAAAGACTGCAGTTGGTGGAGTCTTATATAAATGCTTCACCAGCTCAACGATGTGGACGTTTCATTTATCAACAGTGGGACAGTGGATGGTATCCCAATATGGGTGTGTATGCAAGTGAACTAGAATAGGGAGACCTGCAGGCAACAACCCTCTGGAAGGTTCGGAAGATAGACCAGTCAACCCAGCCAGAGCGATCGGGTGTCTCCCTATTCAAACACCCATATGAGACGAGAGGATGGTTTCAGTGGATTCCCTCCAGAAGGACACGTGTCATGGACACTGAAGTTCATCGGATGGACAGAGATTCTGGCTGGAGTGGTCATGGACACATGGATGTCTGACATGATCATGAAACATGGAGTTGGTTCTTCTTTCTGAACTTTTGGAGCACAGCTGAGCACAGCCCAATCTGGCCAAAACGGACTGACGGCTGCAAGGCCCAGACTCTTTGAATTCCAAGGAATGTGATTCGGAATGAGTTGAGCCCTGAAGTATCATGAAAGCCACCAAACATCAATGAACCGGCTGGACTCCAGATAGACATACTGTATATTCATATAGTCTATAGTCTATAGTTATAAAATGTTATAAAACTATCACAGACAAGCTTCTCCTCATTTCAGCAATCCTCTCCCAAACAGATGCATGAACAGACCAATCCAGCCACTGCCAACGAGCTGCCAGCACTGCCGGCACCAGTGCTGCCCGCGGGGTTTTTCGCCATGTTCCGCGGCGGGCGCCTCGGAGGGATCCAGGGCGCTGCCGGCGCTGCCTATGATGCGGCGCACAAGGCGACTCGGCGGGAAGGTGGGGACCGTGCGGGTTTGGGGACGTGAAGACTGTGCCATGGCAGCCATGGTGGCCCACTGGAGGGGCACCTTGAAATCGGATCAGATTGGGAAGACAATGGGAGTGAAAGGACATGGGAGTGCAGGAATCAGTAGGATCGAAAGGCGTACGAAGGTGATTGAACATGACTGAAGGCTCACTAATTATGGTGGCCTGAAACAACGTAACAGAGGGTTACGGCTTGAAACCAAACAGACGTAGTAATAAGCTGGGTATCCGGGAATTCAAGTAATATTGGAATTATGTGTAATGTAAACCCTTTCCATATCCGACTATGAAATGAGGTGGGTCCACCCCCTAGCAGAGCACAGGGTAATTGTAACGTCATACTTGATTTAGAAAACACCAGTTAGGGAATGGGCGGAAGGAAGGACGTGGATGCGTTCTCCAACGTACATTTGGATAGTTGCGTGTTAGCGGCTATCCCCTTGAGTTTCCTCAGTGCAATCCCGTTCAAAACCATATGCATATAGTCAAGCACAGGTCGATCAACGTGCGCCTCGCCGGGGGGGGAACCCGTTCCAGCCCAGGCGGAGTTCGATGAGATCCTCAAGACGGGGACGAGCTTAAAGAGAATGAAGACGGATGCTCGTCGAGACAAAGGGCTAGGCATCCACATACCTGGTGAGAAAGGGGGAAGGGGGTACGCTCTCAACATCATGGTTCAAAGCAACTTCTGAGAGAGAATGTGGATCCCGTAGGGCATGTTATCGGAAGAGAAATCTGGAGACACCGAACAAGTGTTGATTGCTTTGACAATGAATATCGTTTCGTCACCACCTGTGCCAACTAGCATGGAAGCCACCCGGTAGAATCTATAAATCTATACATGATGTTTCTGGTTTCCAGGATGTTTGTTGGTTGCTATGTACATTACCTAGTTCATTGGGAGGGATTTCCCTAGGCCAATACATCCATCCGGCCGGTGTTTTGAGAATGCATCAGGCAGCTGCAGCTTTTCAGGAGCTGGTTTTCAGGAGCCTCTCTCGGGGTACCCACCCAGTTCCTGGTGACATCTTCCAGCTGCCAAGACGATAAGAGACCGGATGGAGAGCGACCGTGCTATTCCCCGCGACCGGGCTCGGGTGGAGACGATGGAGACGGTCCGAAGGATCAAACCGCTGCATTTCAAGCCAAGCGAAAGCACATCGATCCGACTTGACCTGTTTGACAGGACATCTTTTGGGGGGGCAATGAAGTGCGCAATGACTGGAGTCTGCATGGAGGGTTTTTCCGGTGTGGATGAAGAGAGGGGCATGAGGTTACTTGATGTCGTGTGTCGTGTCGGGGGTGGGGGATGAGAGTTGGTTCTGAGTTTGTATTCATTGAACAAGTGCTAATGAATACTGTACAAACTCATGTAAGTTGGATTTGTCCTATTAGCTGTAACAGTCCGTATATAACAATTATCACTACATTTGGACAAGACCTCTACTAACCATCATCCACTGTTACAGGGTAAGATGGACCTCTTTTTCCTCTTTCGGTATCCATAGGCTGTCGCCCGCGGTCGAAATGCATCTAATTACTAATTCAGGCAAAGGTTCAACCGTGGTAGTCAGGCCCCCTCTCGGCAGAGAGGTTGAAATCCTTCGTTAGCTCCTGGATGGTCTCAAGGAACACAGTCGGTATTTCATCAACCGGTTCACCTGGGCCATCGCTCTGACCTGCTTCCACAATTGCGCAGAGCGCTCTGCACAGGCCTGGGGGGTACTCTTTGAGCACGGCTGTCTTCCAGCTGCCGTCTGCAGCTTTCCCCAAGGCATAGCTAGTAGGTAGCGGCGAGGTTCGTAGCGAAAAGAGAAGGCTCTCGTTATCAGGGGCCCCGTTAATGATGAACAACGTAGTGGGCTTCGGCGTCAAGCCGCCGTAGAATCCCTGCAAAATTTCAACCTTCTCACACTGCGGGAACCTCAAAAAGAACCCCAAGATCTCAAGCCGCCAAATGCTAGGCCGATTTACATCTTGGCTGATATCACTGGGGTGCTCTAGGATCGACGTGGCGCCAAACAGGAGGGTGAACCACATCAGCTTGATGGTGATGCTAAGCAAAAGGCTACCGATGGAAACTTGTTTGTGTTCTTTATGAGTAAGATCAAAATTGCCCCACGGCATTCCTCGCCTCCGAACAGGCCTTGGGCCACCGGGCATGGCATTATACCGGGCAATGGACCACGTCTCGCACGGCGGGCCCGCAATCCAGGCGACTAAATAGCCGGATCGCAGGGCTTCCACAAACATGCTAAAAGTTTCCTCTCTGCTCAGGTCGCCCCAGCGTTGGTCGTAAATGATGTCGATAGAGACAGCAAGGAATCCTCTCTGCTCTAAATACTCCTGAACGTCATGGTGCCGCCTTGCACCGGAAAACAAGTGCGCCACCATCCGCGGTCTATATCGTACTCGTTCAGGGTGTGCCAGAACCAGACTGCTCATCTCAATTGCTTGCACTCGGAAGAAGGACATGGCGCGTTCATGCGCAAATGCAGCAGCTTCAGGCCGGCCTAAAAACCATTCACCGCCTGCCTTAGTCCTAAAGATGTAAAGTGCAGAAAGTATGGAGAGTGGTGCCTCTTCATGGCGTTGCAGCCAAGCTTCACTCCAATCCTGAAACAAATCCAGAATTTCATCGTGATAGAGGAAAGTAACCTTGGTAGCAACTCTTAGTGCCTCGACTGCTTCTTGAGTCGTCACAACCGTGGACATGGCATCGTCCCATGCTTGGCGGAGCGTCACACGCGGCTGCGCAACAGCTGTCAAAGCACCATGAAGTTCTTCCCATTCTGGTTTTGGTCCTTCAGCTTGCATATAGGGGTCAGGTAGTTCACTGCGCATCCGAGCTGCCTGTCGACTGTTTACTCCAGGCTCTCTCGCGACACATAGTCCTCTACCCTCGTAGAGCCGGTAACAATGATCCTGCCTGTTCACGTGATTGACCAGGTCTACATGGCTAGGGAAGACCTTCAAGCACGCTTCACAAGTATCTCCTGTTACAAAGTCACGGGCTCGCGCCACCCGATTGTGGCGCTTGAAGGAATGGACAGCACACGCCGACGCGCTGTCAAAGGTCCTCTGGCAGCAGAGACAATAATGTCGTACCTGGCTACTGGATGCCATGCTTGGCAAACAAATCCCTGCCGCAAGCACTTGCTCGTAGATTTCCACATGCCATCGCTCCCACTCATATCTTCTTTGAAAGAAAGCCTGGCTCCTCGCTACAGCTCTGCGCAGAAGGGCCTTCCAAGCAGTTGGCGATCGCGCCATGAAATCTCGCCAGCATTGCCAATCTTGAGCAGGCATGGGTACCTCAGCTTCAGGGCAGAATTGGTGCACCCAAGCTAGGTCTTCCTCGACGAGCCTCCACCAGGCTTTTTCTTGTCTCAGCAAAGCCCATATATGCTTCTGCCCCCGCTCCATGAGATGCCCAACATATCTTAACCGTGCAACTGCGAGCATCGTCGTGTGGCTTGGGAGGCCTGTCTCAAACAATACTCTCTCACAAGACCACTGCAAGGCCACTTGTCCAAAGTGCAATATTGCAAACCTTTTGAAAAGCTTCGAAAAGCCCGTGCTGAGTTGCTTAGTCTGCCTTTTGGTGGGCGCCTGCCACAAGGCCATGTTGAAAGACATCGTCGATATGACTAGCGAGGAGAGGAATTGTCGCTTCTTTTCCAAATACAGCATGCGGTTGCGGAAGATCTGGCTCTTGTAGCGAGTCAACACCTCGTGTGCCGCCGCAAACTTCGTGGATACATCCTTTCGTATTCCTTGCTTGACTTCAATCCATGTGCCCAGATGTTTATAACTACCCGTCAATCGCAGTTTCTCGGGCACCAAAATTGAAGATGTCTGCAGCATATGATCTTGACTAGCAAGCTTCCTCCGCACATCCAATGAATTCCTCCCTCGGCAGTTGAGCAATAACTCTGTCTTCCCCCGGGCAAGGTTCGGGGAAAGTCCAGCCAGCGTCAGACGATCAAAAATTGCTCCTGCCACACATTTGGCCTTATGTACAAGGTCTTCGGCACTTTCAGCATCAAAAGAAATGGCCAAATCATCGGCCCATATCGGCGCCAAAAGGCCAATAGTCTCTTCTTGTTCATCATCATCATACGGATGCATATTTGCTGTCGTCTTGATAGTCATATCAGGAAAGTCATGTTCAAGCTTCTCGAAAACCGGGGAAAGGACTCTATTGAGGGCATACCCGAAAGCCATGTCAGCAAAGGTATCCCCAGGCCTTGAGCCTCTCCTTGTGTGCGTAAGGACATCGTGGTCTCGAATTTGGAACCAAGTTGCCTCGTAAAACGTACGAAAAAGCTCCTTCACATATGGCGAGACCCCAGATGCATCAATAGCCGGCTCAGGTGCCATTAGCTGCAGGAATTCCTCCAAGGCCTGTTCTGGCAGCCCCATGTCTGTGAAGATCGCCAGCAGTGTTCTTCCATCGGCCTGGGAAGACACGACATGTCGTCTCAAGAGTCGATAAAAGGCGTTACTGACATCTACAAATAGCACACCCGAGCTCCGATTTCGTTTGGCAGCAATCTGATGGAAGAGTCGTATGGCATGCGCTGCCTGAGCGATGGAAAACCCTGGAATTCCACCTAACTGCATCGGCAATCGATTCTTAGCAAAATCATCAATCAACTCTTTCCGATAAACAGCATGAAGAGCTTTGCTTGCGGGTGAACTCACAAAGAGGCTGCGGTAACTAGAGCACCACGAAGGGTTGCCTCGCTTAAACGCGGGCACTAGTGTACCTCCTTTGAAGATACACGGCTCGCGCAGCATCATAACTTCTTTCAAATAAAGCGGGTAATAGAGCCGGGCCATCAATGACGGAGCTCGATTTAACACATCGCCAGGGACTCCATCTACAAAAAAGGCTTTTCCCTTTTTGGTAGCTCGAAACTGCCGCTCTATTTGCATGATGGATGGCAGATCATCCCACTGCGGTTGCAGTCGGGGGGTCTCTCCCAGACGATCACACAGTTGCATCAGCTCTTCAGGAGTGACCGCTACTCCATCTTCCTGAGCTGCGAAATAAGTCCGCCACTTCTCTCTCAGTCTCGTCAGCTCTAGGATGGGCGTGCCGTCCTCTTCCGCCACCATAGGAAGTGGCTGGACCGGGCCAGGCTTTTTGGGGCTTCTGACTCCAGCACTACGCAGTGCTTGGAAGAAGTCAGCCTGGCTCATCCGTGGCATCTGGGTGGCCAGTTCCTCAAGAAAGCTGGTTCGATCAAATCGCAGCTGTCTCTTGAGCTGCCTGGCCTCATCTGCGCTAGTCTTCTTCAAGAGAAGAAGGCGTCCGAAAGTCGTCCACACACGAAGGAAAAGGAGCCTACTATCAAACACGCAATCCCCTTTCCAGACACTCCATGTCATTTGCAGCGTACTGCAGTATAGGATGTCTCGGGAGGAGGCAATTTGTCGTCGAGTATATGCTCTTGAGGTACGAATCTCCCAGGCCTGTGATGAGATATATCCTTTGCGGGGGTCATGATGTTTCTTGGGGAATGCTTTGCACAATCGTGCATTGATCTGGGAGGAAAGACTAGTTGCGTGTTGCTCGATGTCTTCCTGCCAATCATACTGTAGGAAGTGCGAGAAAACTTTTTCCAGCTCTTCCGGGGAGGCTGCTTGCAAAGCTCTTCTATCTATTGCAGTCTTTGGTGACTTGGCAATTTGCTTGACTCTTTGCACCTTGAGCTCCAAGACAAGAGGCTTATGGTCGGGTGAACGGCCGCCAATATCCAGGCTATCAATCACATAAGACCGGAGTGAGACCGGAGCAGGGCAGCACGGAATCATGATGTAATCACATCTTGCTGTCGACCCGTTAGACGAACTCTGCCATGTCCAAGACTGGCCTTCATGTACTCCAGTCATTGTACTAGGGAGCTGGCACTGGAGGTGCATGAGCAGCGCACGAAAGCACTCACCCGCATAGTTCGTGCAATCTTCAAGTCCCTCGCAACCAATATGCTGATCCAACTCATCGCAGAAGTGTGCATTGGCATCAATCCCCATAATGAGGTAAGCCGTGCCGACAAGCCGATCAAGATGCTGTCGAAGCGAATCCCAGAAATTGCGAATAGCCTCTTGAGGTGCTCCAGAATGCGGGGAGTGGGCATTCACCAGGAGCAAACCGAAGCCTTGGCATACTACCTTCAGAATCAAAAGCTGGGACTCGGCAACTAGGACTTGGACTGTCTTCGGATCAAAAAGAGCACGGTCATTGTGGACATGTCGTCTCAAGAGCCAAGTTTCGACCCCGCCTACTCCCTTGTTTGCGGCAACAGCCACTCGAACATGGGTCTGGGATTGGACCATGCAAGATTGCCTAGTTCGTGTTTCCTGCAGAAAAAAAATATCAATGCCATGCCATTGCACTTGCTCACGGAGAAAACTTGGAACAAGATCGCCTCTCTTCGGGTCTAGCGTATTGACATTGAAAGTTCCCACTGCAAGCCGCAGAGTTTTAATCTGAGTCTGGAATACTTGCGTCTCGGAAAGCTGCCGAGGTAAGCGCCCTTTCAGGCCCGTCTTCTGTGCAACACTTTGAACTGTCAAGCAGCTGCTGTGCCATTCCGGCAGGCTAGGCTCGGTACCTTGGAATGCCATCCACAAAAATTCAATGGCGTATCGCCGTCCGCAAACATATGGGGCGTAATCAGGGCGTGCTATGTGGTTCTCGCACTGTTCGCGATACGCCCATTTTGCAATCGAGTCTGCGAACAAAGAAATTTCATTTGAATCGGTGTTTGGAAATGAATCAGGTTCTTA